>JAWMQZ010000057.1:11519295-11547199 GCA_035584835.1 Tangara arthus | reverse complement strand
GTGCCAGGACAAGGGGGAATGAATTCAAAGTGGAAAAGGGGAGAATTGGGTGGGATTTTGGGGAGAAATTGCTCCTGCCAGAGGAGGGATGTGAAGCTGATAAAGGGACAGGAGCCAGGCTGGGAGAGTCGGGAATGTTCAGCCTGGAGAAGGAAAGGTTGAGTGGAGCCCTCAGAGCAGCTTCAGGAACTGCAGTGCCAGGATAAGGGAGAATGAATTCAAAAGGGGAGAACTGGGTGGGATTTTGGGGAGAAATTGCTCCTGCCAGAGGAGGGATGTGATCCAGGCTGGGAGAATTGGGAATGTTCGGCCTGGAGAAGGAAAGGTTGAGTGGAGACCTCACAACACCTGCCAGGAGAGCTGGAGAGGGACTCAGCACCAGGAACTGCAGTGCCAGGACAAGGGGGAATGAATTCAAAGTGGAAAAGGGGAGAATTGGGTGGGATTTTGGGGAGAAATTGCTCCTGACAGAGGAGGGATGTGAAGCTGATAAAGGAACAGGAGCCAAGCTGGGAGAGTTGGACATGCTCAGCCTGGAGAAGGAAAGGTTGAGTGGAGCCCTCAGAGCACCTGCCAGGAGCTTCAGAAGAGCTGGATAAGGACTCAGCTTCAGGAACTGCAGTGCCAGGACAAGGGGGAATGAATTCGAACTGGAAAAGGGGAGAATTGGGTGGGATTTGGGGAGAAATTCGTGGCTGTGAGGTGGGCAGGCCCTGGCACAGGTGCCCAGAGAAGCTGTGGTTGCCCCTGGATCCCTGGCAGTGCCCAGGGCCAGGCTGGACAGGGCTTGGAGCACTCTGGGACAGTTTGAGGTGTCCCTGCCATGGCAGGGGTGGCACTGGATGGGCTTTGAG
This sequence comes from Tangara arthus, assembly GCA_035584835.1. Lineage (NCBI taxonomy): Eukaryota > Metazoa > Chordata > Aves > Passeriformes > Thraupidae > Tangara > Tangara arthus. Next base: position 11,546,345 of record JAWMQZ010000057.1, on the reverse strand, counting down.
GTCCTCCTACCCCAAACCATCCCAGGATTCTGTGTCACCCCCCAGTGCAGGTGACATTAACTCTGCTCCCTGCCGAGTGCCAGCTCCTCTCCAGGACAGGGATCTGAGGGAAATGGGGCCACCCTGGGCATCACAGAGCTGTCCTGCCCATGCCAGAGACCTCACAGGCCCCACAGGGACAGGGACACCTGCAGCAGCCATGCCCAGGCTCTGAACCTGGAGTGGTTTTTGTTTTTCCTGCAATCACAATCCCAGCCAAGCTCTGCCCCCACCTCTGCTCTGATTTCTCTGACCTGCAGCAGGATTTTATTGATCTCAGGGTGCTGTTAAATGAAGAAGTGATCTCGTTTTAGTGCCTGTTTTGCATCCCAGAGATGTTCAGGAGTGTTATTGTTGATTCTCAGTTTATTTATTGAAGCAGCAGCCAGGCAGGAATGAGGAACACTCCAAGAGGAAAAAAACCTCCAAGAAAAGGTGCTTCAAAGCTTTCCGCATCCTTTGCCACCCCACTTTTAACAAGCTGGGGGATTGATTTGGGTGCTTGTTACTTCAGCAAATCAAATTCCTTCTGCAAGTCAGGAAGCTCAGCTTAACAATCTGCCCTGCTCCCATTTTCCAGGGGTGGGAATGAGCCTGGAAAAAAATCCTTCTCAGCTCAGTTTGGGGTGGAATCTGCTGCTCTGCATCTCCCCTCAAGTGCATTCCTTGATTGGGAAGGCAGCAGGGCTGAGCTCCTCAACAGCCAAGGAGAAGTGAAGAGCAGGAAGAAAATTGGAATTATTGCCTTTGACAGGAGTTGCTGCATTTTGATTGTTCCAAAGAATCCTCACTTTGTATCCAGATATTATTCCTGAATAATCCAGCTAAGAGTGGGCAGAAGACTCTGGAAAAAGTGATCCATGGATTTTCAAGCACATTAATTAGCACTGTGGTCTTCACAGCTCTCTCCCATTTCATTACTTTTCAATTCATCCTCCCAGATTATTAAAAAATATATATTCCTGGAAGGATTAGCAGCAGGAATTTACTGAAAACTTCCTAGGAAAAGATTCTAGGCACTGCACCTTGCTCAGTCACAGATATTCCAAATTTGCATCAGCCCCACCCGGCCAGGTGCATTCTGGTGCTCACACATAAAGCTCAGATGGGACAATTTTCTGTCCCAAAAGTGACAATCAGCCTCAAAACCCACTGGATCCCTGCATCCCAAGCCCTCAGCCCCCCCTGGCCAGGTGCAATCCTGCAGGAGGGAATTGGTACTCACACATAAAGCAGAGAGGGGACAATTTTCTGTCCCCAAAGTGACAGAAAACCACTAAAAAAAGCCCTAAAACCACTGGATCCCTGCATCCCAAGCCCTCAGCCCCACCTGACCAGGTGCAATCCTGCAGGAGTGAGTTGGAACTCACACATAAAGCACAGAAGGGAAAATTTTCTGTCCCCAAAGGGACAACCACCCCCAAAATCCACTGGATCCTGGCATGCCAAGCCCTCAGCTCCACCTGGCATTCCTGCAGGAGAAAACTGGGGACAATTTTCTGTCCCCAAAGTGACAACCAGTCTCAAAACCTCTGGATCCCTGCATCCCAAGCCCTCAGTCCCACCTGGCCAGGTGCGTTCCTGCAGGAGGGAATTGGGGAATCGGTACTCACACATAAAGCACGGATTTCTGGTCTCCGACCTGGCCCCCGTCCCCCACGGTCAGCGTGTCGTAGCCTCTCTCCAGCTCGAATTCCTCGAAAGTGAGCTTGATCACCTGCCAAAAACACAATTAACACCGCTCATTCATCAATTAACACCAAGCCCTGCCCATGGATCCCGCAGCAGCTTCCAAGAGCATCAAAATCTCCAAAACCTCCCCAAAAGTTGGGTGGTTTTTCTTTTTTTTTGGAGTTTTTTTTGTTTTGGTTTGGGGTTTTTTTGCTTGTTTTAGTTCGGTTTTGTTTGTTGAGGTTTTTTTTGTTGGTTCTTTTTTTGGTTTTTTTTTTGTGGGTTTTTTGGTTTTTTTGTGCTTTTTTTTTTGTTTTGGTTTGGTTTTTTGTTTTTTTTTTTCCTTCAGGATTTTTACAGTGATTTGGATCAGGTCTGCTCACCCAGGTGACTTCACTGATACCAATATTCGTGCGCTGGCAGCTCCACCCTTGTGGGCCTTTTCCCACCCTTTCCCTCCCCAAAACTGGAATTCTGCAGGTGGGTTTGGACGTTCATGGAGTAAATTCAGAGTATTTTACTCTGTGGCTCCGTAAACGCAGAGTATTTTATTTGTGGCTCAGGAAATTCTCCTGGTTCGTGGTCAGAGCAGGAGAGAATTTCTGTGAATTGTCAGAGAATTCTCTCTTGCTGTACACAATCCTCAGCATTTTCACATCCCTAATCCCTTTTTATTCTCTCCTGTTTCACTCAAATTTTGGATTTTTGCGGCCTCTCTGCATCACTCAGGAGCAGAACTCCCAGGGAATTTTGTGCCCCAAGGTTCTCAGCTGCTTTGGGAATTTCTGCTTTTCAAATCCAATTTAGGGGGCAGAGTCCTCAACCCAGCCTGGGACAGGCTGAACAAACAGAAAAAGAAAAGATTAATTTAATTAGAGTTTCACATCCCCCATCAGCAGAAATCAATGGAGTTTTGTTTCTGGGATTCTTTACCTGACCAGCAAAAAGACCAAAAAAAAAAGCCCCAAAACCACTCAAATGCAGGAGACCTTTGCAAATACAAGAAATTCCCTGACTTTTAACAGATTAAATCCCCAAATGTGGGTTGGTGCTTCTGTCAGCTGCTTCACACAACACAAAAATCATCCAAATTCATGAAGGAGAAGGAACCAAAGCCCAGGAAACCCAAAATCTCATTCTTGTCTTTCCTTGCTTTTTTAAGCAGCAAAACCTGATCCAGGGGGATAAAAACCTCGAAGTTCAACCCAAAAATAATAAAAAAAAATGTGTTTGTACAGTTCAGGCTGAGCTGGCCTGTGTTTTCTTTCCTACAGATGAGCACAGTATTTTTCAATGCGCAGAAAATGAAATTTAGAGATTTGAACTCATTTTTAAATGAGGGTTTTTTTCCCCCAAAGCCCCAGGATGGTGAACCAGGAGCCGGGGTGATGCTTCAGACAACCTGAATTTGTGTTTAGTACCCAAATATTAACCTGTGCAGGCTCCAAAAGCACGAAAAGTTGGAATAAAGTAATTAATTAATGAATCCAGAGAACATTGAGCTGCAGATCTGCACACACCATTACCTCAGCCACGCCAGGAGCTGCATCCTGAGCAGCCTGACCCTAATTAAACAACTAATTACACATCCTAGCACATCCAACACTGCAACCTCGTGGCACAAGATTTGGATGCTGAATTTTGTATTTATTTACCCATTTTTCTATTTTGTAGGGTGATGTTTGTTTGTTTGTTTGACTGATTTGTTGGGTTTTGCTTGTTTTGTTTTTGTTTATTTGTTTGGGGTTTTTTGTTTGGTTTTTTTTTTTCGTTTTCCCTCTGAAAGCTGGAAACGTAATTTATTTTATTTAATTATTTAATGATTTGTTCAGTCACATTTTGAGGAGAAAAATCCACAATAATTCACTCCAGGAGAACAGCAGCTCAGTGCAGTTCTAATCTGAAGATTTACAAGCTTCTATTTATTTACCCATTGTATTTATTTACTTATTTTCCTGTTTGGGTTTTTTTTAATATTGCACTTATTTACCCATTTTCCCGTTGTTTTTTTTTTAATATTGTATTTATTTACCCATTTCCCTGGGTGTTTTTTTTTAATATTGTATTTATTTACCCATTTTCCTGTTTTTTTTTTAAATATTGTATTTATTTACCCATTTTCCTGGATTTATATTTTTTTTTCTTTTGGCTCTGAAAGCTGGAAATTAAATTATTTTATTTAATTATTTAATGATTTGTTCAGTCACATTTTGAGGAGAAAAATCCACCATAATTCACTCCAGGAGAACAGCAGCTCTAACCTGAAGCTTTACAAGTTTGTATTTATTTACCCATTGTATTTATTTACTTATTTTCCTGATTGGTTTTTTTTTAATATTGCACTTATTTACCCATTTTCCCGTTGGTTTTTTTTTTTTTTTTAAATATTGTATTTATTTACCCATTTTCCTGGGTGTTTTTTTTTTTTTAATATTGTATTTATTTACCCATTTTCCTGGATTTATATTTTTTTTTCTCTTGGCTCTGAAAGCTGGAAATTAAATTATTTTATTTAATTATTTAATGATTTGTTAAAGAGCCAGGGAGCCACCAGCACAGCACCCCAAATCTGGAACTGCTGAAGTGAAAAGCAGCAATCAGCAAAGCCAGGAAAATGGGATGGGACTCTTGATTCCCAAGTGATTGGAAGTTCAGTCACATTTTAAGGAGAAAAATCCACAATAATTCACTCCATGAGAACAGCAGCTCTAACCTGAAGCTTTCCAAGCTCATTCCTCATTTCCCCCTCCATTTGGGATAAATCATCCCCTATTCCCTCCATCACCTTGGACACAGCTTTTTTTGGGAATAACCCCAGGAGAAACCTCAACCAGCAACATCCATTATGTCAAAAAAGGGCCAGAAATAGCTTTTATGCAAATTCCCCAATTATCATATGCATTTCTCAGCTCCCCAGAGATTTCTTTTCCCACTGTGGTTGGAATTCATTCCCAAAGCACCAGGGCTCAGCTAAAAAAAAAAAATCTGAATATCCCCAAATAAGTTTTGATGTCCCCACTCTGCAGAGGAAAAAAAAATCCCAATTTGTCAATGAGGAGGCCTCAGCCCTCTGGATGCAAAATTCCCAATTCTGAGGGGAAAATTGCAAATTTGGAGGGGGTTTTGGGGCTCGGTGGATCTCAGGACCTTTTTTTGCCAAATATAGAGAAGAGGACGTGCAAATAATTCCTAAATTCAGCTCCCTGCTTCTCCCAAAGCTCCATGGAACAGGAGCTGATCCAAAAACCGCTGGACTCCATAAAAAGATTACAAAAAAATTATTACAAAATATTATTTCCAAGTATTTAATGAGAATTATTGGAAGTAATTAATCCCAAATCCTTCCCTCAGCCAGGAAATGCTGGGATCATCCCTGAGGGACGAGCAGGGAGAGCTGTGACCTTCCCAAAGGATTTGGTGCTTTTCTCCCAACCCTCCCTGCTCCAGGAGAGCTTCTCCCAACCTGGAAATCAAAACTTCCACCATGAAACACCTAAACCCAAAAAAAATCCCTTCAAAAATTGACTTTAATTGAATTAATTAAAGCCATTTATCATTTCAAAGGCAAAGGCAGTGGGATCTCCTCTCACAGCTCACAAATTTCCATATTTCTGTGGATGACAGAGCAGAACCTGCAGTTCCTTGTGCTGTGGAATCTCTGATCCCAGTTGGGAAATCTTAAAATGAATGGATTTGACCAATTCCAATCTTTTTTAGAATTTAGGAAAGCAGGGAGAGCTGTGGCCTTCCCAAAGGATTTGGTGCTTTTTTTCCCTGCTTTAGGTTTTCCCTCCTTGTAAACGACACTGAAACACCTAAACCCCCAAAAATTCCTCAAAAACTGACATTAATTGAATTAATTAAATCTATTTATCACTTCAAAGGCAATGGGATCTCCTCTCGCAGCTCAAAAATTTCCATATTTCTGTGGATGATGGAGCAGAACCTGCAGTTCCTTGTTGGGAAATGTTAAAATGGATGGATTTGACCAATTCCAATCTCCTTTTCGTACAGGTGTGACTGCCCTGGCCTGGGAATGATCAATCCCTGTCCATTTTCCCCTGGCAATGGGAATTGATTGTTCGGTGCCCTCACAGCTTTTTCCAGTCTCAGCCCACGACAAGGAGAGGCAGGGCTTGTATTTAAATTTAAACCAGCGCAAAAATGTCAATAAATTTACAATATTGTATAAATAGCATGAGATAGACCCAAACCTTGCTCCTCTGCCCCTGGGGGCTGAAATCCTGCTGGATAAGGGGAAAAAAAAGGGAAAAAAACCAGCATTCCTGGCACAGCCTCCCTGCCCTGATGAGCTGGGCTGCTGGGGCACCTCCCCACAGCAGATATCAAAGGGGCTTCGATTGCAAATAATTACACTCACTTTTAATTACAACCCTGAACTAAACGAGCCTTCAGCAGGGAGGGAAGGGCAGGGATTTCAGGACAGTTGGGAAAACACGGCAAAGGGTCTGTGTGGGGACAGAAACTGAGCCTGGGGGACTCAAAGAACCCCAAATGTGAGGGTGAGGAGGAGCTGGAAAAGGTTTCCCTCTGGATCCCTGGAAGTGTCCAGGGCCAAGGTAGACAGGGCGTGGAGCAACCTGGGGCAGTGGAGGGGTCTGGATGAGTTTGGAAGTGTCTAGATGAGTTTGGAAGTGTCTGGATGTGTCTGGACATGTCTGGAAGTATCTGGATGAGTTTGGATGTGTTTGGATGTTTCTGGATGTGTTTGGATGGGCCTGGAGATGTCTGGAGTTGTCTGGAGGTGTTTGGAAGTGTCTGGATGTGTCTGGAAGTATCTGGATGAGTTTGGAGGTGTCTGGAATTGTCTGCATTTGTTTGGATGTATCTGGATGTGTATGGATATGTTTGGAGGTGTCTGGATGTTCCTGGATGTCCTGGGATGTGTCTGGATGTGTTTGGAAGTATTCGGAAGCATCTGGATGTGTCTGGAAGTGCCTGGATGTGTTTGGATGTGCTTGGAAGTACCTGGATGAGTTTGGATGTGCTTGGAAGTACCTGGATGAGTTCGGAAGTGTCTGGATGTTCCTGGATGAGTTTGGAAGTGTCTGGATGTGTTTGGAGGGGCCTGGATGTGTCTGGAATTGTCTGGATATCTTTGGATGTATCTGGATGTGCTTGGATGTGTCTGGAAGCATTTGGAAGTGTCTGGATATTTCTGGCTGTGCACACACACTCCACCACCACAGCCCAGCCTCCAAACCCATTCCAGCTTTTGTTCCATAAAACATCAGGGCAAACAATCCCCTTTGTTCATCTCCTCCTCTCTGTAAACCAACAATTCTCCTCAACACCTTTGAGCTGAAATGGAGCACGTTTGGATGGGATATTGGGATTGAATCCTCTGTGAGGGTGAGGAGGGGCTGGGCTGGAATTCCCAGAGAAGCTGTGGCTGGATCCCTGGAAGTGTCCAATGTGGAGAAACCTGGGACAGTGAAAACGTCCCTGCCCTTCTTCGAGGTTCCTCCCAACCCAAACCTGGAATCCCATGAAATACAAGCCTGGAATTCCACAGAAACCCTTTCTCCCTGGAGCTGCAGAGCTGCCCAGCCCTGAGCTGGTGGTGAGGACCCGCCTTCACAGAATTCACAGAATCACTGGGCTGGAAGAGACCTTCAAGATCGAGTCCAACCCAGTCTCAACATCTCAACTCAACCCCGGCACCCAGTGCCACATCCAGGCTTTGTTAAACACATCCAGGGATGGTGACTCCACCACCTCCCTGGGCAGAACAAACACCCCAGGAATGCCCAGGGAACACAAATTCCCAGAATTCACACAATGACCAGGTTGGACGAGACCTCAAAGATCACCAAGTCCAACCCAGTCCCAACACCTCAACTCAACCCTGACACCCAGTGCCACATCCAGGCTTTGTTAAACACACCCAGGTGACTCCACTACCTCCCTGGGCAGCCATTCCAGAACTTTCTCACCATTTCTGTACAAAACTCCTTCCTAATATCCAACCTGTATTCCCCTTGGTCCAGCTCGAGGTTGTGCCCTCTGGTTCTGGTCAGTGCCTGGAGACAGAGCCCAACCCCACCTGAGCAAAGTCACCCTTCAGGAGCTGCAGAGTGATGAGGCCACCCCTAAGCCTCCTTTTGTCCCTCAGTGGTTCCTCACTCACAAGGTTTGTGTTCCCGGCCCTTCTGGATGTGCTCAAGAGTCCCAAAATCCTTCCCAAACTGAGGATCCATATTCACAGCCACCTTTCAGGAGCTGCAGAGAATGATGAGGCCACCCCTGAGCGTCCGTCTGTCCAGGCCAGGCCCCCCCGGCTCACCTTGGCGGGGTTGAGGGCAGTGATGACCCACACGCAGTAGGCGTTGTTGTCGTACTGCACGGGGTAGTTGGGCGACGTGATGACCCCGCTGGGCCCGCGCAGGTACGTGTCACACATCCTGGCTGGGGACACAAACGGGGACACTCAGCACTGCTGGGGAGGGGAGGGAGGAGGCATGAGCTTGGGATGGAGGTGGGAGGAGGTGGAAATGGGAGGAGGTGGAAAAAATAGAGAAGTTGGTGTTTTCGCGGCCTACACTGCTCCTTTTTTACACCCGGGTGGTAAAAATGAGGGGTTTCTCTGTGAGGAGTGGGGCCATCAACCCTTGATCCCAACAAACCCCTGATCCCAACAAACCCCTGATCCCAACAAACCCCGATCCCAACAATCCCTGATCTCACCCAAACCTGATCCCATCAACCTCTGATCCCAAGAAACCCTGAGCCCATCAATCTCTGCTCTCAACAATCCCTGATCCCATCAAACCCCAATCCCAACAAACCCCTAATCCCATAAAACCTTGATCCCAACAATCGCTGACTCCACCAAACCCTGATCCCAACAATCCTTGATCCCATCAAACCCCATATGTCATCAAACCCTGATCCCATCTCCCCTCAGACCAACACCCAACCACTCTCTACTGCTCACACTGATTTATTTTCTTTTTTCCTCCTTTTTCCCTCACAAAAACCCTTCCCCATCCAGGCCAGGAATGACACATCTCCTTCCTGATGTCCCCAAAAAAACCCCATTCCCTTTCTTCCTGCACATCAAACCCCCAAAACACTGCACAGCCAGGATTTATTAGGTCATTATTAAGTATTTATCAGCTGGTTTCCTTCTGTGGGCTCAGAACTAAGGTGGAAACTCAGCTCTGCATCTTCAAAACATCTCAGGTAAAGGAAAAGCTGGAAAAAGTGCTTAAGCAGGGAAAATTTTGCCTGTGGAATGCCTTTGATGTAATATTTAGCTGAAATATTCCACAAAAAAAAGTGGGGAAAAACATCCTGGTTCTGGAAATATCCTCTGCTGTGATGGAGCCTCAAAATTAATTTATTGTTGACGTTTATTTATTTATTTAAATGTATAATTTAATTTTGGAGATGTATTTGCATTTTTTGGAGTTTGCAAAGGTTTTTTTTTTCCTTTGGAAAATATAGAAAAATAATCTCCTGGCCAAGCTGTGGAAACATTGGGAATGGCTGGGAAGGTTACCCAGGATGCTGAACCATTCCTGCCTCATCCTGGAGCTCCCAGTGTAAAAAAAAAAGGGTAAATCCCATTATTCCCATTTTTCAGGTGGGATTAAGTGACTCTGCCAGGATCCAGAGGGAATCTGCTGAAAATGGGGAAGCTGCAGAACGTTCCCCCAAAATTTGCTCAATGGGGATTAAGAAATTATTGAAGCCCAAGGGGTTAAAATTTGGGACTGGTTCTGGAATTGGAGAGAAACCCGATTCAAAAAATGGCACAAAGTGGGAGGAAAGAGTGGCAGAAAGCTGAAATAAAAATTAAACTTTTTAAATAAAAAAAAACCTCAAAACATGAAAGTCAGCAGCTAAAAAAATTAAGTTGATTCACAGAAACAGAGTAATGCTGGCAAATCCTTTCTTATCTCTTGCAGGAGGACACCATAAATTTCCTTTACAGTGTCACATATTTATGCCAAATATCCTCTTACACTGATTCAATTTATTCCAGGCTTGTTTCAAGAATTACATGGGATTCCAAAGCCCTGAAAAAAATCTGCAGATGAAATTGAAGAAAAAAAGAACTGGGAGAAAAAAAAAACCTATTTATGATTTTAAGAGCTTTAAAGGGATTCAATTAAAAATATTACAAGTTGTTCTTTATTAGCATTACAAATATCACAATGTGACATTTCAGAGAGGGAATGAAAACAAAATGGCCAAGGGCAAAATGGGAAAAATGGGAGAGAAAAACTCCATTCCCTGATGGCTCATGGCACAGGATGAGGCTCCTGGAGAAGCACAGCCCCAAAATTTCACATTTCCAGTTAAAAATCTCCCTCCATCTCTGCTTTTCCAGGTTTTATTCCAGTCTTTCCTCTATCAGGAGAAGGAGGAGAGGGGAGAAAACACCTGGAATAGGGAGAGGGGTGATCCTGCTCAGGTTTGACATCCCTGAATTAAAGGAATGTTCTGGAGAGAGGGAAGGGAAGGGATTTAGGGACGGTTGGGAAATTCATGGAGGAGTCTGTGAGGGGAGAAGGAGGTGCAAAAACAGGGGCTGAAAAAAGCTTAAAAGTGAGGGTGGGGAGGCCCTGGGGAAGATTTCCCAGAGAAACTGTGGATGCCCCATCCTTGGAAATGTCCAAGGCCAGCCTGGGATGGGGAAGGTCTCCCTGCCCATGGAACAACATTTTCCTTAAGGTTCCTCCCAACCCAAACCCCTCTGGGACTCTGTGACCTGGCCAAGGGATGACCTGAGGGCAGGATGGATGAGAAATGAACAGGAAGGAGCTGGGAATTCCTACAAATCCCAAAATTCAGCCAGGCTAAGCCCCCTCAGGCTACCCCATCCCTGGGAGGTTCTAAGACCAGCATGGAGGGACAGCAGAAGGAGCAGGATGGTCCAACCCAAACCATTCTGGGATTATTTGACCCCAGGGCAGGATGGGTGATGGAAAAGGAACAAGAAGGAACTAGAATTCATAAAAGTCCCAAAATTCAGCCCCCTCAGACTGCCCCTGGACCCCTGGGAGTGTCTAAGACAGTGGAAGGAGCAGGATGGGCCTCAAGGTCCCTCCAACCCAAACCATTCTGAGATTTGACCTGAGGGCAGGATGGGTGATGGAAAATGAACAAGAAGGAGCTGGGAATTCCTACAAATCCCAAAATTCAGCCAGGTTGAGCCCCCTCAGGCTGCCCCATCCCTGGGAGGTTCTAAGACCAGCATGGAGGGACAGTGGAAGGAGCAGGATGGTCCAACCCAAACCATTCTGGGATTATTTGACCCCAGGGCAGAATGGGTGATGAAAAAGGAACAGGAAGGAGCTAGAATTCCTACAAATCCCAAAATCCAGCCAAGCTGAGCCCCCTCAGACTGCCCCTGGACCCCTGGGAGTGTCCAAGGCTTGGAAGGACAGTGGAAGGAGCAGGATGGTCCAACCCAAACCATTCTGGGATTATTCAGGGCAGGATGGGTGATGGAAAAGGGACATGAAGGAGCTGGGAATTCCCCCAGATCCCCAAATCCAGGCAGGCTGAGCCCCTCACCTCTGCAGACGGGCCGGTGGTCGCTCCAGGCCACGATGATGTCGCTGACTCTCTTGCAGGTGATGCTCTTGGAGCCCTGCAGGTCGTAGCCCTCGTTGCAGGAGAACTGGATGCTGGAGCCCAGCCTGGAGAGGGGACAGAGGGGACATCAGCCTGCTCCTGCATCCCAGGATTTGGGGCCAGAGCCATCCCCTGGCCCTGCAGGCAGCAGGAAGGGAGGAGGGACCAGCTCTGCCTCCCCTCTGCTGTGTCTGCCCCAGGTGCTGATGCCCAAATCCCAATTTTTAGTGACATTTCAGTGGGAATTTCACCCACAGCTCTGAGAGAGGACACATTCAGAATTCTCATAAAGTGAAATAAAAATCTTCATCAACTGCTGAGAGTTCTGTTCTTCTGTGGTTTGGTTTCTGAGTTTTGCTGTCCCAGCTGCTTTGTTCACTGGGGTGACACAATCCAGCCTGCAGCAGCTGGGAATTCATCCCGTGGAATTTGGGGACTGTTGGGATTCCCTTTCCTCTGCCCTCTCTCCTTTGCTGGATTCGAGGAGAATTTGACAGTCTGGGATTTGATTGAGAGACACTTTCCATGAGCAAAACAGCTCATGGAATCCCAAATTTTAGTGACATTTCAGTGGGAATTTCACCCACAGCTCTGAGAGAGGACATGCTCAGCGCTCTCATAAAGTGAAATAAAAATCTTTATCAACTGCTGAGAGTGCTGCTCTTTGTTCTGTGGTTTGGATTCTGAGTTTTGCTGTCCCAGCTGCTTTGTTCACTGGGGTGACACAATCAGCAGTTGGGAATTCATCCCATGGAATTTGGGGACTGTTGGGATTCCCTTTCCTCTGCCCTCCCTCTTTTGCTGCATTTGAGGAGAATTTGACAGTCTGGGATTCGATTGAGAGACACTTTCCATGAGCAAAACAGCCCTGGGCAGCAGAATCAGATGAAATATTGATTCCCCACGGTCACCAGCAGCTGGGGCATCCCTGCAAAGGAAAACTGGGAACTGGAAAGGAACAACAGCTCTGGTTTAAACTTCCTAAACCCCAATTAGCTGGCACCACACAGGCTCAGTGACAAGGAACCTCAGCCACCTCAAATTCTCTAAGGGCATGGCCATGCTGGGGATTGAGCTAATTTGAAAACTGATTTTTTCTTTTGGCTGTTTCAGTTTTCCAGGGGAGGGATGACAGCACACAACCCGGACTGGGAAAGGATAAAAACACTCCAAGAGATCTTAGAGGGACAGCACACACAGGAAGGGTTTTACACACGTGTTCCCCAAAACTGGGCAAGATTTTGGGAGGGGGACAGAGCAAACAGAGCCCCCCACACCAGGAGCACACCCAGGAGCTCATGCAGAGAACACACAGAAAATGTTCTTACCTAAAATCGTTGCCTATCCTTTTGCCTCTCTCGGGAATCCCAGGGTCTGGACACAAATTATGTCCCTGGGACACACCAACCTGAGTTACTACAAAGCAAAAAACAGCACATACAGAGACAGAATAGCAAAAAGGAACATTCTTTCAGCAGCTGGCTTGGTGGATGTGGCGAGAAAAATGGCAACTGGGAGCTCAGAAACCTCAAGGTTTTATTGCAGAAAAACAACAGCTTTGGAAACAAATATCCTGCTCAGTTCACACACCCAAGTGTTTTCTAGGAAATGCCAGCTAGGGACACAGTTTTCCCTCAATTCCACTACAGAAATACCTCTGGAAAAAGTTGATTTTTTGGTATTTTTTTTCCCATTCCGCTAAATGACACCAATCACAGAGCCTGTTTGTTGTGATTAAAACTCCACCTGCCACCCTCCAAGGTGACCTCACAGCCCTCCAAACCCAGCCCAGCGTGCCAGGGAAAGAAAACAACTCCATGAAAAGGCAGGTGAGTGATCTCAGAGGGGAAAAACCAAGCACAGAACGAGAGGGAGAAAGGAGAGGGGGATGCAAGTCGAGGGTTTGAAAGCCAAGTCATTTAGTTGGAACATGGAAAAATTTTATGGAGCAACCTGGATGCCAACAAACATGAAATCCATGGGGTGGTGGGCAGCACTGAAGAAAGCTCCCAGCTCCATCCTCCCCATTTCCAGCCCTCTCCAACCTGTCCAAAGCACAAAGGAGGGTTCAGGGTGGGGGAACCTGGGGGGATCCCTCAGCCCTGGCACAATCCTGATTTCCAGCCTCAATTCCAGCGCAGCAACAAGGGACAAAAGGGGGGTTTTGCCACAGGAATTCTATAGGATTTGGTTTTCTTTGCACCCAAACCTACAGTACATTTCTCAGCCGTGATGCTGAACCACTGAAACAGCCCTGTTTCCATCCCACCTCTGCCCAGCACTGGATTACAGGGAAGAAAATCCCAATTTTATTCCAAGCATGGTGCCCCAAAGGAGGAGGGTGACGCTGAGGTGACACCAGCCCCTTTCTCATGGCAGACACAGGGCTCAGCAGCTGGAGCCCTGCAGAGGGAATGGGAGAATCCATGGGGAGAACCCACCCACAGTGGACACACACAAAGCCAAGACCATCCCATAGTTGGAATTAACCCCTGGTGCATCCCCAACTACAGTTGTTCCTACAAGGAGGATGCTTCCCAATTTTGCTGATCCCAAAAATATTCCAGTTTCTCCTGAGCACTAACACTCCTCTGATGCCCTTTAGGAATTTTGTTTTTAAGGCCCTTTTTTCCTCCCTTCCCACCGTGCTGGAGCAGGGATGGGGCTGGGATTGTCCCCACAGGATGCTCTGGTGCTCTCCTGTGTGTGTGGGAGGGCACAGAGGTGACAGAGCCACGGATTCATGGAAAACACCCTCTGAGGGACTGTTTTCCCATTTTCCATGTCCATAACCTGTCACAGACATATTTCATGAAAAATCCTTTCATTAGGATCTTTTCTCCTGAGAAGCTGGGAAGTTTCAGCTTCTCCATGTTTTGCTGCTTTGGAATGTGATTTGCAGAATTGTTTACCCAGCATGTGAAATTGTTTTTACTTGATGACCAATGACAGCCACCTGTGTTGAGGCTGTGAGCAGTCACAAGATTTTATTACCATTCTTTTCCTTTCCTTGCTAGCCTTCTGATGAAATCCTTTCTTCTCTTTAGTATAGTTTTAATATATTATTTACTTTTAATATAATATATATCAGAAAATAATAAATCAGCCTTCTGAAACACGGAGTCAAGATTCTCATCTCTTCCCTAGTCCGGGGACCCCTGTGAACACCACCACATGTTCCAGCAGCTTTGTCCGTGTCACACAGCGCCGGGCACGGCCGTGTCACACACCGTCTGTGTCACACACTGTCTGTGTCACACAGCGCCGGGCACGGCCGTGTCACACACTGTCCGTGTCACACACTGCCGTGTCACACACTGTCCGTGTCACACACTGTCCGTGTCACACCGCGCCGGGCACCGTCCGTGTCACACAGCGCCGGGCACGGCTGTGGAGCCCCGCGGGGCTCTTGGTACGGACGGGCGGGCCTGTCACGGCAGGAAGCGCCTCCGAGCCCCGCAGCTCGCCCGGGGCCTGTGGGAAGGGGGTCCCGCTCCGGGATCCTGTGATCCGTGCCCAGGCCCCTGCTGCGGCCCCGGTCCCGAGGTCCCGGTCCCGTGTCCCATGCCCGAGCCCTCGATCCCGATCCCAGCCCGAATGCCGGTCCCAATCCCGGTCCCGGTCCCGTGTCCCGTGTCCCGTGTCCCATGCCCGAGCACCCGGTCCCGGTCCCGTACCATGGTCGGAGCCGCCACTTCCGCCCCGCCGCGCGCGTCACGACCGCGGACCAATCACGGCGCGTCCCGTGACCCCGCTCGGCCGCTCCGCCCCCTGCGCGTGCGCGCTAGCGGGAGCCGGGCGCGAGACGTGGCTGGGGCGGGTACCGCCAACGGCCCTGAGGGGAGCGGGGGAGCGGGCGTGGCCCGGGGGGACCCTGAGGCACCAGCACCGCCTGAGGGGAGCGGGGGGATCCTGAGGCACCGGCACCGCCTGAGGGGAGCGAGGGGATCCTGAGGCACCGGCACCGGCTGAGGGGAGCGGGGGGATCCTGAGGCACCGGCACCGGCTGAGGGGAGCGAGGGGATCCTCAGGGACCGACACCGGCTGAGGGGAGCGGGGGGATCCTGAGGGACCGGCGCCGCCTGAGGGGGCGGGGATCCCGCGGAACCGGCACCGCCTGATGAGGGATCCGGGGGTGCTAGCGCCTGAGCGCCCGCAGCTGCAGGGAGGTGCTGATTTACGGACTCCAAGTTGAACACAGCCCTGTGATCCTCCTCGCTTCGTCATGGACAAGAAGGAACCGGCCTTTCCGTGGTGTTTTTCCACCGGGCTTTATTGAGGGACGCGTTTCCCGCGGGCTGTGGCGCGGTTCCTTGGCCGCAGCCGGGTGGGTTTATCCCCGTTCCTTGGGAGGAGCTGCCATCGTGTGGCGGAGCTGCCATCATCCGTGTAGGCATTTATCCACAGAAATGGGGAAATTGAACCCCTTACCCTATTCTGCATTTCATAGAAATGAAGTCTAAGCTGCTTTCCACAAGTCGTGGGGCTGGGGCAGCTCCTCCCCAGGGCAGCGCTGGAGCTTCCCTGCTGGATCTCAGACCCAGCATCAACACCCAGTTATCGGCCTCCAAGCAGACTTTGTGCCACTGATCCATTGGCTTTCAGTCCACACATCTTCAGCTTCTGCACCCTAATCAATCCACAGAAGCTCTGATAAGAAGTTTTTATTATTATTCTCACAGGGTGGAGCCCGTCCTGAGCTTTGTTGGTGTCAGACAGTGCCATGTTGGTAATGACAGCAGGTTTCGGGAGTTACATCCCGGAGAGGGCTCAGTCCATTCACTGCCTTGACAAATAGCTGAATATACCAAGAGTATGTCTTAGGAAAACTTACAGTGGGGCAGTGTCTTACACTTAAAACCACAGGGAGTATACTTAAATATACTAAACATATTTAAATGTACATAAATGAATATATCTGTATTTGATACTTAAAGCCGCATAGCAGACTCAGCTGGATATCAGAACGCCAGGTCGTGGCTGTTGGCTGGACTTGGGGATCACCTCAGATAAATGTGTTATGCCCAAGTTCTGGAGCAGGTGTTTTCCTCTCCCCAGTAAAGGAATCCACAGGTAGGCCTTTAATTTTCCTCAGCCAGGCTTTCCTTCTGGCTCTGTCTTTGTCTTCCGTGGGCTTTGCCTGCTGTACCTGATGCTGAGCTGCCACAGCTGCCTCATTCAGCTCCTGCTCTGCTGTCAGGAGCCTGAACCCACTGTCCCTGCGGGAAGTGTAGGCACAGGAGGGCTTTATTCTCCTGGGAGCTCCATTCCTCATGTCTGTAGCTGAGCTAGGTGTCGGTTGGGTCAGCTCTGAAGAAGCTGTGCAGAGATCGATGAGTTGATCCCCATCTTTGGGACCAGGAGTGCCTTTCCCATGGCCGCTGGGAGTTTTCCTTTCTCCCAGCGAGCCACAGAACCTGGGACGTACAACACAGGGAGCAGGGATGGAGGATTTCAGAGCGGGGCCGTGCAAAGAGTTCTCCAGCCTGAGCCGCAGCATTTTGGTTTCAAAGGGAGTTGAGATTTTTGTTACAGCCAGCGAATGGCTGTGCAGCCTGGCACGCCGGAGCTGGGCTGCCCGCTCCTCCTGGTGCTGCAGGGCCGTTCTGGGTGCCGGCAGCTGCCCGGGGCGCTGCTGCTGGGCTGCCCTGGCCCTTGCAGAGAGCGGGCTGGGGCTGCGGCTGCCTGCGCCGGCCTTGCAGGAGCTCTGCAGCGTGCCGATTGTCAGGAGGAACTTGTCAGGGGACATGGGAGACCTTGGGTCTCTCTGGGGCAGCTCACACTCCAAAGTGGCCTCTGCCTCCTCAGGTGCAGGGGAAGCAGAGCCCTGTTCAGCTTCATCACCTGTAGTCAAAACAGAGCAACACATTTGGGGTTGAGAGGCTTTCCCACACACTGCAGAGCACAGAGCCAGAGAATCACTGAATAATCTGAGTTGGGAGGGACCCTCAGGATCACCCAGCCCAGCCCCTGGCCCTGCCCAGACCCCCCCAACAACCCCTCCCTGGGCATCCCTGGCAGCGCTGTCCAGAGGCTCCCGGAGCTCTGGCAGCCTCGGGGCCGTGCCCATTCCCTGGGGAGCCTCAGCAGTTCCAGCACCCTCTGGGGGAGAACCTTTCCCTGAGCTCCAGCCTGACCCTCCCTGGCCCAGCTCCAGCCATTCCCTGAGTCCTGTCTTTTACCAAGCAGAGCATCAGTTGGCATCTGCTGGCCTGGACAGCAGGAACCTTTTCCCAGCCCATCACTTTATCTGCAATACTCAGTTTGTGGGGCTGGAGGATTTGTCATCACACTGCATTGCATAGCTCTGACTGAAAACAAAATAACATCACTGTGTTACAATTGAAAAGGTGCCTGTTTCTGGGCAGTTGCCTTTCCCAGTGATGGCAGATCCTGAATGTAGGTGTTCTCTCACTTTCTCGGGTGTTTGCAATGAATAATTCAAGCCCTGAATCAGCAGCGTGTTTCCAAGCCCACCAGCTGTGCGAATATGAATACTACTACTGATTTCTGTCTTACTCAGTTGGAAAATGACAGTGCCTGTCTTGAAAAATGTGTTGAAGTTACACCAAACCCTTGTAAAAAGGCAGAAGGGTTCCACAGAAGCCTAGAAAATGACAGAACCATTGAAATGGAACAGCACATCTGCTCTTGACAACAGCAGAGTCTGAATATTGGCTGGGCTGGAGGCAGTGGCTGCTTGGTTTGTAACTCAGTTTAGAAAAGCCAGAGAAGAAGAGGCTCAGTGTGATACCTTTGGGTCTTCCACGGCTCTTTGGTCCCTGGCGAGATTTTGGGGACTTGTCTGGAGCTCGCTGCTGCTCTGCACTGGTGCCCTGGCGCTTCCCCTTCTGGGATCTCCTGTCCTGCTTTGGCACCTCCCTGTCAGCGGGGAGGGAATAGTCCCACACCACCTCCTCGAACTGGAGCAGCAGCAGCCTGCTGGGGGAGTTGGTCACCACCCTGCAGGAGGGAGGAGAGAGCCGTAAAACCACAGGAATCACAGACACGCAGGTCCTGCCTGAGGGGCTCCTGTGCAACACAAACCCCAGGGCCTCCAACAGATCCGAGATCATCATCTCTCCTGGAGGGAGCAGCAGCAATTGACCCCATCAGTCAGACACTGCACATTTTAACTTGTGCTCTGTGTGAGTCTCTGGTGCTCTTTTCATTCAGCTCCATGGCAAAATCAATTTAAAAATAATTAAGATGAAAATTTCCAGCAGTGGACAGAGCTAGATCAGAGTAGTGCTAAAAGATGCAAGTACCTAACTACAAATACCATATTGTCAGGGACATCTAAGTGTGGATTGAAGGGCTGTGCTGGTCTGGTTGGGATGGCGTTAATTTCTTCATAGCTCCCCATTTATTGCTGTGCCTTAGAGCGTGGCCAACCCAGCCCTCAAACCACAGCAATGTTTTACCCATTGCTTCCACAGTAACTGGGAGCCACCTTTAATTAGAGGTGCAAAAATGAATGAACCTAGAAGGATTTCTCATTATTGGCCTTTACAAAGAGGCTGTTGGTCAGGGAACAGGCAGGGACTGTCAGGTATTGACTTGATTCTCCAACCTCCTAAGAATTTCTGAATTCAGCTTTACAGTTAGGTCTGTATCTTCAGCTGTAGAGAAATAGGAAATTGTACATTGCTGAAGAGACTAAGGAAATCTTTTCAGCCACTGTGAACTAAACCAGATTATTGAAGCAGTTAATAAATAGTGGAGCCCTTTAAAAGTTATTTGTGAGAAGGAAAAACACACAGTTCCTTAAATTTCAGTGTAATCCATAAAATCTGGGTCAGAGCCTGCTGGCAGCTGCTGTCACCCACCTGTTTCCTGCGACACAGAGAGCAGACACGGGGTCCCCGCTGCCGCTGGGCTCCAGCACTCTGAGGCAGGTGCCAGTCAGGAAGTTGAATATCCGAATGCATCCATCAGCACAGCCACTGACGACTCTGAGGTACAGGAACTCCAGGGACAGCACTTCCCTGAAAACACACCAGGCCAGTTGGCACTTCCATGGTGCTTGCACAAGGAGAAATGGTCAGCGAGCTCCTTCAGCCTGCAGGAGGAGCAGAGCTCTGGCTGCAGCAGCAGCCTGCACTGAGGAGCTGGTCAGGACATTGCAAAGGTCTGACAGAGACCTCCAGGATCACTCCATGTCCAGACCAACAGCCCCGTGCATCCTTCCACTGGAAGGTGTCCCTGCCCGTGGCAGGGGGTTGGAATGAGGTGATCTTTAAGGTCCCTTCCAACCCAAACCATCCTGGGATTCTGTGATTCCATGCTCCCCATAGCAACCATATGGTCGTGGCCATCTGCTGCATTTGAAATTTCAGTTTTATGTCCAGGAAAATCAATGAAAACCATACGATTCTCCAGTTTTCACAGTTCTAGGTACAATTTAAGTCTGAGAGGATGGCGTAAGATGCAGTTGGTCAGCATGAAACTGGGCCACCTCTATTCCTGCCCAGGTGATGTGACACCCTGTGGCACACAGTGGGGGATCCTTGCAATAATGGACTGTGCTCTGTCTGCCTTTAGTCATGCCTGTTTGTGATAAAGAGTTGTGGGTTTGCATTTTAGGTTGTTCCAGGTCTTAACTGAAAATGCTGCTTGTGACCCCAGGGTGCCTGACAGAGCCTTTGAGATAAAGATTGGTGCGAGTGGGGATATTTCAAATCCTCAGACTTGTAATTAAGGCATTTTCTGGTCCTGTAAAGGGCACTTTTTCTGTACAGTTTCACTCCACTGTTGAACACAACTTGACACACATCTGATTCCTACTTGGGATGGAAGAAAGCTATCAGGCATCTCCTAAATTTTCCCAACATGCTCCATCCCAGGGCAAATCCATCACTGCTCCCTGTGACGAGGTGCCACTGGTCAAAGGACAAGCAGAGAACTGGGCCTTGGTGCCTCTCTAATGTCTGCAAAGTAAACAAAGAAGGTGCAACACAATCAGTAATCTGGATATAAATCTGTCTGAGGTGTTCATGGCTTTCAGGACACCAGCCTGACATGGTTTTACAGTGGTATTGTACCAGTGCCCACCATGGATAACTGTGATTGTTTTACAGTCACTGAAATGTTCTGGGCTGGGTGCTGCTGCTGAGCTCCTGGCATGAAATTACATCCCTTTTCCATCTTTATTACATGGGATTATTTTCTTTTTTAGAAAGTCTTTGGCAAATGCAAAAAACTGCAATGAACTCGCAGAGAATGGTGACCATTTAGCACAGAATTATCCACCCCAGAGGAAACTCACCTTGATCAGAGCCCCTGTCTCAGCACTCCAGACCTTCACCAGCCCTCGGTGACCCCCACTGACCACATGGGTCCCGTCCATCCTCACTGCCCCCACAGGGCTGCTGTGCATCAGAGTCCTGAGGCATTTCCCACTCTCCAGGCTCCACACTGCTAGGGCAACAAGGAGGAGAATTAAAAATGCATCTGCCTCAGTGATGAGTTTTGGGAGTACAACATGCGTTAAAAAATACTATTGGATTACAGTCACACCTTGTACCTGCATCTCTGTGAGGAGCTGAGTGTTGGGCTAAAAAGCATAATTGCATGGCAAACAATTTAAATGTGAAGCCCAGAAAAAGCACATCTTTTTCACCTTTATTCTATAAGGAAACATCTGGCAAATCTGAAAGTTGATACCACGTGCCCAAGAGTTGGGATGGCATTACAGCCACAAAGCCATTAATTCTGAATGAAAGCAGAAATAATGAGAATTTAGTCCCTGACACAATCAGAGACTGTGTGTGCACATGTCCCCAGGTGTGACTCACAGCCTTCCCCCTGTGTGCCACTCCCCCAGCCCCCTGCCCATGGTTCTGCAGTGATTCCCTCTGGCTGGGGGCTCCCAGTGCTCCTGTCCCTCACCTTTCCCCATGCCATCCCCAGCTCCCAGTGCTCTCACCTTTCCCCATGCCATCCCCAGCTCCCAGTGCTCCTGTCCCTCACCTTTCCCCATGCCATCCCCAGCTCCCAGTGCTCTCACCTTTTACCATGCCATCCCCAGCTCCCAGTGCTCTCACCTTTCACCATGCCATCCCCAGCTCCTGACACCAGGTGCTCCTGGTGGGAATGCAGGCAGGTGATGGTTGCATAGTGACCCGTGAAGGTTCTCACACAGGCCCCACTGTGAATATTCCAGCACCTGCAGAGAGGAGAACTTTAGGTTGCTTCCATGTGGTTCCATTATTATTTCCTATTTAACGTGCCCAACCCTGTTCCCCACACCAGGTTAAAACCAGGAGTTGTTCCACTGAGATGTCAGAGCAGTTGCAGTGGTCAGGAGAGGCTCAGCAATAATGTTTTACCCTGTCCTTCTCTCTCCCCTCACTGTGGCAGGCTGGGTGTCCTGGCACAGCCCCAGCTCACCTGATGCTGAGCTCCAGGCTGGGTGTCCTGGCACAGCCCCAGCTCACCTGGTGCTGAGCTCCAGGCTGGGTGTCCTGGCACAGCCCCAGCTCACCTGGTGCTGAGCTCCAGGCTGGGTGTCCCGGCACAGCCCCAGCTCACCTGGTGCTGAGCTCCAGGCTGGTGCTGCTGAGCAGGAGCTCTCAGCTCACCTGATGCTGAGCTCCAGGCTGGTGCTGCTGAGCAGGATCCCTCTGTCCTCGCGGAGGCACAGGGCTCTGACAGACCCAGTGTGGCCGTGCAGCAGCAGCTCCTCCTTCCCTCCCGGCACTCGGAGCAGCCTCAGCCTCCTGCTGCCGGCAGCCACCCAGTCCCCACCGCTGTAATGGGCTCTCCTTGTCCTGTCAGACCTGCCAGGGACATGCCTGGCTGAGCTTTACCCAGCTGCAGGCCCGGCTCAGCACTGCCCTGCCTTCAGCTGGGCACGACGGGCAGAGCTCCGCTGGTGAATCCTTTGCAGGGCACCACCACAGCCCCTAAATCTGCACATCCCCCTTGGTATCAGGGTGGGCAGAGGGGCGAGGGCTCCTCCCAGCCCCTCTTGGGATACACCATGGAACACCAACCCTTATTCCTTTAAAAACAGCTTGTCTTGGCACCTTTATTTAAAAAATGGAGATTTCTTAATACTGACACTGAGGGACCCTTCTCCAGCCATCCAGGAGGATCACAGGCAATGGAACAGCTTTCCTAGAGCTGCTCTTGGCCCCACAGCTGGGCACTCTACTCACTGCTCCATGAGGACACGGGTCTTGTAGGGGCCACAGAAGACATTCCTCTCTTCCAGCTCAATCTTGTCAGTTTTCAGTTCCCGATAGGCTTCGTGCAGACCCAAATCCTCTGTCTGATGGCAAGAGAAATAAGGAAAAGTAACTCAGAGAGGCATGCATGCAGCGTTATTCCATAGTATTGAACCTAGCAGCTCTAGGGATGAGCCCAGAGTAAGGAAAACCAGAGGGCAGCAAGACCCTGCCTAGTCCAGGGTTGTTCCCAGGCCATGTTCTGTGGCATAAATGGAAGCCCTGAGAGCTGCACCCTTTGTTCTGAGGGAAGAAGGCCCCTGGCCCCAGGATTGTGCCGTGACTGGGGACACATGGGGATGGGGCACAAGTCTGGGAATGCCTCCCAAACTCCCTCCCATGTGGGAAGGTGCTGAGCAAGCCCTGGTCCCTGTGAACTGCTCAGACAATCCAAAGGCAGGAATGGGAAAGAACAAACCAATTCCAAATTCACTGTGCTGTCTCCCACGAGCTGTCCTCTCTCCTCCCCAAACACTGACATGCAGCATCCAACAAACCTTGGATTTACGCCTCTTCTTCTGCTCCTTGTCCTTCACTTCAGTGACCTCACCCTCGTCGTTTAACTGGGGAATTTGCACATCGACTCTTTTAGCATAGTTTGGCATGGTTTTTCTAGGACACAACTCCTGGAATAAACCAACAGAGGCAGGAGTTACTGCAGAGCCCACGCTGGCAGGGTGTGCTGCTCCTCTCCTCGGGATGCTGGGGCTCCCTGCACGGCTGAGCTGCACACTCTCATTGAGACCTGGCTTACATTTAGCACTCTGTCTACCTCGGGTTTAACTTCTGGTGAAAAATAATTGCTTTTTATTATTTTTTCCAAACTCTAGTCTTGAGCTTTTAATAGGCAGCAAAATTTTGAGCTCATCTCATCTTTGGCAGGCACTCGGTTGATTCAGAATCCAAACCCACTGAGATGGGAGGCTCTCAGAACACCTCGGTCAACACTCAAGATTCATTTTTAGCCTGTGAAACCTTCCCTGAAGCCTTTTGTGAAGGCCAGCACAGAGCTGAGTCCAGACTGCCTCTTGAGGGAGGCTCCTTCACACCCCACTCTATGACAGGTCCTGCTGGCCAGGCCAGGCCTGTCCCAGGAGTTCTGCATTGCTGTGCTCCAGCCACCGCCCCCAGCTCCTCACAGACCCCTTTCATTTCCCTTGCCCTGTGTGGAGCAAGTGGAGCTCATTCCTGAGCTGCCTTGGCAGCTGTTGTAGCTCTGCCCAACCTCCTCCACCTCTGGAAATTTTCATTGTGACCAAAGTCTGCTTTCCTGAAGAATGTTTTGGAGTCTCAGGTTCTGTAAAGGAGACTAAAAGCTGTTCTTGTGACAGTGTGAAATGTCACCTGGCTTTGCTCTGCAGCTGGAAGTGGAAGGGCCATGGCAGAGCTGGGGGGCAGCCTCTGGTACAGCAATTTCCATGTAACAGTTTGGGCAGCAGCAAACCCCCCTGGTTTTAAAGTGCATAATAATGGCAGGAGCCCAGGAGTTCTGGTCCCACCTGCAGCTGCAGGAGATTCTTCTGGACTGTACTCTGGCACTCCTTGTCCTCCCGGACCCGCCTGACCAGGAACTCCCAGTGACCATTCACAGCAGAGCAGGCATCCAGGGATTTCTGATCCAAAAGCCCTGGGAAGTTAAAGGGACAGCTTGGCTGATCCCCTCTGGAAACCATTCCTTCCCCTTAGGGGAAAACCCTGGAAAATCAGAGCAGCTTTACCCAGGATGGCCATGGACAGCTGGAATGGCAGCGCACGAGTAAAGTCCTTGGGCTGGCTGCCATCAGAGCCTGACGGGACAGACGCAGGGGCCATGGTGACATTTGCACCAGCTGGGGACAAAGGTGAGCTGTCCCCTGCATCGGGGCCTTCCTGGCAGGATACTCAGTGCTCTGGGGCCAAAG
This sequence comes from Tangara arthus, assembly GCA_035584835.1. NCBI lineage: Eukaryota > Metazoa > Chordata > Aves > Passeriformes > Thraupidae > Tangara > Tangara arthus. Next base: position 11,521,894 of record JAWMQZ010000057.1, on the reverse strand, counting down.
GCACGTTCTGGTGCTCGGCCACCTGGAAAACGGAATTTACAGTCCCGGAAGAGCTCAGGTTTTGGTGCCATGGACAGCACCGCTGCCAGCAGTGCCCTGGAAGGGCTGGCTGGTTTTTAACTCATCCCTTTGGCTCTGTGCAAGTGACAGGAAAGCGCCGGGAGCGCTCCTGCTCTGCAGGACAGCTGGCAGCAGCAGGGGCTGAGGGACAGGCTGACTTCTCTTCCCCCTCTCCCCTGCCCTGGGTGGTGGCGAGGGCTCCTCCCTTATGGAAACAGCAGGGGCGGTGACAGCCCCAGGGATGGGCACGGGAAGGTGACAGCCCCAGGGGATGGGCACGGGAAGGTGACAGCCCCAGGGGATGGGCACGGGAGGTGACAGCCCCAGGGATGGGCACGGGGAGGTGACAGCCCCAGGGATCAGCACGGGAAGGTGACAGCCCCAGGGATCAGCACGGGAGGTGACAGCCCCAGGGGATGGGCACGGGAGGTGACAGCCCCAGGGATCAGCACGGGAGGTGACAGCCCCAGGGATGGGCACGGGAGGTGACAGCCCCGGGCTCCAAGGGGCACAGCAGGGCCACTCGTGCAAAGGACATGGCACCGGTTTGCTGAAAGCAGGAAAAAGCCTCTGCCTTCAGCCGTTCCATTTCCAGCAGCACGAGTACGGCTGGAGCTGTGACATTGGAAGGAAAGGAAGGGATTCCTCACCCTCCTCACCCTCACCTGCCCGGGGCTCCCAGCCACCGGCACCGGCACCGGCACCGCCGCGGCAGTTACCGTAACCCCCAACCGCCCCGTGATGCTGCCGGGAGCCCGCGGGCACAGCCCCGCAGCAGGCGGCGCCGGGGACGGGCGGGGACGGGAGATGTCGAGGGATGGTGGGGTGCCGGGGGATGTCGGGGTGATGGGGATGTCGGGGTGCTGGGGGATGCCAGGGTGATGGCAGGTGCCAGGGGATATTGGGGGATATTGGGGGATGTCGGGGTGATGGGGATGCCAGGGTGATGGCAGGTGCCAGGGGATATTGGGGGATGTTGGGGGATGTCGGGGTGATGGGGATGTCAGGGTGATGGCAGGTGCCAGCGGATACTGGAGGATGTTGGGGGATGTCAGAGTGCCAGGGGATGCCAGCAGCCCCCCCAGGATGGGCACCTGCAGTCAGGGCAGGGCACCATGCCAGCCCCGAGCGCAGCTGGGCTGGGCAGTGGCACAAATGGCATGGAACACCCCAGGAAGCAGAGCACGGGTGGCCTTTGGACACTGTTTGGTTCCAAACCCGTGTTTGGTTTTAGGAGCCCAGAGGTCACCCAGTTCACAGGCGCAGTGCTGACCCAGGGCTTCAGGCACAGGTTGAGCAAAGGCTTCGGTCACACACATTTTTGGCAGGTGACTCTGCCTGCCTGAGCTTCCCCAGATTAAGAAAAGAACTGACTTAGTCATCTAAAGGTCACAAATGCACTCAGAGTCAGAGTAAAGGCTGGTTTGTGCATCATCTGGGACAAGGCACCCCAGGACTAACCGGGTCCTGATGTCACCTCCCTCCAGCAGGGCACAGCCACATCCCCCAGGGCAGGGTCCCTGCTGTCCCCCTCTCCGTGCTTGCAGGAGCACCCCAGCAAGGCAGACCCCACCACAACCAGCTCTGAGACCCCTGGAGAACCCCAGTTCTCCCCATACCCTGAAGTCCCAGGCTTTGCAGGGTCCCCAAGCCCCAGTGCTGACACAACACCTCCGCAGCATCCTCACCCCTGAGGAAGGGGGAACGGGAGGGCTGGGAGCAGAGCCCACCCTGCCAGCTCCCCTCGGGACCCCCAGGGTGACTCCAGCGGCTGCGCACAGAGCTGGGCTGGCTCCTGAGGGCAATTCCTGGAGTTAAATACTGATGTGAATGAATCTGAGAAGCACAGCCCAGCAATGAGATAGCAAGTGTGTGTTTTGGGAAGGTGAGAGAATTGGAATTGTTCAACCTGGAGAAGAGACTCCAGGGAGACCTTAGAGCCCTCTCCAGTGCCTGAAGGGGCTTCAAGAGAGCTGAGAGGGACTTGGGACAAGGAACTGAAGTGACAGGTCAAAGGGAGTGACTTCAAACTGCTGCAGGGCAGGGTTAGATGGGACACTGGGCAGAAATTCCTCTGTGAGGGTGCCCAGAGCAGCTGTGGCTGCCCCTGGATCCCTGGCAGTGCCCAAGGCCAGGTTGGATGCTGGGGCTGGGAGCACCTGGGACAGTGGGAGGCGTCCCTGCCATGGCAGGGGTGGCACTGGATTGATGCCTGGGTGATTTCCTGCCTCGAGCTGTTCTGGGAAAGGTGAAGGCACCCCAGGAAAAGACATGGAGCTGAAATCCCGTGTCTGGGAGGCTTGGACTTGCAAGAAATGGATGCAAGAGGCACCACAAGTGTTCTTATAAACACCAGCATCCTGTTGTGCTGGTTGTTTTTATTGCTCTGAATCCTTCACCAAACTGAGGGAGCCCCTGCCCAGCCAGGAGCCCCAGGCAGCCCTGCCATGAGGAGCTCAAATAGCAGGGATGGGATGGGATGGGATGGGATGGGATGGGATGGGATGGGATGGGATGGGATGGGATGGGATGGGATGGG
>JAWMQZ010000057.1:11508409-11519195 GCA_035584835.1 Tangara arthus | reverse complement strand
ATGGGATGGGATGGGATGGGATGGGATGGGATGGGATGGGATGGGATGGGATGGGATGGGATGGGATGGGATGGGGATGGGGGAGGAGAAGCACTGCCACCTTCCTCGTGTTCCTGGCATGGGTTGGGAAGGGCTGGGAGCAGGCTGCTCATGGTGCTGCTGGCACAGGTGCCCGACAGTTCTCAGAGGAGAAGCTCCAAGCCCAAAGTGCCCCTGCTGTGGTGGCTGTGCCCTCGTGGCCGCAGGGCTCACTCCAGGGCAGGGGTGGAGGCACCTGGAGAGCCTTTCCTTGTCCTGCTCTCCCAGCTTAGGAGGACACCGGCCGTGGGAGAGCGAAGAACTTGCCCGGGATCGCCCTCCTCTCGATCTCGAGCCACAGGGAGAACAAATCCAGCTCCCTGTGCTCCGTGGCCAGCTGGAAGGTGAAGCTCTGCAGCAGCGTGGTGAGGAACAGGAAGAGCTCGATGCGGGCCAGAGCCTCCCCCGGGCACATCCGCTTCCCTGGGCATGAGAGAGGGGTGACCCGGGGCAACGAGGGGACAGCAGGGTGGGCAGGCAGCCCGGGGGAATGAGGGGACAGCAGGGTGGGCAGGCAGCTTGGGGGAATGAGGGGACAGCAGGGTGGGCAGGCCGCCTGGCGGGAATGAGGGGACAGGAGAGTGGGCAGGCAGCCCGGGGGCATGGTGGCACTGTGGTGCCACTGGGTGCCTGTGCTGGCACTCCTGGGCACGGAGCTGGCAGGGTGGGGCAGCACTGACCTGCTGAGAATGCCATGAAGGCCTCGCGCTTCCTGAACTCGCCCTTCTCATCCAGGAAGTGTGAGGGGTCCACTTTTTTGGGGTTCTCCCACTGGGTTGGATCCGAATGCACAGAGGAAAGGACCGGAATAACAGGAGTGCCCTGTGGGAGAGGGATGGAGCAAGGAGGGGAGGAGGGACATCAGTGCCACACTTGGGCTCTGCTGGGGTCGACTAGTCAGGGGGGACATGGGGAAGGCTGGGTGTGCACCCCAGTACCAAGCAGGTTCCCATGGGGAGGCAGCCTGGGTTGGTGGCTCTGTGCCACTGGGACAAATGACCTGGGGCTCTGGTGTCCCCATGGTCCTGCAAGCCTCTGTGCAGCTCATGGGACAAAAATTGCCGAGTTATTCCTGTGGATTTCTGTTACAGCCCCTCTGACTGCCCCACACCCGAAGGCAGGAGATGTTCCCTCAGGGTGGGTTTTGTGCACAGTGCTCGTGGTCAGACAGGAGGGGTGGCTGTCCCCACATCTGCCGAGGGCTGGGGGGTCTGGCCTGGCCCCACCCCAGGCTGGGCTCCTGCTCCGGCCCCACAGCCCTGCACGGCTCCACGGGGGAAGAGCTGTTTTCCAGGATGGGCAAGGAAGGGCCCCGGGCTGTGGCAGGACAGGCAGACACTCATGTACCTCTACTCCCCTCTGAAAGCTGCCGAGGATTGGGAAACAGCCGGGGCCTTCAGGCGTGAGCAAACAGCCCAGGGACAAAGGCAAATGGCCCTGAAGCCCCGCTGCCGCCTCTCAGCTGCAGGGCCACCCCGGTACCTTGGGGATGGTGTAGCCCCTGAACTGGACGTCCTGCGTCGTCATGCGCGGGAAGTTCTCGATGCGGCTCTTGTGGAAGCGCTGCAGCTCGTGGATCACCGCGTTGGTGTAGGGCATCCTCAGCTTGTCCTCCGTGCTGGGGGCACGGCCAGTGCCCACCACGGCGTCGATCTCCTCCTGGACCTTGGCTGGGGACAGCAGTGGGGCTGGGTGCCTGCTCTGCAACTCCCCAGGGTTTCTCACTGGCCTCCACGGGCACTTATCCTAAACCCAGGGCTGGGCTAGAGCAGGAGCAGCCTGCCCTAGTCCCTTGTAAAGCCCAGAACAGTCTCTGCCCTCATCCCTCCCTGCCCCAGGCAAGCTCAGAGCATCTCCCACAACCGGTCTGGGGCCATCTGCACGGGCAGGGATGGAGCACGGGGAGGAGCGCCCGGATCCCCCTGGCCTGTGGGAGTCTGTGTCTAACAGCTCCCTCCCTCGGGTGACCCCACAGGATGATTTGGGTCTGCCCCCAACCAGGACCCTCCAGGGCTGGGACCCTCTGCCCCATGAGCACCCCGGGCACAGGAGCAGCTGTGCTTTGCTGCTGTACCTTGGATGTGGGGGTGCTTTGCCAGCATCAGCAGGAAGAACACCAGGGTGTTGCTGGTTGTCACCGTCCCGGCCCCGAAGAGGTTGAACACTGACATGATCAGGTCTTCGTGGCTGTACATGGTCTCTGGGCTGCCCTTCTCCTGCAAGGCGTGGTGGGGAGGGTTTCAGGGTTATCTGGGTGATCCTGCAGGCTGCAGCCAGGCTGGAGGACAGACCCCCCTCTACCTTCTCTGCTCTGATCAGGAAACAGTCGATGTAGTCCCGGGGGCAGCTGGAGTCCAGAGTCAGCTGGTGGAACTGCACCTTCTCCTGGATGTGGTCCTTCAGCTTCTGGCAGTCGGCCAGGACCTTCTTGTGCGGCCCCGGGAGCCGGTCCATGATGCTGGGGAAGGTGTTGTACACCTGTGGGCACAGGAGGGGCACAGCACGGCTCAGGTTTCCCGCCCATCCCTCACAGCCACGCTGTCCCCCCAAGGCAGGGAGCATCCTCAGCCCCTGGGGCAGCAGGCAGAGGGTGCTGAGCACAGCAGGCTCCCACCTTGGCCACGGGGGACAGGAAGAAGCTGATGTAGTTCCCGATGGCGTTGAGCAGCTCCAGGAACGCCGCGTCGCTGTAGCTGTAGCGGCTCCCAAACACCACGGAGCAGATCACGTTGGACACGGCGTGTCTGAACATGGTCATCGGCTCAAAGGCATTGCCTGCAGCCACCAGGGGTGAGAAAAGCACCAAAAGTCACCAGTTATTTATCTGCTTCAAGGCAGAAAACACCCCTTCCCCCCTCTCTGAGCCCCTGGTTTTGGACCCTGGCTGATCTACGGGGCCTGGCAGCCGCAGCAAAGAGCCCTCCTGAGCTGGGGGCTCCTCCATCCGCCTCCTGTGCCACAGCTTGGACTGAGGGCAGCACAGGCACCTGCAGGAAGGCCCAGGAGATGTGTTGGCAGGAGCTGGGTATTGCTGGAGAGGAGGAAATCACCCTGATATGCCCGAGTCGCTGGGGCAGTGTCCTAGCTGGGCGTTCCCAGGCCCACACAGTTCTGTTCCCTATTCCTGTTCTTCCAGCAGGGAATACTCCTTTGGTTGTAGCCATCCCTGCACCAGTTCAGAGCAGGATCTCCCTCCTGGCCCCTCAGCCGTGCCTGTAGCACATCCCTGCAGCTCCTGCATGGGGTGGGGCTGGATCTCAGCCCTTCCCTGCAGGGATCACCCACACCGGGCCCTGCAAACAGCTTGGGGCCCCACATGTTCCATGGGGCTCTTGTGTGTCCTCTGCCTGCCCCAGGGCCAGCAGGGACAGAAGCCACGTCACCTTTGAGCTTTGCCAGCAGCTCCACCAGGTGCTGAGCCTCCTGCTGCACCTTCTGGGACATGGAGCTCTTCCCCATGCCAAAGTCCCGCAGGGTGATGAGCGTGAACCTCCGCAGCTCCCGCCACTTCTTCTCATTGTCAGAGACAAATCCTGGGGGGACACAGAGGAGATCAACCCCTGCCCACCCTGCTGCTCCCCAGGAGTGGGAACCCCGCTCTGAGGAGCAGCAGAGCAGTAAGCCAGGGGACGATGCGGGTGTGCACAGTGTCCATGAAAGGATGAGGATCTCTGCAGCAGCTCAGAACAAAGCTGGAACTACCTGACTAGAATTAACACTGTTCTTGTCCTTGTCGTAGGACTTGAAGGGTCTTGCAGAGCAGGAAATGGGTGTTTGAGCTCTTGGGTGCTGAGCCCTTCCCTGGACTAGGGGTGTGGCCATCTGCTCAGCCAGATGGATCCAGGAGAGGTCCAGGCACTCACCGTAGTTTTTGGAGAGCTGCATCAGGAGGGGGATGGTGGGTCTGCCCCCAAACTCCTCGGAGTGTCCCACCAGGGCGTCCTTCACCGCCTCGTACCCGCAGAGCACCACCACTGGCTTCAGCCCCAGCCACACGGTGAAGATGGGGCCGTAGGTGCTGCTGAGCTGGGGATGGGCAGCTCTGTGAGCCAGGGTCCCATACCAGTTCATTGACTTCATTTCAAACTGGGACTCGAGCCCACAGCACTGGTGAATGCCCAGCAGGGAGGGGAAATGCCTCCCTCAAAGCTGTGATCTCATCCCACTGCTAGTCCTGTCCCTGTCCCTGTCCCTGTCCCTGTCCCTGTCCCTGTCCCTGTCCCAGCCCTGTCCCCGTCCTGTCCCTGTCCCTGTCCCTGTCCCTGTCTCTGTCCTGTCCCTGTCCCTGTCCCTGTCTCTGTCCTGTTCCTGTCCCTGTCCCTGCCCCCGTCCCTGTCCCTGTCCCTGTCCCTGTCCCTGTCCCTGTCCCAGCCCCTGTCCCTGTCCCTGTCCCTGTCCTGTCCTGTCCCTGCCCCCGTCCCTGTGGGTTTTATCCCAGTGCCCCTTTGGGGGTCAGAGCATCATCTCCAGGAGCAGCTCTGGACAGCAGCAGCACTGGAACCCTTGAAGGGCATTGTCACCACATGGGTGCCTTACAGGAGAAAGGCTTCAATAGCGGGGCTGATTCTGCCCCCAGCAGAAGGGATTTAGGCAATTCTGGTAGAGCAAGAGATGAAGGAGGGAAGAAGAGAAAAGAAAGGTAGGAAGAGTCACCCATGGGAGTCCCCTTTTATTTTGGCACGGGACTTTCCCACTGTCTGTCCTGTGGATGGGTCCAGCACGGCCACTTGTCCCTTGTCCCTTGTCCCTTACCTTCTCGTAGTGCCTGTAGAGGGGCAGCACATCCTTCTGCCACAGGTTGCCCAGGATGGGCCACGGAGCTGGGCCAGGAGGCAGCCGGCTCCTCCTGGGGTCACCCCTCCAGGCCAGGAGCCACAGCACCGAGAGGACGAGGAGGAGCAGAGTGACGAGCAGCCCGGCGTCCATCCTCGCCCTGCTGCCGAGCAGGGAAAGAAACGAAGGAATTGCGGGGAGGAAAGTGCCCAGAGAGCAGAGCAGAGGTAGCTGTGTGTGCCCTCCCTGCCCGGTGCTGCGCGGCCCGTGCCGAGCTCCGGGAGCTCCGGGCTGCCCGGGGACCCGAGGCGCTGCCTTGTCCCTGCCACGCCTGTCCCCGCCGGGCTGGGACTGAGCCTCGGAGCCGTCCTGGGCACCGGGAGCTCTGTGACCCCGCGGGAGCCCTGGGGAGGCGGTGGCTGTCCCCGCCCGTGCTTCTGAGTCACCTTTGCTCGGTGCTCCCCTGTGGTGGCCCGCGGCAGGAGAAGATGTCACTGTCACCGTCCTGGCCGAGCCTTTCATGTCCCCGCAGTCGCTGCCCCGTGGGTCACTGCCCTGCTCACCAGGGCAATCACCCGGGAGGGGCTGTTCCGGTAAACCGAGTGGCAGAGGGGACACTGTGCCTGGACACACACCTGCGGGGTTACAGTGTTCCACCAAACTCCTTTGTGGTGGAAAGTGGATCAGAAAATAGAAAAAACACTTTTTCCTGATATCTTTTGGGGCTCCTCTTGAGCTTTGGAGGAACATCAGCCCAAGGTGGTGTGGTTGTTGGAGGTGTGGGTTAACTCTTCCCTGTGCATTGCTCCTCCAGTGTGCATCTTGCTCTGAGCACCTGCACATCTGGCTGCACATGAGCACATCTGGCACAGCACAGCCACCCCACGGCGGGGCTGAGCGAGCTGGGCACAGGCCAGCTCCCAGGAGAGGATGGCATTCCTCCTGGGGGAGAACAGGGAGGAGGTTCGGGTCCATGGAAGGAGCCCCTCAGCAGAGGGAATTCCGTGGTGCTGGCAGAGAGGAGCCTGACCTGGGGCACTCCCCTGGAGCAGCCGGGCTCAGCGGTGACACTGACACCAAGGCAAGGGATGTTGTCCTAATGCCACTTTCCCACGGGCATCCCAAACCCTCCGAGGTGCTCTGCTCCCCCAGGGCCTCAGCCCTGCGGGGTGGAGGGTCTGTGAACACCCCCGCAGCACATTCCAGGCTGTCCCCTCTGCCAGCCCAGGCTGAGGCAGCCCTGGCAGCCGTTCTCCATGAGGCCCAGGCCCCTTAATGACTGAGCTGGGACTATTTTTGGTTGCCCTCAATAATGCAGCAGCACTGGCTGAGCAGAGCCTGGCTGTAATTACAGGGCCAGTGTCGTTTGTCATCAGTGTCGCCCTGCTGGCTGCCAGGGAGCTGCAGGGCAGCGTGATGCCAGCGCCCCTGTCACAGCCCTGGGGCTGCCGTCCCACTGATGTCCCAGCTCTGGTGCCAGCCCTGGGCACTGAGCGGGGCTCTGCGCTCCGGTACCTGCGGGCCCAGCCCTGCACCCTCTGGGGCTCAGCCCAGCAGCGCTGTCCCTTCCTTGCTCCATCTCCACACCCAGCTAAACCAGACAGGCCAGGCTTTCCAAGGTGTGCTGGGCCCTTCCTTCCTCCATCTCCACACCCAGCTAAACCAGACAGGCCAGGCCTTCCAAGGTGTGCTCATCCCACGAGCAGCACGAGGCTTTTCCCCGTACCAGCACATTTCTCCTGGTTCATGAAATGTCTCAAAGGTCTCTGGGAGCCCTGTGGGACACCAGGGGTGGGACCTGCTGTGGGTGTGAGGCAGCCAGGAGGTTCTGCGTCCGCTCTTCTCAAGCAGGAAGACGTAATTCAAGAGGAAGATGAAGCAATCCTCACTTTCCCCCAATAAATATCATCAAACACCTGCTGCTGGTTTTAATTGTGATAGAGCAGGAGCAGCAGTGATCTGTACAGGGGTGGCAGAGCACAGCAGAGCACAATCCTGGCATTGGGAACAGGCGTGGGAAGGGTAATGGTTAATCAGGGACAGGCAGCCTTCACTTGGATCCTGCCGTGGCTGGAAACACGAGAGCCAGAGGCTCTGCCTGAGCAGAGTCCGCACAGAGGCAGAGGAGCCGCTCTGTGCACAGTACCCGCAGGATCCCTCCCCACCCCAGTGCCTGCGGGATCCCTCCCCAATTCCTGCCGGATCCCACCCCGGTGCCTGCGGGATCCCTCCCCAGTCCCGCCTGCGGGGTCCCTCCTCTCCAGAGCCGTGCCCATCGAGGCAGGATGCCCGCGGTCACTGACCGCGTGTGAGGCCAGCGGGATGCCAGGGATGCGCTCACACCAGGGAATGCCCCGCTGGAGCGGGTGGTGCCCGCGGGCACAGCCCCTCTGCCCCCGGGCGGAAATCCAGCCCGGGCAGGGAGCGATCCGTCCCCAGCACCGCACCCGGGACGATAAATGGAGGGATAATTAAACTTCCCCACGGCATTTCAATTTCCGATCCCTGCCTGCTTCCCCTGCTGCCCATCCGAGGGGTGACGGGTGTGAGGAGGGAAGGGTGGCCCTGGGAGGTTTGCGGGTGCACCAGGCACTGCCCATAGGGCCTGCAGTAATTAATTGCTTAATTAACCAGCATTCACTCATTTATCCCTGCTGTAATTCCCTGGAGAGCGAGGCTGGCTGCAGCAGGGGGCTTGTGGTGGGTCTGGATTGTGGGTGCAATTCCAGGAAAGGAGCCTGCAGCTCTCCCTGAGCCCTCACTCCTCACAGGACCCGGGCCCTGCTCCCACTTCTCCATAAACACAGCTCTATTCCTAAACCGTGTTTGGAGAGGGCAAATCTTGCCCTGTGCTCATGGAAATGAGCCGAGCCTTGCCACGCTCCCGTGTCCCTGGTGGTGAGATGGATCCAGCCGATGTCAGGGAGCTGCTGGGAAAATCACCCAAGGATGTGGAATGCAGGGGATTCCTTAGAGCAGCTGCACTGCCCTGAAACCTTCCCGTCCTGCTGCTCACCTTCCTGCAATAATTACAGAGAGGAGAAGAAATCCCCCCTTCTCCTCTGCTGCCTGGCCAGCACCCCCGGTCCTTACCGGGGCACGGGGCTCCTCTGCTCCCCGTTTGTGTATTTATCACATCCGTAAACCTCATTACAGTGCGTTCATTCAATGAGGGGAAATCTGCACTCCCTGCAGCGGGTGATGCTGGCACCCTCCCGAGAGCTCCGGGAGAGAGGCAGCGCCGGGGGAGCCGGGCTGGGCACCGGGCACGGCCCCGCGTCCCTGCCGGCGGCACCGGGAGCTGCTCCAGGGCCGGGAAGTGCCAGAACCTTCCTCATTTCGGTGCCCGGTGCCAGCTCTGGGGGCTGGGCTGGGAGCGGGCAGGGTGGGGCTCGGTGTGCCCCGTGCGACCCCACAAACCACCCGCAGGACTTTGGGGGGACGAGAGGCTCTGCTGGCTCTGCCGCTGCTCTCACGGGCCAGGTCCGAGGATGCAGGCCCTGGGGGCAGGCAGGGAGCCCTGGGGACAGGGCAGGAGCGGGCACAGCCCGGGCCGAGCCCGGCAGCTCCGGTGCAATCTGTCACCGGTGCCACGGGCACGGCCGGGCCAGGTGGCAGATGGCAGGTGGAGCGGGGCTGCTCCTCGCGGCGGCACAGCCCGTGCCAGGCTCAGCCCGTGCCAGGCTCAGCCCGTGCCAGGCACAGCGGGCAACTCCAGCCAGGAGAGGGGAGCACAGGGATGCTGCAGGCGCGGGCAGAGAGCCCTGCTGCCGGGGAATTCACTCCTGCCCGGTGCAGGGTAACTCACAGTGCACAGGGACTGAAACACGGAGCGCACAGCCTGGTGCCTCCTGGGCTTGGGAAAGGGATGGGATCCATGGGATGGGATCCATGGGATGGGATGGGAGGGGATCCATGAGATGGGTCGGGGTGGGATGGGATGGGTTTGATGGGATGGGATGGGATCCTGCAGAAGTTGAAGGCTCGTGCTCCAGCACAGCTCAACCAGGACAGAGCAGGGGTTTGGTGGTGATCTCTTGTCCCCACCAGCCCAAGGATGAGGGGTGGGAGCAGCTCCTCAGCTGCACCCCCTGCTCCCCTCCTCCCTTTCCGCGTTTGCCTGTGGCAGGGATTGCACAGACGCCGCTTCCATCCCACCCTTCATTATCTCTGTCTCCTGGAGCAACAAACAGGGAAATGTGATTAAAGCCTCTCTCAGGGAGCTTATCAGCCTGTGGGAAGGCCATGATCTCCCTTGTGCCAGCACCCCTGGGCTGCCGGGGTGTCAGCAGCACGGCCGGGCTGAGGCTCCTGCTGCCTGCACCCCACGGTGCCCAGCAGAGCCCGAGGAGAGGCCGGGGGGCTGTGACAGCTGCTGGTGGCGTGTCCGGGGAGCAGGAGGGGCAGGAGGGACAGTGAGGGGCAGGAGGAGCCTGCTCTACCTCCGCGGCCGGGGCCGGCGCTGCTCCCGCCGGCGCTGCTCTGTCACACGCTTTGCGCTGGAATTCGCTGCCCTGACGTTAATTGGCTTTGACCCATCTGGGCCGCCGCGATCACGTCTTGGAGGTTCAGCGGCCCCGAGATGCTGGGATGGACGGGAGGGGACGGCCCTGTCGCCGTGTGAGGGAGCCAGAGGCGCTCGGACTGACCTTATCGGCAGCGCGGCGCTGCTGAGGGCGGAGAGGATCCGCCCTGACGGGGATTTGGAGCTGCCTCTGGGCCAGGGGCAGCTGGGCAGCGCTGCTGTGTCCCACAGGGATTTGCTCGGTGCTGTCTGTGAGTGTCACCCTTCCTGCGCCCCTGGAAGGAACACCTTGCTGGGAAGCACGGCTCCGGGCCCGGCTGCTCCCCGTCCCTCTTCAAAACCGCCAGAACTCCCTTCCCACCCCCGGACACCACATAAAATATCTGCCTTTTCCATCCCGCAGTAATGGTGCAATTTAGCATGGAAAATCGGGGAGAGGAAGTGCTGAGCCTGCAGCAGCTGATGCCAGGGGAGATGCCAGGAGCTGCCTGGCTCTAAAACATTCCCAGATCCTGAGAGAGGCGTGTGGGGCAGCAGCATCCCGCGGAGGAAAGAGCCCCCTGAGCACCGTCCCAGGGAGGAAAGAGCCCACGCTGGGCATCAGCAGAGGCTTTGGGCTCCTGCAGCAGGAGCTCGGCTCCCGCAGCCCCATCCCTCCCTTGCAGAGGGGTCCCCCGGCTGTGACCGATTCCTGCTGCCCTGCCCGGGGCTCCTGGGCTGCTCTGCCCCGGGCTCCTCAAACCCGCCCCTGTGCCGAGGGTGCGAGCCCCAGGGGCTGGGGCAGCAGCGATGGGGGTGCGGGGCGGGAGCGGGGGCTGCGAGGGCCGCGGGAGCTCGGGGAGCTGCCCGAGGATGCCGGGACGCGCCGGGGGCTGCGGGGCCGTGCCGAGGGACACCGAGGTGATGCCGGGCGGATGCCGGGGATGCTGAAGCGGCGCTGGGACCGCGTCACGGGACCCGAGGGGATGCCAGGTGACGCTGGGCGTGCCAGGGGGATGCCGGGGCCACACCAGGTGAGGCCGAGGCCATGTCGAGGGAGGCTGAGGGATGCCGGGGGGATGCCGGGGCCACGCCCAGGGATGCCGGGGGGAAGTCGGGGGATGCCGGGGGGGATGCCCGGCTCCAGGCTCGCTCCGAGACCCCCCCCTCGGCTCGGAGAGCCCGCCGGGGAGGGCGGCCCGGACTACATTTCCCATGTCCGCCGCGGCCGGGGGCGGTGCGGGGCGGCGCGGGGGGCGCGGAGCGCAGGCGGAGGCGCGGAGAGGCGCAGGGGCGGCGGGGCCCGCTCGGCCCGGCTCGGCTCGGCTCGGCCCGGCCCGGCTCGGCGCCGGGCGGGGATGCGGGAGGGGCGGCCCGCTGCCCCCGGCCCCGCGGCCCGCCCGCCCCCCCCGCACAGCCGCCCCCATGGAG
>JAWMQZ010000057.1:11478015-11489693 GCA_035584835.1 Tangara arthus | reverse complement strand
CCCCCGGCCGCCCCCGCGCCCCCCCAGCCCCCGGAGCCGCCCCGCACGGACAGCGCGGGGCCCGGGGACGGCGCCGTCACAGGTAACCCCGGCGGGGGAGGCTCCCGGGGGGGCGGCAGAGACCCCCGGGACGGGGACAATGGCCCTGAGGAGGCAGCAGTGTGCCCTGGAAGGTGGGGATGTCCCCAGGGAGGTGGCACCCTCCTCGCAGAGGTGGAGCTGGCCCTGGAAAGGCAGAACTGTGCCCGGGAAGGTGGCGGTGTTCCCCAGGAAGGTGACAATGCCCGTGGAAAGGTAGAACCGTCCCCAAGAAGATGGTGATGTTCCCCAGGAAGGTGGCAAAGTCCCTGGAAAGGCAGAACCGTCCCCAAGAAGGTGGTGATGTCCCCAGGAAGGTGACAAAGTCCCTGGAAATGCAGAACTGTCCCCAAGAAGATGGTGATGTCCCTAGGAATGTGGCAATGTCCCTGGAAAGGCAGGACTGTCCCCGGGAAGCTGGTGATGTCCCTAGGAAGGTGACAATAGCCATGTAAGCAGGAAGGTGGTGATGCCCCTGGAAGAGCGGGACTGTCCCCAGGACGGTGGTGATAAGCCCAGAGAGGTGACAAGGCGTCGGGAAGCTGGCTATGTCCCCTGAGAGGTGGCAGTGTCACCAGGAATGTGGCAGCCCCGGGAGCTGTGCTGCTGTCCCTGCTGCTCTGCCCGCCCTGGCCCTGGGCTCTGGTGGTGCCGTGTCCCCCCGGGGTCCCCGTGCTGCTGCGGAGGACAGCCAGGGGGGTGCTTGGGAAGTGCAGGTGGCATTGGGGACCACAGAGGACACAGGCTGGGGGAGCGTCCCGGTGTCCCTTCCATGGGATCTGGCAGGACTCAGGGCTCTGTCCCTGCGTGCCTGTCCTGCCTGTGACGGGTGGGACAGCCCGAGTGGCAGTGAGGGGCTGGGCACCATGTCCCCATGGGCTGCCACCTGCCTTTGGGTGGCACTGGCACCGGTGTGGCTCTGCCAACGCATTGCTGTGGGCCTGGCAGGGCACCCTGGCATGGGCGCAGCCCTGACATCACAGCTGGCATCGCCCCTGGTTCAGGTGCAGCTCCCCTGTGCCACCGTGGGACAAGATCCCTGAACAACATCCCTAAGAAATGTCCCTGAGAAATGTCCCTGAGAAATGTCCCTGAGAAATGTCCCTCCGGCAATGTCCCTGGGCAATGTCCCTGAGAAATGTCCCTGGGCAATGTCCCTGAGCTGGGCAGGAGTGGCAGAGGAGCTTCTTCTGCCTGAGGGGCTTGCTCTGCTCTCAGCGAGAGACACGGTGACACTGCCTGCTGTGGCTATGGTCACCCTGTCACTTCACACGTGCAGCCTCACCCTGCAGGTCCTCTGAGAGAGGGGACAGCGGTGTCACCTGCGCTGGGTGGGACACGGGCAGTGTGTGGGGACAGCTGGTGTCACCGCCCTGGCTCGGGTGGGGTCCATAGAGCAGAGGGCAGTGGTGCCAGCCCTGGTGGTGGCAGTGACACGGTGCCAGCCCGGTGGGTGTCCCCATGTCTGTGCCCTCCCGCAGGTCTGCTCCGTTTTGAGGTCCCCTCCCTCCACGTGTCCCCGGACGCCGCCCTGTGCCGGGACCCGCCCGAGGCAGCTCAGAGACTCTCGGGGCCGAGCCTGACCCCGCGGCAGGACGAGGAGGAGGAGGAATCGGAGAGCACAGCCCTATGACAGTGTCCCTGTCCCCAGGCTCATCCGTGCGGCACCCAGGGCCACGGGCCACTTTTGGGTGGCAAAGCGCCCGGTTTGGGGGCGGCCGCCGTTCTTTAGTTCATTTTTGTTCGCCTTATCCAGACTCTGCCTTGGAACCGGGTGCCTGCCCCCGCGGCCCGCAGCATCCACGACCCTGGGGCGGTGCCACCACGTCCCCCGTGCCCCGAGGCGGGTGCCACTGGGTGCTGGCCAGGTGACAAGGAGCTCGCCGGCGCTTTGCAGTGGCATTTCCTTTCTTCGGCTTCTTCCCCTTCCGCTTGTTTGGGAGCAGGATGGGACCTGACCAGCAATAACCTGGGGATGCAGGATGTGCCCCCCCGGCTCTCGGGGTGCTGGCGGGGAAGGCGCACGTCCCTCGGCACCCGCTGTCCCCGGGGGTTGGTGGCTTTGGTCGTGCATGCACAGACAAATTAACCTTTATCCTTTCCAGAGAGAGAAGAGCTGTGTATATATATATATATATCGGCAGAGATATATATATATTCTATATTTGTATAGAGAGAGAGAGAAACTATAGAGAGATTTGTTTTATGTGGAGCCATTCCCGCCCGGCCGGGGCGAGAGGGAGGATGGAAATGGCAGCGCTTCGCCCCCGCCCCGCTCGCGCCGTGCCCCCCGCCCCAGGTGGGCACTGGGGGCACCAGCACCCCAAAGCAATCAATAAATCCAATAAATCCGTGTGCCACTCGCTGAGAACTGCCCGGCAGCGCTGGCCTTTCCTTCCTGCCCCCGCCTTGGGGGGAGAATTGGGAGGTGGAGAGCGTTGGGCTGATAAAATGGTGGTTTGGTGTTTTATAGGGAACATTAGGGGTCTGGTGCCATGGGATGGGCAGGGTTACCTCCCCCAGAAACAGCCACCGCACATGGCAGGATGCAGCCAGGACTGACCCCTGATCCCGGGCTGATCCCCACTGCAGAACCAGGACCACTCCCAAGGGACTCAGAGCCCTTTTCCCCTGGGAAGGACACTGCGTTTGTTTCACGTGTCTTTAATAGAAACCGCCGGCGGTGGGGCCGAGCCCCGTACAAAAGCTGGCTGCAGGAATCGGGGATTGCATAGAGCGAGGTGTGGGGGACCCCCCACCCTCAAATAGTCGCCTTTTAGAAAACAAAAAGCGTCTCTGAATAAAACTCTCCTGGTATAATAAATACTCGGGTGCTGCAGAGCTGGGGACCATGCACCCACCTGCCCTGTTTGGGATGGCCCTGCGCTGGGAGACCCCCGCGTTCAGAGCCGCCACTTTGGGATGAGCCCAGGCCTGAAACCCCCAGCTGGGGATGGTCCTGGTTTGGAATGCTTCCGGATCGGGATCTGGGGTGCCCTGGGTCAGGCAGGAGCCCCCATGTCAGGATTCCATTTGGGAGCCTCTGGGTCAGGACAGCCTGGTTTGGTTTTCCCCCAGCTCACGAGTCCCCGGGTTGGGAGCCCCCAGGTCGGGACACCCCTGGTCGGGATGTTCCTGGTTTGGGATCCCTGGTGCAGGCACCCTTGCGGTAAGACACCCCCCTTTGGGGAGCTCCCCGATCCGTTCAGGCCCTGCTGTACAGCTGCTGGGGCGGTGCCCCCATCCATGGCTCAGAAGCTGGACTCGGGCACGGCCGAGGGGCGCAGGGGCCCGGGGGGCTGCCGGCCCCGCTGCAGGGTGGCCCCGGGGGGACCCCGGGCGGCCAGGGGCGGCCCCGCCGCGGCCCTGCCCAGCGAGGCGGATCTGCGGAGCCCCGCCTCGGCCCGGGGGGGCAGGCTGGCCGAGCTCCGCGACCGCCCCAGCGCCGAGGGCCCGGGGGGGCAGCGGCCCGGGGGGACACCCGCGGCCCCGGGGCTGCCGGCACCCGGGGGCGGCCGGCGCGGGGTCCCCTCGGCGCTGGCGGCCCGGCGGAGCCGGCGGGGGGCGCGGGGGGGACCCGGCTCCCCCTGTCCCGGGGGTCCGGCGGGGGCGGTCCGGACGCTGAGGCTGCGACCCTGCAGACCCCGCACCGGGGGCCGCGCCTCGAACCCGCCTGCGGGGCAAGCACGGTCAGGGCGGGCGGGGGGCGCGGCGGGGACCGGGGGCTGGGCCCCCTGAGCCTCACCGTTCTCCGGGGCGGCGACGGAGCCCGAGGGGTCGGGGTCGGTGCGGGGGTCGGCGCGGGGCTCGGAGGCGGCCAGGCGGAACACCCAGTGCCCCGCGGCGGCGGCGGAGCCTGCGGGGAGCGGCGGGCGTGGGCCGGGGGCACGGAGCGGGGATACCCAGCGTGGGGAGCGGGGCGTGGGCCGGGGGTGGTACAGGGTGGGCTGGGGGTGCGCACACGCGTAGGGATGGCACAGCAGGTCTGTGTGCACACGTGTGCAGGGGGCAGAGGCAGGCGTGCGCACACGGGTGTGGGTCACACGTGGGGCTGTGTGTGAGCGCACGGCAGTGCCGGGGCGCGGGGTCAGGGATTTGGGGCTCACCCGTGCCGGAGCCGGCGGCGCGGCGGCGCTGGTAGAACAGGATGTAGGCGCTGCGGGTGCTCACCTCGGCCTCGCGCACCCACTCCACCCGGCTGTCGTCGTAGCTGTACCAGCGCCCGTCCAGGGCGTTGCAGCAGAACGCTGGGGGCGAGGGGGCACGGGGTGAGCGGGGACGGGGGCTCTGCCCCGGGATGGCCCGAGCCCCGGGGTGCAGGGGGGATCAGGAGCCCCATGGTGCAGGGACACACCAGGAGAATGGGATGGTGCTGGGGGACACATTTCAGGGCTCTGGGATGGCTGCAATGCCATCCTGTGTGTCCCCTGCCCCCTGGCTCCTCTCTGCCCCGCCCTGCCCCAGGGTGCCCCCACGGCACCCCCATTATACCCCCTGTCCCCAGTGTCCCCGCTCACCGGTGTAGTGGCCGCCCTGCATGCTGCCGTGGTGGTTGCAGACGGCGTACAGGTCGTACAGGTGGTCGCGGGGGCAGCCCGGGGGCAGGCGCAGGGGGGGCTGCCAGGGCGCCCAGCGCCCCAGGAGCTGCCCCCCGGGCTGGCCCCGCTGCGCCACGTGCGGGGCCATGTCCAGCCCCCGCAGCGGGAACCTCACCAGCGTGGTGAGCTTGTGCCGCTGCTCGGCCACCTGCCGGAAGCGCTTCAGGTGGATGATGAGGATGTCGGGCAGCGTCCACAGGCTGAGCTTCACCGTGCCCTGCTGGGGCACCTTGCAGTGCGGGCAACGCCAGGCATCGTCCGGGGCCAGCTGGGGACACCACGTCATGGCCACCTCCCTCCCTGTCACCCCCGGCAGCTCCACAGCCACCCCCAGCACCGCAAGTGCCCGCAGCCCCTGTGCCAGGCTGGGCAGGGCGTGGGTCTGCCAGAGCGCCCATACCTGCTCCTCCTTGGTGTAGAGCTGGAAGCACTCGTCCAGGGTGCAGCTGTGCTGCTGCCTGTGCGCCTCCTGCTGCTGCCGCACGCTCTCCGCATCCTGCACCACCTCCTCCTGGATGCTCCCAAACAGCCTGGGGGGGACATGGCACCAGTGAGAGTGACCCCAATGCCGGGGCGTCCCCCCAGCCCCGGCACAGGGGACTCACCTCTCTTTGGTGCTCGTGTCCCACTCCACCGTCAGCTTCACGTGGGGAGGGCCCCCGGCCCCACAGAGCTGCAGGGCCCTGAGGGGAGGACAGGGTGAGATGTCCCCAGAACCCCTGTCCCCATGGGGACACCTCCTCCCGTGGTGGCAGGCAGGGACAACCAGCACTTCCCACACTGGGAACGCTGGGCCAGGGACCCAGTGCTGGGGCAGCAGAGTGACCATCACTGTGGCCACCCAAGGTGTCACCACTGGGCACCCATGGTGACAACACAGCCATGCACAGGGACACTGTACACTCATGGTGATGCCACTAGCTGTCCCCAGGGGTTGAGGGGACATCCTGGGGACAGTCCTGTCCCTGCAGCCCCTTACCTGTCAATGGCAGGGTGGCAGAGAGGACGGGGGTCCTGAGGGGACAGGTAGGTGCAGGGGGCCGAGCCCCCAGCCAGGCGGATCCGGAAAAGAGCTCCCGTGCCCTGTGAGGGGAGAGGGGGCTGTGGGGCCACCAGGGGACAGGGATCCCCTGCCCAGCAGCAGCACCTGGCCAAGCCAGGCCTTGGGACATGGGGCAAAACCAGCCCCCAAATTCTGATGGCTTTGAGGGGACAGGGGTGTTCCCTGGGCTCACCTGTGGCCGGACCTCTCCCCGCAGGACCCCCCTCAGCTGGGCCAGGATGTTCTGCTGCAGCTGCTCCCAGGAGACGCCGCGCTCCTCCCGCAGCACCAGCGGCGGCCCGAACCTGGGCACAGGCAGCAGGGACACGGGGCTGGGTGTCACACGGGCAGGGAGTGGGCGGGACAGGGTGACAGGCGGGTGGCAGGCAGGTGGCAGGACAAGGCGGCAGGACAAGGCGGCAGGACAAGGCGGCAGGCGGGTGACGGTACCTGGCGAGTTGCGGCCCTGTGCCCGCCGTGTTGCAGAGCAGCAGCAGGATGCGGCCGCCGGGCGCGCGGTGCAGGCAGTCGGAGGAGCGGGCGGTGCTGGGCAGCAGGCGAGGCCCCTCCGGACGTGGCACCGCGGGGGACGTGGGGAGGCTGCGGGGACACCCTGCAGAATGAGGGAAATGAGGGGCTCTCGTTAGCGCTGGGTTAATTAGCATGGCCCTGCCCAGCACCACTGGTCCCACCAATCCCAGCCAAAGATATCCATTTCCCACCAATCCCAGCAGAAACTGCCTCCCCCATTCCCGGTGGGGCGCAGTGGCCTCTGACCAATCACAGCAGGGAGGCCCTACTGCCCCACCAATCCCAATGAGGGGATCCACCACCTCCCACCAATCACAGTGAGGGATCATGGCCCCACCAATCCCAGCGAGGGATCCATTCCCTCCCACCAATCCCAGCGAGGGATCCACTCCCTCCCACCAATCACAGTGAGGGAACCACTCCCTCCCACCAATCATGGGGCCGTTCCCGCCCCCCCGCCCAGCGCCAATCCCAGCACAGCCCGGGAGCTGTCAGCCAATCGGCGCGGGGCGGGCCGGCAGCCGCAGCCAATGGCAGCGCGCGGCGGTACCTGCGCGGCGGGCGGGCGGCGGCTGGAAGGCGTACACGGGCGCGGCCTCGCCGGCCGCCCGCAGCGCCTCGGGGTCGGACAGCGAGCGCAGGAGGCCCCGCGGGGACACCTCGGCCAGGATCACCTGCGGGACGGGCGCTCATCAGCGCCGCGCGGGCCGGCCCCGCTCCGCTCCCCGCTCCGCTCCCCGCTCCCCGCCCCGTTACCTGCTCCGCGGGGACGCGGCCCTCCCGCGCCACCATCTCCCGCAGGTCGGCCACGGTGCCCAGCAGCGGCACGGCCAGGCCCACCCGCACGAAGCGCCAGCGCTCGCACTGCAGCACCAGCGTGACGTTCAGAGCCCTGGGGACACAGCGGGGACACGGCTCAGCACCGCCGGGGCAGCCCCGCATGGCACACACCCAGCGGGCACCGCTGCCGCCTGCCCCGGGGCTGCCGCCGCCTCCGCGTTCGTTATTTACCCCAAAAAACGCAAATCGCTCTGCTCGGAGCGGCCGTGCCGCGGGCTCACCTGGTCTGGCGCAGCGGGATGGGCAGCGAGATGCACAGGAAGGGGTCGAAGGTGTTGCTCTGCTTCAGGCAGTGAGGGCACGTCAGGGAGGACCTGGCAGATGGATGGGCAGCGTCAGCACATGCCCATCTGCTGGGCCCCCGAGAGCCCACTCTGGGGCTGATCCCAGGTGCCACGCCCCAAATCCATCATATCAGGTACCACATCCTAAATCCATCATCCCAGGTACCACAGCCCCAAATCCATCATCCCAGGTACCACAGCCCAGATCCATTGTCCCAGACACCACACCTCAAATCCATCATTCCAGGTACCACACCCAAAATCCATCATATCCGGTACCACATCACAAATCCATCATCCCAGGTACCACCAACAGCCACCTGCTGCTGATTCTTCTTAATTCTGGTTTTGTTTTGGGGGGTTGGTTGGTTTTTTTTTGTTTTGTTTTGGGTTTTTGGGGGGGATTTAAATTTTTTTTTCCCCTACCTTTTTTTGTTCAACAGAAAGGGGAAAAAAAGAATTAAAATCCAAAGCAAAATCCCGAGTCCTCGTTATTTGTCACCTTGAAGAGCCACTGAGCTCCCTGGGAAACAGCCACACGAATTAATAATCCTTTAGCGCACAGACGGCTCTGGCACGTGGAACAGGGATAATTAAAGTGCCTTTTGCATATATAGGACGAGGGATTAATTGAGAGAGGAGGCAGGGCTTGTGATGCCAGATGTGTCCCCTGCTGCCTGCGGTGCCGTGGCTTGGGGACAGGGTGGCCTGAGCATCCCACGAGTGGCAGGCAGGTGAAGGTGTGGGGTGTCCCATAGCGGGGCACCCTTGTGCTGGGGCTCTGGGAGAGTCCTGAGTCCTGTGGCAGAGGCGCAGCGTGGTTTGGGTTGGGAGGGACCTTCAAAGAGCCTATGGGCAGGGACACCACCACGGGCAGGGACACTGCCACTGGAGCAGCACAGGAGCAGGTCACTCCAGCCCTGTCCAACCTGGCCTTGGACACTTCAAACTCCTTGTAGGGGAAGGAGCTGCCATGGCTGGGGTGGGATGGATGGATGGATGGATGGATGGATGGATGGATGGATGGATGGATGGATGATGCATGGATGATGCATGGATGATGCATGGATGGAGGCATGGATGGAGGCATGGATGGAGGCATGGATGGAGGCATGGATGGAGGCATGGATGATGGGTGGATGGATGGAGAGATGGATGGAGGGATGGATGCATGGATGGATGCATGGATGGATGCATGCATGGATGGATGCATGCATGGATGCATGCATGGATGGATGAAGATCCTCCCCATTTCATCCCTTCCCTGGGCTCACAGTGCCCACCCAGGGCTCACAGAAGACCAAAGCCCCTGTGGCAGGATCTGTGCCCCGCTGACCTGTACTGGGCCTGGAAGTGGCTCTGCACGAAGCTCTGCCCACGGGGGTGCTGGGTGCCAGGGGGGGACCTGCTGGCACCGCTGCTCCCGTCCTTGCCAGGCTGCAGGGGCAAGAGACAAGTGGTGAGTGAGGTGACAGGGTGAGGGACATGTCCTTCAGGGGGTCAGGGACACCAAGCCCAGCCTTGGTGTCCCTATGGCACGAGGATGGGCTGAAGGTGATGCCAAAGAGACTCTGGCACCTGCCTGCCTGGCACTGCTGTGCCCTCCAGGCAGTGTCAGTTAAAGACCTGGGCTGTTCTGGGGTAAGACAGTGACTTTCTGGTGTCTCCATGAGTAAGACTGAAAATCACTGAGGATTTTGGCCGAGAGGTGGATTTTCCTCAATGCCATCTGCTGGCACCAGGTCCTGCTGAGGCTGACGTGTCCTGACGGTCTGCCTGGCACTGGGGTCCATCTGGTGTGGCTGAGAGGGGACCGGGATGGTGCCTGTGCCCTACAGGGCCCCCAGAATTCCCCAAATATCCAAAGGGTGCCTCCTCCTCCCGCCCTCCTGGCAGCCAAGCCTTGGTGCCCACTTTGGTCCCTCCTCACCCCAGACACTTATTGGGGGTCCCACCTATGCCAGGCATCCCTCCCCAAGGACAGGGGCACTCAGGTGGCATCAGCAAAAGGAGTCAAAACTGGGGGGTGCCAGGCAAAACTGCAGGTGCTGGGGGACACACCAAGGGTCCCCTCCCCAGGTGACGCAGCCTCCAGGTGACGCAGCCTCCAGGTAGCACACGTAGGCACTGACATTTAACGGGAGCTGCTGGGCTCTCCCAAAAAGCCTGGGGCATCCAAATGTCCCAGAAAAGGTGGCAGGGCTGAGGACAGCTCAGGTCAGGGCAGGGATGGCTGCAGGGCCCTGGCCAGGCAGCAAAGCCTCTCCAGAGGTGCTGGAGACAGGCACCACAGCCAGGCTCTCCCTGAGGAACAGAGCTGTGCTGGAGGCTGGGCTGGGTGTCACCCCCAGAGCGGGGACAGCTCAGTGCTGGGCCAGGTGTCACCCCAAAGCAGGGACAGCTCAGTGCTGGGCCAGGTGTCACCCCAAAGCAGGGACAGCTCAGTGCTGGGCTGAGCTCACGGGTCAAACAGCAACAGCTCAAATCCATCTCCTGCAACAGGCGGCGCCCGGCGGGCAGCAGCGGGCGGGGAAGGAGCGGGGAAGGAGGAGGCAGGAGGAGGCAGGAGGAGGCAGGAGGAGGCAGGGAGGACCAGGGCCAGGGCAATGCCTGAGCGCAGATGGATTGAGGAAGACTTAATTACTCATTTTGCCAGCAGCAAAGCCGCCGAGCTGTAATTACAGCGGGCTTAGCTGGAGGCAGGGAGAGACGGGGGGGCTGCATCTCCTCCTCACCAAGGACCAGGATGCCCCCAGAGCCGGGATGCTCAGCTGGATGGGCTGCTGCCGACATCCCCCAATCTCCCAGCACTCCGACCCCTGCCAGCCCCTGCCAGCACTCGGCTCCCACCGCGAACCGCAGCATCCCCATGCCCTCCGGGCGGGGCCCAGCTCCATCCACCGCCTGGCACCGCGTCCCGCTGTCCCTGGCCCCAGACCTGGCCCGAACGCCCCTCCCGAGCCACCCACCTGCGCGGGGCCGCGGCTCTGCTGGGCCGGGGAGGCGGCGCCCAGGTCCTCGTGCATTCGGTCCAGCAGCCAGAGCAGGAACTCGAGCGCGTCGTGCTGAGCATTGCCCCGGAACTGCGAGCTGTGCTTGGAGACGATGTTCTGCAAGACACGGGCGGGGCGGGCGCTGATGAACGGGTTCTTGCTCAGCACCCACCCCAAAACCATCCCTGCTCCATCCTCGCAACAGCCTCTGCCCTGTCCTGCCTCTGCAGGGACATCACGGCCACCCCGGGGCCAGCAGAGCAGTGGGGACAGAGACAGAGGCTCTGTGGTGTCCCAGCTTCCAGCGGCCAGGAGGGGACACAGGGAAAACCGCAATGAAGTCCAGGTGGTCAGGTTCAGCCATGGGGACCCTCGGGTCCCACCTGCCCCGAGCGCTCCGATGGCACCAACTCCGAGTAGCCCATCCCAGGGCGGGGCTGGGCGGCCCGGGA
The DNA here is from genome assembly GCA_035584835.1 of Tangara arthus. NCBI lineage: Eukaryota > Metazoa > Chordata > Aves > Passeriformes > Thraupidae > Tangara > Tangara arthus. The sequence goes on along the minus strand of JAWMQZ010000057.1, from coordinate 11,478,875 downwards.
GCTCCCCCGGGCACTTTGCAAAGTTCAGCTTCTTGGCAGCACCGAGGAAATGTCACTCGGGCAGGGGACACGTGTCGCCGAGCGCGGCGAGCTGCGATGCCAGGCTGGCCGTGCTGCGATGCCCGTGACACCCTGTCCCCTGGCACACTGGCAAAGGTGTGACACACCCAGGGAGGGAGCCCGAGGCCTCTGAATTTGGCTCCTGGGACAGCATCCTGCCTTCCCTGCGATCCCAGCGGGCACCAGCTCAGCCTCAGGGCTCTGGGCACGGCCGGGGCTGGCAGCTCACCCAGCCCGGGGGCTCCGGGACAGGGGCCAGGCCAGAGGGAGGTGACAGCAACAGGGCTGGGGGTGCCCGGCAGGGCAGGGTCCACAGGGAGGGTGAGGCAGGGGAGCAGCTGATGTGAGCTGGGAAAGGTGTCAGGGGGTTCGGGGGAGCTGGAGGGAGCTGTGAGCGGGGTGAGCCGGTGCAGCTGGGGATGCCGCTGGGGCCGGGGTGAGCCGGTGCAGCTGGGGATGCCGCTGGGGCCGGGGTGAGCCGGGGCCGCGGGGCGGGGGCCGCTCGGTACCTTGAACTCGGCGGAGAGCTGCGGGGTGTACTCGCGGGTCCAGAGTGCGCGGACCAGGGCCGCCAGCCGGTGCGTGACCTCGCCGCGGGCGCGGTACCGGCCCAGCGCCAGGCGCTCGGCCAGCGGCGCCGTGTTGCTCAGGCACTGCACCACGGCGTTCATGAAGCAGGTGTTGCCGTGGTTCCGCAGCCCCTGCGCGCCCGGCGGCCGCTCCCCGCCGCCCGCTCCCGCCTCGCCCGCTCCCGCCTCGCCCCCCGCTGCCGCCGCCGGGGCCGCCCCGCCGAGCCGCCG
>JAWMQZ010000057.1:11435824-11454659 GCA_035584835.1 Tangara arthus | reverse complement strand
CCCATCCCATCCCATCCCATCCCCATCCCATCCCCATCCCATCCCATCCCATCCCCATCCCCATCCCCATCCCCATCCCCATCCCATCCCATCCCATCCCAGGGCTGCAGGAGGTTTGTCACCAAGGGAGGTGACAGTAGCAGCGCTGCAGGGTGGGCAGCACACTGGGCTGGCTCCTGGCTCTACTCTGCTCCCAGCCCACCGGGCTGGACCAGCCCCAGCCCACCGGGTCCTTCCCAGCCCGGATGAGGCTGAATTTGGGGTCTCAGGGGGGTCCCGGGGCCGAGGCAGCCCTGCTGGGACGTGTCTCGTGTCCCCAGGAGGAGCGCTGGGCCCAGGTGCAGGACAGGCAAACCAGGAAGGCCGTGGAGCTGAGGTCCCTCACCATGGCCATCCACGGCCTGTTCCACGCTGCCAGCGCGCGGCTGCAGCCACAGGGCAGGGTGGCAGCTGGGGACAGCCACCGGCAGCTGGACATGGTAACGCGGGCACAGCCCCAGGGACAGCCCCAAGGACAGCCCAGCACAACCTGGGCACAGCCCAGGGACAGCCTGGGCACAGACCCGGGCACAGCCCTAGGGACAGCCCCAGCACAGACCCAGGGACAGCCATGGGACAGCCCTGGGCACAGCCCTGTCCTGGCCAGGACAGGCAGCAGGAATGGCTCCCCAAGGCGAGGGGAGCCCCCAGGCCCAGCACAGGCTCCCTCCTCCCCTGGGGTCCAGGCAGGGAATGGTGGGGACAGCGAGAAACCTGTCCCTCTGAGCAGGGGAGTGGGGCCAGGCATGGACAGGGGGCGCAGGGGGGCAGAGATACTGGGGTGCAGGGATGTGGGAATACTGGGGTGCAGGGATATGGGGATTCAGGGATGTGTGGATGCAAGGATGTGGGGATACAGGGGTTCAGGGGTGCAGGGATACAGGGATGCAGGGATGTGGGGATACAGGGGTGCACGGGTTCAAGGGTGCAGGGTTTCAGGGTGCAGGGATGCAGGTCCAGCCATGGCCAGGGTTTGGTTCCATTCCCCACAGAGGCACACTCTGGTGCTTTCCTGTCCTGTCACTCAGCTCGGGGACACCATCTGCCCTGCAGGAGGGACAGGCTCCCCTCTGCCTCCTGCCCCCACTGCTGCCTGACCCTGCCCTGTCCCTGTCCCACCCCAGATCCGGCAGTTCATCCACGACCTCCAGGACTTCACGGAGGACATGAGGGAGCGTGGCCGAGCTCTGTGAGAGCCTGCCCTGCCAGCGAGGCAGCAGCAGGGTGGGCAGGGATAGGAGAGGATGAGAGAACCCTGCAGATATTGCAGACTAAAAAAATAGCAAATATTTTAAGGCATCTCTTCATTTCCTGCTGATCTTCCCTGCTCTTCTGTGAGCCCAGATACTCAGCAGCAGAAGAGAGAAAAGCAGGAGGGAGTGAGCCCTGCGTGGCTCTCGGGGTCCCAGAGGCCTCACAGGCACTGGCAGTGCCACCAGGAGCTGCTCCTGCTCTGGAAAATCAGCTCCTGACTCATCCCGGAGCACAGAGCACGCGGGGCCTTTGTGCCCCTGCATCTCATCTCAGCTGTGACATTTCCAGAGGGACAGGGCCATCCACAGCCCCCTTGGAGGTGACTCAGCTGTCCCCAGCCGTGGCCAACCTGTCACCCGCAGGGATGCCACACTGTCGGTGGCAGGAGCTCGTGGGACAGGAGCAGCTCTGCCCTGCGAGGGACGGATGGGCACAGGGCTGTCCCCTCGTGTGACGGATGGATGGGCACAGCTGTCCCTGCCCTGTGAGGGATGGATGGGCACAGGGCTGTCCCCTGCCCTGCAAGGGACAGGAGGGGACACAGCTGTCCCCAGGGGTTGGTGGAGGACACTGAGGGACCAAAAGTGAAGTGTGGGTCAGAGCCAGAAATGGCAGAATTGGGCTCTTGCTGCAGCAGCAGGAGCTGCTCTGGGCATTCCCGGAGCTCCCAAGCGCAGCCCGAGTGTTCAGGGCCAGGTTCTGCTCCTCTCTGCCCACCCTGCTGGGCACACACCCCTTACCCACCCTGCTGGGCACAGAAACTCTGCCCACCCTGCTGGGCACAGAAACTCTGCCCACCCTGCTGGGCACACACCCCTTACCCACCCTGCTGTGCCACAGCTGAGCCATCTCCTGAGGCGGTGCCAGGAGGGAAAACACCCGCGGAGCTTCCAGCAGACATTTATTGGTTGGGGTTGAGGTGGATGCACACGAAGCTGTGTCCCTTCCCTGGGCTCGGCTCCTCTCCCAGCCCTCCCAGCAGTTCTGTGTGCCCGGGGAGCAGCCTCAGGGGGACACACAGACAGAGCCTGCCCATCCTCAGGGGGACACACAGACAGAGCCTGCCCATCCTCAGGGGGACACACAGACAGAACCTGCCCATCCTCAGGGGGACACACAGAGAGAACCTGCCCATCCTCAGGGGGACACACAGAGAGAACCTGCCCATCCTCAGGGGGACACACAGACACAGCCTGCCCATCCTCAGGGGGACACACAGACAGAGCCTGCCCATCCTCCTGCTGGCACCAGCACTGCCTCCAGAGGGGCAGGTTTGGAACCCAGGGCTCTCCTGACCTCTGACTCCCCTCAGCCCAACCAAACTCTCTGGGTGGGTCACTCACTGTCCCAGTGAGGCCCTGGGAGGGCAGGACAGACAGGAGCCTTCGGTGTGTGTGGAACAAAGCAAATCCCTGTGGGCCAAGCCCAGCAGCCCTGGAGAGTCTCTGGAGCAGCCCAGGCTGGGATCAGCCCCAGGGCAGGATCAGCCCCAGGACGGGATCAGCCCCAGGTTGGGATCATTTCCAGGACAGGATCAGCCCCAGGACAGCATCAGCCCCAGGTTGGGATCATTTTTAGGACAGCATCAGCCCCAGGGCAGGATCAGCCCCAGGACAGGATCAGCCCCAGGGCAGGATCAGCCCCAGGCTGGGATCATTTCCAGGACAGGATCAGCTCCATTACAGGATCAGCCCCAGGACAGGATCAGCCCCAGGACAGGATCAGCTCCAAGGAAGGGCCAGCTCCAAGGAAGCCCCTCCTGCCCGTCCCGGGTCCCCAGGAGGTGCCCCTACCACGGCCGTGTCCTGTGCCAGGCGCTGGCAGTGCCCTACATGATGGAGCAGGTGAAGCCACAGCACCCCCTGAGCAGGGCCAGGCCCGTCTTGGTCACGTAGGGAGCCGAGGTTTGCTGTCCCCTCGATGTCATCTTCTTCTCTGGGACGGGAGCTGCGGGAACAGGAACCCAGCTGTGACTGGGGACGGGGACAGCAGGGACTGCTGCTGTGCCTGGGGACAGGGACAGGGACAGCAGGGGCTGCTGCTCACAGCTGCTCTGGGGCTGCTGCTGCCCCCGAGGCAGGAGCTCCTGCACCCCGAGGGCACTGCCATGGTACCCCTGGTGTCCCCAGCTCCTGCACCCCGAGGGCACTGCCATGGTACCCCTGGTGTCCCCAGCTCCTGCGCCTCCATTACACGGCCTTGGAGCTCTGGGTGTCCCCTGGGGTTCTGGGTGTCCCCAGCTCCTGCACCTCCATGGCACTGCCCTGCTCTGGGTGTCCCCTGGGGTTCTGGGTGTCCCCAGTGCTGGGAGTGCCTCCCACCAGCCTGGGGAGGTGGCCGAGCACAGGGAAAGGGTGGCTGCCATCAGAGGAGTGGTGTCCATCCTGCGCCCACCCGAGGTGGAGCCGGTGTTCCAGGGGAGATGAAGGCTGGCAGCTCTATGAAACCCCCCCAGCCCCGTTCTTGTGGGCCACGTGGGAAATGCCAGCAGGGAAATGGGTCCCCAACATCTGCTCCAGTTCCAGGCGCTCCCACACTGGGACCTCAAGCAGCAGCACCCCCCGTGCCCCTTGCCCAGCCTCCCCCAGGTGAGGTAGCCCCAGGCAGGGAAACCCTGGGGGCAGAGTGCCTGGGAAGGGGACAAACGCCAGGGAGGGCCAGTGCAGGCAATGAACATGTCAACACCCACTCGCTCTCTGGAGGCAGCTTTTGGAGAGCTTGCTCTGCAGGAACTCGGCCATTTCCTTGTCCTCTTCCCTTTCCCTGTGACAAAGAACTCGGTCACTGCTGGGAATGGAGCAACAGGGCCCCAGGAGCTCTGGAAAGGCAGGACACAGCTCAGGGGATGGATGGCACTGTCCCCAGCTACCTGAGCCTCTCAAACTCCACGTCATCCACCAGGAAATCCCGCGTCTCCACCAGCTTATGGATCTGCTGCACCAGCTCCTCTTCCCTCTGCTTCTCCTCGTTGGATTTCTGGTTCTCTGCAGCACAGGGAGCACATTCACAGCCACGGGGAGCACATTTCACCCACCAAGGCCAGTCCTGCTCTGCTCAGTTCCGAGCGTGGGGGCAAAGCCAACCCAAGGGAGCAGCTGGATCCCAGCTCAGGCTGCTCAACGAGAGGAATCTCACCCCAGCTGCCCTGGCTGGAGGTGGAGCTCTCCCTGGGCTCTCCTGGGCTCTCCCACCGCCTGAATCAGTGCAGTCACCTGGGCACCATCTCTGAGCATCCCGCACCTGCCGGCTGGGACAGGGCCACTCCAAGGGCATCAGGCTGTGCCCAAGCACCCTATTTGGGTAACACCGGCTATTTGGGGTTCATTAACACCGCTATTTGGGGTTCATTAACACCGCTATTTGGGTTCATTAACACCGGTATTTGGGGTTCATTAACACCGGCTATTTGGGGTTCATTAACACCGGTATTTGGGGTTCATTAACACCGCTATTTGGGTCCACTAGCACCAGCTATTCAGGGTTCATTAACAGTGGCTGTTTGGGGTTCATTAACACCGGTATTTGGGGATCATTAACACCAGCTATTGTGGGTTCATTAACACCGGTATTTGGGGTCACTAACACCGGCTATTTGGGGTTCATTAACACTGCTATTTGGCGTTCATTAACACCAGCTATTGTGGGTTCATTAACACCGACTATTTGGCGTTCATTAACACCGGCTATTTGGGTTCATTAAACCAGTTATTCGGGATTCATTAACAACCATGAGACAGAGCCTGTCAGGGTTAAGGTCCCCCCGGGCAGACGCTGCCCCTTCCCGCTGCTGGCAGAGCCCATCACGGTGACATCCGAGTCGCTAAAGGCGCCGCCCTGGGGCCGTTTGGAGGCGCAGCCCCGGCCGGGCTCTGAGCAGCACTGACGTGTTTATCCCTGCCTTTAACCAAAGCCGGGGCTGTCTCACCAGAACAGGCATGTGCAGGCTTTTTCCAGCCCAGACTGCTCTGAGTCAACTCATAAAGACAACAAAAAGCAGGATTTCTGCCCTCAGCTGAGTCTGGGAGCGCTGGAAAGGCAAGAAATGAAAGCCCGAAGCAGATGAAGGAAAGCCAGGCTCATTTCTCTAGTAACAGAAAAAAACAATTTATCTCTGCTCTGAGCTGTGGTTTAGGGAAAGTCTTGGTTTATGGACTGGAAGGAGTTGGGATTAAAGCCCCCGTGAGATCTGGAGCAAGGCGCTCCTGTTGTTCTGGCAGGATGCTCCCCTCCCCTCTGAGCCCCCATCCACACGCCGAGCCCGGGTTATTGAGGGAGCAGCACCTGAATCTTGAGCAGCACCTGGGCTCTGCCTCGGTGCACTCTGTGGCTGCCGGGCACAGCCAGCACCGTGCCACTGCGGCACCTGGCAGGGCCACCCCGGCCTGGGGTGTGCTGGGCACGGCACAGAGGAGGTGCCTGGGAGCACAGCTGGGCACAGCTGGGCTCTGCCTGTGCCCATCACCCCTGCCACACCTGCCCTGGGCTGGGGAGAGCAGCACCCTGGGGACCCCAGCACCCTCAGGGATCCCAGCACCCTGGGGATCCCATCACCCCAGGGATCCCAGCACCCTCAGGGATCCCAGCACCCTGGGGAGAGCAGCACCCTCAGGGATCCCATCACTGTCAGGGATCCCATCACCCCAGGGATCCCATCACCATGGGGATCCCATCACCATGGGGATCCCAGCACCCTGGGGATCCCATCACCATGGGGATCCCAGCACCCTGGGGATCCCATCACCCCAGGGATCCCATCACCCCAGGGATCACAGCACCCCAGGGATCCCATCACCCCAGGGATCCCAGCACCCTCGTGGAGCACCCCCAGAGCCTCACCTGGCAGGCCCAGCAGTTTCTGGAGCTCTGTTTTCAGCCGGCTGATCTCCTGGCAGAGCTGGATGTCGTCCATCCTGCAGGGACACAAACGGGACCTCTGAGGGGGAAAGCTGGGACAGGAGAGGCTCAAACCCCCAGAGCAGCGCCCAGTGCCTGCGGTGGGATCCCACATTTCCCTGCCTTCCCGTGGCAAATGCAGCCCACTTCACCCCAGACTTTTGTTGGGGCTCTGGCTGTTGGCAGACAGAAACTTCACCACCTCCATGATAACAAAGCCTTATCAAAACCTGGCCCATCCACCACGCAAGGCCTGCTGGGTTTCTCCTGGTCCCAGAAAATAATCCCCAAAGAGCAAAATCCAAAAAGAAGTGGAAGCTGCTGCCATAGAAAAAGATCTTTTTTATCCCACCTTCCTGCAGAATTAAATAAAGGTAGAAACATGAAATGTAACAGAGAGGGTGTGCAGAGCGCCAGGGAGCCACAGGGACAGCAGAGATTGCTGGGGACACACTGATTGAAATGAAAATTACAGTCAGATGAGAGCTGGATAATCGTTGCATTTAAATGGAAATTAATTCTGGAAACACTGATAGGGAGAATAAAAGATAATAAATTCTCTTTTCAATTAAAATTAGGAGGGGTTGCAGGCACAAGCGCCCAGGAGGCTCCTCTGGGGCTGGGATTGCTTCCACCCCTGCTGGTGACACCTGTGGCAGCATCACCAGAGCCAGGGGGCCTCAGGGACCGGGGGAGCTGCAGCTCCCACAGAATCCCAGCCCTTTCCTTCTGCCCTGTGAAGGAGAAGTGCTCGGTGCCTCGTTGTTCCCCAGAGCAGGGACACCCCGGGAGTGCTGGCATGGTTCGTCTGACATTGCCCACAAGAGCAAACTCTGGTTTTTATGGGAGTCCCTGCTCTGTTCAGCTGCTCACCCGGGAGCTCTCCATCTCCCTGAGCCCTGCAGTCCATCCACCCACCCTGAGCATCACCTTCTGCCCCCCCGGGGGACCAGAAAGGGCCCTGCAGCCCCTGTGCCCCCCCCCGAGCCTGTCCTGCAGAGCCCAGCTCCGGGCTCCCCCTCTCCAGCAGCAGCGCCCCAGGAGCTCCTCAGCCTTCCCAGCCTCGCTCCTGGGCCCTGCAGGGCTGAGCCTGAGCCCCCCCAGCTCCCACAGCTCCCTGAGCTCCCCCAGCTCCCCCAGCTCCCCCAGCTCCCTGAGCCCCCCCAGCTCCCTGAGCCCCCCAGCTCCCTGAGCTCCCAATCCTGGCCTGTCCCAGCCCCACGGGATCACTGCGGCAGCCAAGCCCACCAGGAGGCTTCTGCAGGAGATTTTCCTTTACTCTGTAGTGCAGATGGACAGACACACAGTACTCAGGGACAGACACACAGCACAGAAGGACAGACACACAGCACACAGGGACAGACACACAGCACACAGAGGGACAGACACACAGGGACTGACACTCACATGTAACACAGAGGAACAGACAAACAGCACAGAAGGACAGACACACAGCACACAGGGACAGACACACAGCACACAGGGACAGACACACAGCACACAGGGACAGACACTCACATGTAGCGCAGCTCCGACTCCCGGCGCACCAGGATCTCCCGGATCCGCTCGATCCTGAAGAGCTCCCCCTCGATGTCATCCATGGTGGTGGTGGAGTCGGCCATGGACACGATCTCGTCCTCTGCAGAAGGAGCAGGAGCCGCCTGAGGCAGCAGCAGAGCAGCAGGGCCTGGGGGCAGCCCGGCAGCAGCAGCAGCAGCAGCAGTTCCCTGCTCCCCGCCCGGGCCAGGCTCTGTGCTGGGACACAGCCCCACATTCCCTGGGCTCTCCTCTCCCCGAGCAGCAGCGGTGCTTCCCCTGGATCCGTGCTGGGACACAGCCCCACATTCCCTCGAGCAGCAGCGGTGCTTCCCCTGGATCCGTGCTGGGACACAGCCCCACATTCCCTCGAGCAGCAGCAGCCCAGGGGAGCTGCAGACTGCTGGAGGGGAGGGCAGGAATGTCCCTCTCCTTTCCAGAGGCACAGGAACCTCCAGCACGTCCGGCACAGAGAGCTGAGCAAACGCCGGGCACACAAAGCTCAGAGCTGAGAGCCACGGGGGGAATTCCTGCTGCTGCTCCCCCTCATCACAGGCTGGATGAACACCCCCATCCTTCCCAGCCACTGGGGTGAGCCCCCCGTTCAGCTCCCCCACCCTCTGCAGGGCTGAGCTCACATCAGCCCCCACCTGGGGAAACGGAGGCAGGAAAGGGGGGGTCACCTGCTCAGGGTGAGAGGCAGGAGCTTCACAGCAAAATGTGGGATGAAGGGGCTGTAATTTGTGGTTGAGAGGATGGGCAGGATGAAAACCCATCCACCTCTGTCCATGGCTCTGGCCAGCAGCTCTGCCTCCCCCGCTGTGACTCACACACAAATCCCACTCCTTGCTCCCGCCTGGCCCATGGACTTCCTCTGGGTGCTGTGTGGATCCCACAGGGACTCCCAGCCAGGTTTGGGGAACAGCTGAGGATTTGGGAACAGCTGAGGATTTGCTCCAGGCCAGCTCCCGGCCTGGGTTGGCTCAGACACGACACAGAGCCTGTCACCTGAGCCTGTCACCTGAGCCTGTCACCAGTGCCAGCAGCAGCTCCTTCACCACATCCCGGCCAACCCCACATTCCCGGGGGTGCTGGGGACAGGGGCAGAGCCAGGCTGGGGGCAACATTCCAAACAACATTCCAAACACTCCTGCAGGGCTGGGTCTGCTTCCTCTGACCCTTCACAGGACACAGCTCCCCTCTGAGGCTCTGCCCTCCTGCAGCCCTGGGACTTTCCCCGTGCAGGAAGAGGGGAAGGCACAGAAGGTGCAGTTGCTCCCAGGAAGAGGGGAAAGCACAGAAGATACAGATGGTCCAGGAGCCGGATTGCCCAGGCAGGGATGCTGGGAGATGCCAGGGTGTGTGCTCTGGGCATTCCAAGCAGGAGCCAGGCCAGTGCTGAGGGTTACAGGGCAGGAAGAGACAAACCCCAAGGCACAGGAGCAAACTCTCTGTCCTCTCCCCATCATGAAACACTGCTCAGGAAATCTTTCCCAGAGAGGGACATATCTCCAAGACTTACAGCAGGGAAGGTTTATTGTGGAAATCCAATGGTTTGGATCCATGTGAGTGGTTTGGGGAAGAATTTTCTGCTGTTTCTGGCTTGGGAACTCATGAGGGTTCCTGGAGGTTGTGTCCCTGCCCCAGGCAGGAAGGGCAGGCTCAGCTGATGCCAGGGTGGCACTCCTCCCTTGGTCCCTGTTGGGGCTCAGGTGCAGGGTGAGGCTGGATGAGCAGCTCCTGTTGGGGCTCAGGGCAGGGTGAGGCTGGATGAGCTCTCCAGCATCTCCTGCCCAGCTCTGCTCTCCCTCTGCCTCCCTCCTGACGGTTGCCAAGGGACCGGCCTGTGCCTGCTACAGCATCACCGTGCGGTTGCTAAGGGACCAGAGTGCGGTTGCTAGGGGACCAGGATGCTGAGGTCCTTCATCCCGAGCATTCTGGGGCTCTGCTTCCCCGCAGCCCCTCTGGCCCGGGATGTTTTGCTGCAGCTGCACCCAGCTGAGCAGCTGGGGATGGCCCCAGGGGCCTGTGGCAGATGCTGCCAGATGTGCAGGGACCAGCACAGCTGGAGGGGCAGGTGGCACAGCTGGCACCAAAAGCTGAGCTGCTGTGTCCCCTCTGTGCCAATAAACACAGAGACACAAACCCGGGGTTCCTGCAGCCTCCGTGCCCAGGGACACACCAGGGACACGCCAACCTGCCCAGGGGCACAGGGCAGGGCTGGGGACAGGGACCGTCCCTCCTGGCCTGGGGAATAACCCGGGAGGTTCTGATCCCTGCTGGAACAATCACTGCGCTGAGGCTCCCAGCAGGAATTTCCCGGGGGCAGCGCCAGGGCTGGAGCAGCTCCAGAATCCCAGAATGGCATCGGCACAGCCACGCCAGCTGCGAGAGGGGAATCCTCCGCCGGGCGGGCAAAGGGAGGAGGCGGCGCTGGGATGGGACGGGAGGAGGGGACAATGCTGGGACGGGAGGAGGTGACAATGCTGGGACGGGAGGAGGTGACAATGCTGGGACGGGAGGAGGAGGCAAGGCTGAGCTGCTTTCCCCCACCTGCAGCAGGAGGCTGGGATGTAATTCCAGCCCTGGGCAGAGCCCACAAGGGCAGGAAAGCGCCTGGCTGGGCTCTGGGATGGTTCCCACCGGGCGGGGCTGGCACCACCGGGCGTGGCTGGCACCACCCTGCCCTCCCACGCTGCTCCCGTCACCTTTCTGCTGGGCACTGAGCAGGTCAGGGTGTCCTGTGACATGGGGACAGTGGGAAGGTCACCACGGCCCAGCCAGGGCTGCAGGGCTCAGTTGGAGGGTGGCAGCCCTTGGCTGAGCCTTCGGGAGCTGTGGTCAGTCCTGGCACTCTGCAGCCCTCAGGAATTCCAAGGAACTGCTCCCCAAGCAGGCGGTACTGGACAAGAAGCTCTGACAGGACCTTTGTGTGCCTGGAGCTGCTGAATTCGGGGCAGAAGCAGAGGGAGAGCAGTGCCAGGAGAGAACTGCTGGAAAATTAACCCACAAACCCTGGGTGGAGCACATGGACAAGGGGACACCCAGGGCAGGGTGGTCGCTAAAGCTGTGAGCAAGCCCACAATGCAGATCTCCCTTTGGGGACACACAGGGATGGCCCCAAGCATGGCCACACTGCCCAGGGCTCCCTGTGCTCCCAGAGCAGCACAGCCACACGCAGAAACCCCCTGTGCCCGAGCCAAAGGGATCTGCCTGGCACCACTTCAGCCTGGCACACCAAGCACAGAAATTTGGAGATGCTCTGATCATCCCAGCCAGCCCAGGGAGGGGCCTCAGCTAACGAGGAGTGGAACAGCCAGAGACTTCCATTCCAGATGGTTTGGGGACAGCATTTGGGCAGCCAGCAGCAAGCTGGGATGAGTCACTGCAGCCAACAGTGCAGGGTGAGCTTCGAGCAATTCTCTTCAGGATTAAAGCTGGGAAATCGATTGACAACCCCTGTGGAGGGGTCAGAGCCCTTTATGGGGGCACCATCCTGAGAAGCCTCAACTCAGCCGTGTGTTTCCCTCTGCTCCTGCCAGCAGTGGGGACAGGGGACACTCAGCCTGTCCCAGCCAGGCCCTGTTCCTGCCAGCAGCGGGGACAGGGACACTCAGCCTGTCCCAGCCTGGCCCTGCTCCTGCCAGCAGCGGGGACAGGGGACACTCAGCCTGTCCCAGCCAGGCCCTGCTCCTGCCAGCAGCGGGGACAGGGACACTCAGGCTGAACCCCAGCAGGACGAGAGGCTCCAGGAGCTCAGTGCTGCACAGGCTTGGTCTGAGCTGTCCTGGTGGGGAGCAGGCAGCAGAGCAGCACCTGAACAGCAGACAGGGATTGCTGTTCTTACCTGCCCCAAGGTTCTCAGCCACCCCAAGGTCCCCAGGAGCTGGGAGCTCACAGAACTGCACTGAACCAGCAGAATCACAGCCACCAGCCCTGTCCACGGGCACCCACGGGGGATGTCCTGCCCATACCCAGCACCCTGAGCCGGGTCCCTGGCCCACCCCGATGTCACCCAGGGGCTGGAGCAGAGGACGGGGTGATGAACCCCTCAGAGCCCCCCGGAAGGTGTAGGGGAGGGTTCACACTGCCAGGAAAGGGGCAAAGGGAAAGGACCCAAACTTCCCGCAGCTGCCCCGGGAGCTGAGCAGCTTCAGGGGCACCTCACAGCCCCCAGGCAGTGCCCAGCAGGATGCTGGAGCCGGTGATCCCCCCTGCCCTGCCTCTCCAGCCGTCCGTGCCCGCTGGGTGCAGGGGCTGAGGGGGAGCAGGCAGGGACAGGGAAGGGGAGGGCTCGGAGGGGCGGCAGAGCAGAGGCATCGCAGGAGCCTCCCTCCGCCCAGCCCCGCGCTGCGACCCTTCCTCCCAGCCCAAGGTCGAGGGCTCTGCTCAAGGCGATTCCCCCGCTTGGCATCCCCGCTCTCCTCACCCGCGGTCCCGCTGCAGGAACCGGTGTGAGAGGGGCAAAGGCGGTGAAGGACAGGGTGAGCCCCCCTGTGCCCCGCTCACAGCCGTGCCCAGGGCCGCGCTCGCAGCGAGATGTGACCGTGCTGCCCCGGTGTGTCCCTGCACCCACCCTTCCTCCCCTCCAACCCCCGTTCCTCCCGTCCTTACTGTCCCCCAGGCACTCCATCCGTCCGTCCATCCATCCATCCATCCATCCCCACTCCCGGTGGCCGCTCGGGGACCGCGGTCGGGCTCCGTTTGGTGGGTGAAGCCGCCGGTTCCCCGCCAGCTCCCGGGGCTCGGGTGCTCTCATTGTCCCGGAGCCCGGGGTCGAGGGAAGTCGGGCTCGGGCGGTGCCGGTGCCGCGGCGCTCACCTGGCCCCGCGCCGGCCGGCGGCCAGCGGGTGGATTCCATGGATCCGTAGCGGGGAGAAGCGCGGCTGCCCTCCATGCGCAGCCAGCGCGCCGCGCTCCGCCGGGCCGGGGGCTCCCGCTGCTCCCACTGCTCCCTCCGCTCCCGGCGCTCCGCTCCCTCCGCTCTGCTCCGCCGGGGCGGGGGCTCCCGCTGCTCCCGCTGCTCCCGGCGCTCCGCTCCTGCTGCTCCAGCCGCTCCGCTCCCTCCGCTCTGCTCCTCCAGGGCGGGGGCTCCCGTTGCTCCCGCTGCTCCCCCCGCTCCGCTCCCACCTCTCCCTCCGCGCTGCTCTCTCCGCTCCGCCGGGGCGGGGGCTCTCACCGATCCCACCGCCCCGACTCACGGCTCCGCTCCGCCGGGGCGGGGGCTCCCGCCGCTCCCTCCCCTCCGAGCCCCCGCCTGCAGCCCCCGGCCCCCGCAGCTTCACCCGGGCCGTGCCCCGGGGCTCGTCCCGGCCCCTTTCAGCCCCAAACGCGCAGCACCGGCACCGACCGAGCACTGAAGGCGCCCAGGCTCCGCGGGACGCGGGGGTGGGACACGGGGTGTCGGGGTGAGGCTCAGCACCCAACAGCCCCCCCAAAACCCGCTGAGCCATGGCAGCTGTGCTTCCTGCTAGGAGCAACTTTTGCCCATGGAAAAAACCCACCAGCGAGAGTTCGAGCCAAGCCCCAAGGGCTGGAGCGCAGCAGGCGCCTCAGCAGGACCCTGGGGCTCCCTCCTGTCCCGGCCAGGACAGCAATGCCCGGGGACATTGCCCTGAGGCTGGGCACAGCGAACGGCCGCGGGGGCAAACCCTGCTCTGACAGGGGTTTGTGCTCCCAGAGCACTTGGCTGAGGAGTCACAGCTCTGCAGGGACACACCTCAACACCCCCTGCCCCAAAACACACCGAGGGGACACAGAGTCCTCTGCTGGGACAGCTCTCGGCCAGGACGCGCCTGAGGGTGACACTGATGTCCCCATGCACATCTCCAAGGGCTCAGGGACGCTTTGGGAAGTGCCCCTGGCTGGAGAGCAGGGACACGGTGACACTGGGGGGGTCTGGGGGATCAGCACCAGCCCATGGGCTCTGCTCACAGCAGCCGCAGCTCCAGCCAGTGAAACACAAAATCCTGGAATTCCCACCTCCAACAGCCAAAGAGGAGCTCCCGACTCTTGATCCAGCCAAAGGATTTGAAGCAGAACGCGTGCCAGAGAGATGGTGCTTCATCCTTTGAGGATAACTGTGGAGTATAAACACAACGAGGCAAAAATTAAGTCTCTGTCTAAAAACAGGCGGGGGGGGAAGGATGTGGGAGCTGCTGCTCTGGGATGGAAATGCAGCAGCAGCACCTCTGGAAATGCAGCAGCACTCTCCCAGGAGCAGCACAAAGCCAGGAGGCCATGGAGGTGGGCTGAGAGCTGGAAGGGTGACCCTTGACAGACGGGGAGCTCCAGCATTCCAGGGAATGGCTCAGGAATACCCTGGGGTTGTAAGGAACTGCGGCTCCCAGCCGAGGGACAGGGCTGCCCGGGCTGGTTTGGGGGTGCAGGGGCTGCTTTGGGGGTTTGGGGGTTTGGGTGTGCAGGGGCTGGTTCGGGTGTTGGGGTGTACGGGAGCTGCTTTGGATGTTCGGTGTGTAGGGGCTGGTTTGGGTGTGCAGGGAAGGAGAGCCATGAAGCTGCTGCCTCTCAGCTGATGAAAGGATGAGCGCCCCCAGCCCTGGAGCCAGCGGGGCTGCAGTGACTCACCTTGTTTTGGTCGCTCCGAAGCGCAGAGAAAATGAACCTGTAAATATTTTAATCAGTTCTTCAGGCAAGCACTCTCCAGGATGACTTTCACTGCGAGCAGCCAGTTCTGCCGGGGGCTGAACTGGAGTTTAATGCATTTTATACACTCAATTTATCGGGAGTAAATCAGACAGTCCAGAGTCACCCAGAGCCAGGATACAATTCACCACTGGAGCTGCGGGATTGGATGGAATCCTCGGGGCAGAGGGGAGTGCAAATCAGGCATGGGAGCAGCCTGGGCTTCTTCCCTCGCCCTGGAATTCTGGAACTCTGAGGCTGAGGAGTTTCAATGGGACCTTCCCCTGCTCCTCCTCAGGGAGACGTGCTCGTGCTGTGGACAGGCAGGATTTAAGGGAATGCCCGAAGTCAGTGTGATAATCTTGCACAATAAGGTTTTTTTGAAGATCATCAATCCATTAAACACATTCGGCGCAGATTCAGGGGCGTCACCCCCCTGCACAGCTCCAGGATGGACAGGCTCCTGTCACCGCAAGGCTTCTCCCCGAGAATCTGGAATCCAGCAGCTGCTGCTGTGCTGAGGCAGATGAAAAGGGCACGGCTCACCCAGGTAATCGGCTTCTAACGAGGGCAGCTGAAGCAGCAGCTGCATTTCAAAGCACTCCAGCTCTTTCTGTGCCGCTCACAAAGGCTCAGGATGCGCTGTGTGCAGGGATGAGCCTGACTGCAGGCAGATCCCCGATTAACACGCTTTGTTCCTCAGGTATTACACGACAATAAGACCGGGAGAAATTCTTGACATCAAAATTGCTCCGCTCGTGTTTGAATTCCTGGGAGAAGATAACGTCTCAATAACAAGTTCCAGCTATTCTCGGCACGGGGAGAGCTCTATCTGTGGAGCCACTCCAGCAGAGCATTGTGCTGGCACAGAGGATCGCTGCCAGGAGCGAGGGAGCTAATTACCCTGAAAACATCTGATGAACACATAATGCGGGATCGATGCCTACAGAGGGAGGAATTATCGCCCGGAGTCCTTTCCTTGTCTCCAGCGCTTCCTGCCGAGCGCACAGCGCGGCAGGGTGACACACTGCCAGGCCATTTGCATACGCCACGCTAAATGTGCATTTCCATAAATATTCCGCTTTCTGCAGCTGCCTGTCTCGGGGCTTGTGAGCCACTCGGGCAGATGTTACTGAAATCCACCCCTGGGCACGGGAATGATGCGGTTCCCTGACCGAGGAATGCCTGATAGCTGACAGCAGCCTTGGCTGTGCCTGAAGGGACTCCAAGGCTCATTTAAACCCCATTTAAAATCTCTTGATGACACCAGACCGCCGGTTTTCCATTGAGAAGCAGAACTTACCTCCTGGAGAGGGGTGAAATCTGTACCTTGCAGGTGAAGGCAGGGCAGGTGAGGGGGTTTAACCCAGGAACGGGTTGAAAGAGGAAGGCTGGGAACCAGCGACTTCCAGTTGGGAATAACCTGCGATAAGTCAGTGTGAAGCAGATCCTCTGGCATGGACCGAGTGCTGCTCTCTGCTGTGCACCTGTGCCCAGGTGTTGCTTTGTTAGTGAGGGTTAATAAAGGACATAAATTCCCCCTCTCTTTCTGGGGTTCTGCTGTCCCTGCCTGGCTGTCTCAGCAGCCGCAGAAGCCTGCTCAGGATGCAGCTGAGCCAGGGCTGATGTCCCATCCCGCCCCCGGAAATCCCAGGCCGCTCCCTGCCACCCGGAACGCCGGGCACGCCTTAAATCAGCACCGGGAAGTGCCCAGGTGGGCCAGGCCAGCCGGGCACGCCTTAAATCAGCACCGGGAAGTGCCCAGGTGGGCCGGGCCAGCCGCGGGCTCTGAGCACACCTGGAGGGCTCTCCCAGCAGATTCCCAGCAGGATACACCGAAATCACAAAGCACGACACAGCGAGTGGTCTGTGGAAAAACCTTCTCTTACAAATGAACCGGGTTTTTATTCACATCCCTTATAAAGTGCAGAGAGTTCACAGCCACCCCGGAAGGGTTCTGAGTGCTGCCAGCACGCCAATAATTTCCATTTGGTGGTGTCACAACTGTCACTCAGCCTCAGCAGCAGCTCTGGCAGCAACAAGCCAAGTTTGGTTTTTGACTAAAAACTCAGCTACATTCATTCACCCAATGTACACCTGAAATGTCCTTTTGGGATTTTGGAAGCAAAATCATCAAGTTCCAAAGGAAAAATTACAAAAATTTAGAATGCTATAAAGTAAGAAAATAAGATTTATAGGGTTTTTTTTTATAGAAATCTCTCCTGTCAGATATAGCCTGTATATATTTAGCAGTTTAGAATTGATGGCGATTTTTGGATATTATCATTACCCCAGGTTCCCACTTCACCCCACAGATTTAGGTACAGACTAGTGCTGTATCCAATTCCTGTTAAAGCTCTCATCCTTCATAGCCTTTACCAGCCAGTCCTTCTCGCTCTCCTCCTCAGAGTCACTCATTTCACTGGAATCAGCAGCCAGCAGCCGGGAATAATTAATTTTTCTCTGCTGGGGCAATCTGGACCGGACAATTAGGAAGAAGAGGGTCCAGATCCCGAGCCCCACGCAGCTGGCCCGGAGCAGCACGGGCAGCCCGAGGTGCTGCACCACAAACCCTGCCCCGAGGCTGCCCAGGCCGGCCCCTGCCGTGCCCAGCGCCCGCAGCAGGGCGAGCAGGGCGCGCTCCGTGCCCGGCGTGGCCGCGTCCCGCACTGTCCCCTGCGTGTGGCACCGCAGGGCCCCGCTGCCGAGGCCGGACAGCGCCTGCAGGGGCAGCGCTGCCCAGGGCACCCGGAGCAGGGAATAGCTCAGCAGCTGCGCTGCCAGCGCGCCCAGGCCCAGCGCCTCAGCCCCGCCGCCCGGCAGCGCCCGCAGCAGCCGCGGCCCGAGCGGGTGAAGCGCCAGCTCTGCCAGCGGCCCTAGGGCCGCCCAGAGCCCCACGAGCAGCTCGCTGCTGCCCTGGTCCTGCAGCTGCCACGGCAGGAAGTTGTGGCTGGCAGAGCTGGCGGCGCCCACGAGGAGCAGGGTGCCCGCGAGGAGCAGCGCCCGGCCGTGCCCCCGCAGCAGGGACAGCGCCTTGGGCAGCCCGGGGGCGCGGGCGCTCCGCCTGGCAGCGTGGCTGGGAAAGGAGACGCTGACCGTCATGGAGAGCAGCACCAGCACAGCGTGGGCGTAGAAGTGCGCGGCCAGGCGGGGGATGGAGCCGCCGAGGGAGCAGGGCAGGCGATCCACCAGCGCGGACACGCCGCACGCCCCGGCGGCCGCGCCCACGCAGCCCCACGGCCACAGCCGCTCGTGCCTGTCCGTGGCGTCCACAAAGTCCAGGTACTCGTACACACTCTCATCCATGGCCCATTCCAGGGAAGCGGCCAGCAGCTCCCAAAGCACCACGGCACCCAGGACCATGAGAAAAACCCGGTACTCTCTGTCCTGGGAGATGCTCCGCACTGCCTCCAAGCTGGCAGCTCGAGAGTCTGAAAGGTTTTCAGACACGTGGGTATCTCCAACAGCGGGAAGAGCTGTTTGAAACAAAGCTGGCTCATTACTCTCAGTGGCATTTAGGTTTTCCTCAGCATTATCAGCGAGATTGGTGGCGGCAGAGCCCGGAGTTTCCTCCAGGAGCCCAGGGGAGGGAGGGGCGTAGGATGCCGGTCCTCCTGGCTCCGGTGTCTGTTGATCGATGCCTTTCGCTGTCCGGCCAGAGGGACCATCCAAGGAGCCTCTTCCCTTTGGATCACCTTCTCCAGCCCCTCTGCCGCGTTCCTGAAGCGCACCTGCTGTGCCCAACAGCCCCTGGGAGGCTGAACTGCCCGGAGCGGGCTCCCTGCTCGCTGCCAGCACGGCAGCAGCCGTTGTCCCCACTCCTCCTGGCACGGCTCTGGTGTGCGGCAGAGCGCTCGGGTTCAGCGCTCTGTCACTGCTCCTGCTGGGGCTGGGCACCGGGCTGGGCACCGGGCCGGGCACTGCGGTGGGCACCGGGCTGGGCACCGGGCTGGGCACTGCGGTGGGCACCGGGCTGGGCACCGGGCTGGGCAGAGCGGAGGGGAGCACGGAGGGCAGCGGGGCGGGCAGGGCGCCGGGCAGGCCGAGCTGCAGGCTGCAGCCCGTGTGCCCCGTGTCCCCCGCGGGCGGGATGAGGGTGAGCGCCAGGCTGGCCCCGGCCGAGCCCAGCGCCGAGCCCGCTAGCAGCAGCAGCAGCAGGAGGCGCCAGGCGCGGCCCCGCGGGCAGCACAGCGGCACGGCGAGCGCCGCCAGCAGCCGGGCCCCGGCCGCCGCCCCGACCAGCGGCGCGGGCAGCCCGAGCAGCCGCAGGTAGAGCGGCAGGAAGGGCTCGGCGCAGCCCCGGCCCGCGCCCTGCAGCAGCCGGAACAGCGCGGCCAGCGCCAGCGCCCGGCCCACGTCCCAGCGCGCGCTCATGGCCCCCGCCGCATGGCCTCACCCGCCGCCGGCGCCGCCGCTCCCCGCCGGGCCCGCTCCGGGAAGGGCGGAGCCGCCGCCGCACCTGCGGCAC
>JAWMQZ010000057.1:11415150-11428765 GCA_035584835.1 Tangara arthus | reverse complement strand
GCAGGGCCTGGGGAGGGGAAATCTCTGTCTGGGGATGGAGAGCCCTGCAGGGCCTGGGGAGGGGAAATCTCTCTGGGGATGGAGAGCCCTGCAGGGCCTGGGGAGGGGAAATCTCTGTCTGGGGATGGCAAGCCCTGCAGGGCCTGGGGAGGGGAAATCTCTCTGGGGATGGAGAGCCCTGCAGGGCACAGAGACGTCCTCAGGGGCTGCAGGGGAAATCTCTGCCTGGGGATGGACAGCCGTGCAGGGTTTGGGGTGTGTTTGGAAAATGCCTGGGGATGGAGAGCCCTGCAGGGCACAGAGCCCTCCCCAGGGGCTGCAGGTGTTTTTGGGACGTGGGAAGGTTTCCCTCATACCATGGTGGCCAGCTTGGGGATCATGTGGCACAGGGTGTTGATGTTGCTCTCGTACCAGGGGTCAGCCCTGCCCAGGTACCCGGCCACCTCGCACAGCTCCTCGGGGCCAGCGTACTCCTGCAGGGAAACACGGCTCAGAGCCACAGCTCACAGCTCACAGGCACAGCCTGGGACTGCTGGCTTTCCCTGGGCTTGTATTGAGCAAAACGTGAGGAGGAGGTCCTGGAGAGCCGCTCCCAGCCACTTCCAGCCCTAAATCCAGCTCCTCTGGGACTTGGCTCACACTCAGGAATTCCTGATCCTCTGCTCTCCCCAGCTCCCATCCCCGGACAGACAGGAATTCCCGATCCCCTGCTCTCCCCAGCTCCCATCCCCCGGATGGGCAGGAATTCCCGATCCCATCCCCGGACAGACAGGAATTCCCGATCCCATCCCCGGACAGACAGGAATTCCCGATTCCCTGCTCTCCCCATCCCCGGACAGACAGGAATTCCCGATCCCTGCTCGCCCCAGCTCCACCCCGGCACTCACAGCAGCCGCCGAGGGCTGGGGCTGCCCCGGCACCACGGGGATGTGGTAGAACTGCAGGTCCAGCCTGGGCGTCAGGAACACTCGGCGGGCCTCCCGCTTCCTGGAATGCGAACGGAGCTGTCCCGAGGGCAGGGGCAGGAGGTGGCGCCGGGGCACGGCTGGGCAGTGCCAGGACACTGCGGCTGCTCTGCCACCTGCCCCCCTCGCTGCCTCCTTCCCCGGGATGTGCCCTGGGCTCCCAGATCAAGCAAGGGGAGGTGATGGGGAGGAGTTTTTGTCAGGGCCTGGTGTCCCTGTGCACCCAGCTCTGCCCACACTGTCACCCACCCCACCGCACCCGGGGAGCCAGCCGGGCACAGCCAGCTGGGAAGCAGCTTCTCTGTGGGCTTTTTTCCATTGCCTCGTTTGTTGCTCGTTTAACCGAGCCCCCGGACAGAGGGGAGGACAGGCTGTGTGCATTACCTGGGCCCCGAGAGCCGCTGCGGACAGGCGGGTGCGTTTGGGAGCCGAGCACGGGATCCGGGCACCGCCGAGCCCCAGCCCGCCCCCCGCGTCCCCGGCTGCTCCCACAGCCCGCAGGGCAAAGCTCCGCTGCGCTGCCGGCCCCGGGTACCTGAGGGCGTGGAAGGCTTGCGCCAGGCGGCCCAGGATGCGATCGTCGCCCAGCAGCACCACGCGGGCGGTGTGCAGCCTCTGCGGCGGCGCCGCGGGCTCGGGGGGCGTCCCCGCCCTCCCGGGGGGCTTCCCGGGGGGCTTCCCGCCGCCAGCCTGCAGCAGGGCCACGCTGTCCAGCGGGGACGGCTTCTTCTTGATGCCGCCCTTCCTGTGCAGCCGGGAGCGCTCGCAGGGCTCCTCCGGCGCGGGCAGGTCGCGCTCGATGCCGCTGTCCGTGGACAGCACCGAGAAGCGGCTCTGGCCGCAGCAGCCGCAGCCCGGGAGCGTGTCCGGCATCTCCATGGGCTCCAGCTCCTGGCCCAGGCACTCGGGCTCGCAGCTCTGCGACAGCGGCCGCAGGAACAGCACCAGCTCCTTCCCTGCGGGCACGGAGCGCCTGAGCGGGGACAGGGGCACGGAGGGGCACGGAGGGGCACAGCCTGCTCCTGCCTGAGCTCCTCTCCCCTCTGGGAACAGCCCCAGCTCCTTCCCTGAAAGCCTGAGCAGGGAGAGGGGCACAGAGGGGCACAGCCCGGTCCCGCCCCAACTCCTCTCCCCTCAGGGAACCCGCAGAGCTGAGGGCTCCCAGGGCAGCCAGCGCTCAGCCCCACTGCCCATCGAGAGAGCTCGGTGCTGCTCCAGCCCCAGAACCCCCGAGTGGTTCAGGCTGGGGGGGACCATGAGGATCATCCTCGCTCCCAACCCTGCCATGGCAGGGACGCCTTCCACCAGAGCAGGCTGCTCACAGCTCCATCCAGCCTGGCCTTGGGCACTGCCAGGGGCACCCACAGGTGCTCTGGGCATTGTCAGGGGCACACAGAGGTGCTCTGGGCACGTCCTGCTGCAGCCCCAGCTCCTTCCCCCTCCTCGCTCAGGAAGGAGGCCTGGGGCACTCAGCACCATCTCCATGGGCTTGGCCCTGGGACAGTGGTGCCCCAACTCCCTGCCCAAGGCTCAGGGCTCAGTGGCCCCTCTGGGACAGGACCCCAGGCTCAGACCCCCCCAGCACCCCCAGCCCCGGGGCACTCACAGAGCTGCTCGTCCTCTGTCCACAGGTGGAAGCTGATGTTGGGGCTGGGCAGAGGGGTGCCCTGCAGCCCTTCCTGGGGAGCATTCCCTGGGAAAACAAGGATGCTTGGAGCATTTCCCCACACAGGAGCACGAGCCCCAGCCCTGAGCGCTGGCTGGGGCAGCCCTGGGGCTCTCCCAGCCCAGAGCTCCTGGGGTGAGGCCAGATGTGAGGCTGTGCAGCCCCTGCTCCCACAAACCGAGCCATCACCAAGTGTCTGCAGCACTGCCGGGAGGGAGACATGGAACGGGGGAACCGGGGCATGGGCAGGAGTGACACAGGGACACAGCGGGACACCAGGGCTCCCTGTCCCCTGGGAGTGGCTGCCTGGGCTCACCTGTGGGCGAGGAGCCCAGGAGGCCGTGGTAGATCCTCTCCAGCCGCGCCGTGTGCTGGCCCCGGTCCGAGCCCCCCTCGCTGCCCTCCACGGCCGCCACCACCTGCTGGAACCAGTGCTCCACGTCCCCCGGGGGCAGCGCCTGTGGGGACAGGGGCTGTGAGCACCTGGAAATGGGAATGACCCTCGGCCACGGCAGCGGGAGGGGCAGGGAGAGCAAATGGGTCCTGCAGAAAGTGATCCCTGCAGGGAGAGCAAGGGAGTCCTGCAGAAAGTGATCCCTGCAGGGAGAGCAAATGGGACCTGCAGAAAGTGATCCCTGCAGGGAGAGCAAATGGGTCCTGCAGAAACTGATCCCTGCAGGGAGAGCAAGGGAGTCCTGCAGAAACTGATCCCTGCAGGGAGAGCAAATGGGTCCTGCAGAAACTGATCCCTGCAGGGAGAGCAAATGGATCCTGCAGAAACTGATCCGGGCAGGGAGAGCAAATGGGTCCTGCAGAGACTGATCCCTGCAGGGAGAGCAAGGGAGTCCTGCAGAAACTGATCCCTGCAGGGAGAGCAAATGGATCCTGCAGAAAGTGATCCCTGCAGGGAGAGCAAATGGGTCCTGCAGAAACTGATTCCTGGGGGACACCAATGTCCTCCTGTCCCTGGGGCATCCTCAGCACTGCTGGCACTTGGGGTGACCCTCGGGGCATGGGGACAGCAGGCACACGAAGGTGACCTCGGAGGGGAAATTGCTGAGAGCCCCTGCAGTTTCTGAGGCAGACATTTGTGCCGCTGTGGCCCCACAGCTCCTTCCAGGAGGGTTTGCAGAAAACTGGCTGAAACCTTTCCCCTGAGAGGTTCCTGCAGTGCCCGGGGGCTCCCAGAGGAGCTGACAGAGGCTCTGTCTCAGCTTTGCTGGGCAAAACCAGCACTGAGACTGAAGGTTCCACCTCAGGCTCTGCTGCTTTCCATCCGAAGGGTGTCTGAGCTCAGCCCAGCCCGGCTCTGGGGCTGCAGACCAGCGCTGGGGAGCTGGGGGCTTTCTCCACTTCCCAAAGCACCGTTTGCTTCTCCACGGTGTCCATCCGGAGCAGGGGAAGCAGGGGAGCAGGAGCTGCTGCAGTACCTGGAGGCGGGCGCTGAGGCCGGGCGTGTCGCAGGTGTCCCCCAGGGCCGCCTGCAGGGCGTGGGTGACCACGCAGCTCATGCAGCCCCGCGGGCTCTGGGACACCTGGGCAGCCTCGGTGTCCATGGCCAGAGCCCTGCAGATGGCTTCGGGCAGCAGCTCGGGGTCAGCAAAGATGAAAATCCTGAGGGGGAAAGGGGGAGACGCAGCCTCACATCAGAGACCCCGGCGCTGGCAGGAGCAGCTCCCTTCTCACTTCTTCCATTGTTGCTGTTGCTGTTCCCCTTCTGCACCCTGCGTGCCCCCCGAGGGCAGCTCCCTGCCCCCCAGAATAACTGGGACACAGCAGAATGTGCCCTCCTGGTGCAATCCCAGTGAGGTACTGGGTGTCACCCCGTGGTGTCCCCAAGGCCACGAGGCTCAGGCCCAGGCTGTCTGTTCCAACCAAGAGTGTTGGGAAAGGACAGGTTTCCCTGAGAGACCCCAAAATGACAGCACAGCCCATCCTGAGGGCAGCACTCACCTCTCCTGGCAGGGAAGGGGCACAGCCCACCCGAGGGGCAGCACTCACAGCCCTCCCCAGGGCAGCACTCACCTCTCCTGGCAGGGGCAGCACTCACCTCTCCTGGCAGGGAAGGGGCACAGCCCACCCCAGGGCAGCACTCACCTCTCCTGGCAGGGAAGGGGCACAGCCCACCCGAGGGGCAGCACTCACAGCCCCTCCCCAGGGCAGCACTCACCTCTCCTGGCAGGGGAAGGCGGCGCTCGGCAGGCTCTGCTCGGAGATGACCATCCTTTGGTACAGGGTCCCTGCGAGGGCACAAACACACCCGGTAGGAGCAGCGCAGCCCTCGGGCAGCCAGCCCGGGCTGCTCCCGGCTCCGCAGCCTGAGCAGGCGCTGCCAAGGCGGGGAACACCCGCTGAGCTCAGCTTAAACAGCCAAGAGCTGGGCCAGAGCTAAAAACAGCCCAGGACAAAGATAGCCCAGGCTCCAGAAAAAGAAACCCCCGTCTGTTCCGGGTGATTTCCTGTGTTTCCCTGCCTTTCTTTAGGGCACTGTGAGCTCGGGAGCGGAGGTGCAGGCAGGAGGGAGAGCTCTGTCCCCAGGGGACATCTGAGTGTTTGGGGAGATCTGAGGAGCACCAGGGGTCTCTGGATCAGGAGAGAGGCCCTGTCCTGCCCCTGCCCTGGCTGAGGCTCCATCCCTGGCCTGGCTCAGGGACAATCCCCCTGGGACCCCCGTGCTGCCCCGGGGGAGCCCTGCTGGAGATCGCCTCTGTGCCCTGAGCCACCCCTGCACCCGAGCTCAGGGGACACAAAGGTGCCCCTTGCAGCCAAAGCAGCGCTGGGGAGGAGAGCTTGGGCTGCTGGGGGCGGGCTGGGGCTGCCCAGAACGGCACCAAAATTCCCCAGCAGGTTTGTCCTGCTTCCCCCGCCCCCTGACAGGGTGTCTGCACCGTGCTCTGCTCTAAAGGATTGTTTGGAAGGCTCCTATTAAAGAAAACTTGACCTGGAGGAGCTTTAATGAGAGCAGAGAAAAAGAACACGGAGAAAAAAGAAGCCAGGTGTTCCCTGCAGCCCCAGTGACACCTCAGTGCCCACGGGGCTGTTCCCTGCAGCCCCAGTGACACCTCAGTGCCCACGGGGTTGTTCCCTGCAGCCCCAGTGACACCTCAGCGCCCACGGGGCTGCTTTAGAGCTGATCAGCCCCTGCCAGCCCCCCTTACCTGGGGCTGCCCTCTCCACCTGCAGCCTGCTGGCGTAGTCCAGCCCGATGGTGCAGAAGGGCTTGGGCAGGGTCAGCAGCCTCTTGCAGAAGTCATAAACCCTGGCACAGAGCTCGTCAGGGATGCAGGGAGCCTGCAGGGGCACAGGGAGGTGACAGGGAGGTGACCCCTGAATCGGCCCCAACACAGCCCCTGGGCTGGGAGGGCACCAAATTCACCGCACTGAACTCACTCTGGATTTAAATGTAAAACATGGGGCAGAATCAGGCCCTGCAGGGGTTTGGGAGCCTCCAGCAATGCCCTCTGGAGCCTGGGCACACATTTGCTTTGCCAGGTTGTGGCTTCCTGCAGGCACTGAAAGGCAGGGCCTGGCGCTCTGTGTGCCACAGGGACACGGGACATGCCCAGCCGAGCCCCCCCAGGGCCGTCCCAGGGCTCTGCTGGCTCTGAGCGGCTGCTCCAGGTTCCGAGTGGCTCCGGGTGGCCTCTCCTGTGCCCTGCTGTCCCCGGGTGCTGCCCCAGGCCGCCGTGCCTGGTGCTCCCTCACCTGGATCAAGGTGTACATCAGCGTGTGCAGCAGGGGGATGATGTAGTGCCGCAGGTCCCCGCGCTCTGCCTGTGGGAGCAGAGGCAGGACAGGCACAGTCAGCTCCTGGCAGGACCCTGCGCTGGGCAGAGCAGCCCCAGAGCCCCCAGCGTGGGCCGGGGTCTCTGGGTGGCACTGCCCCCTCCCTGGGGTGGCACTGTCCCCTCTCTGACATGGCAGTCCCCTCTCTGAGGTGGCACTCACCCCTCCCCGCGGTGGCAGTCCCCTCCTTGGGGTGACTGTCCTCTCCCTGATGTGGCACTGTCCCCTCCCCGGGGTGACACTGTCCCCTCTCTGAGGTGGCACTGTCCCCTCCCCGGGGTGGCACTGTCCCCTCCCCGGGGTGGCACTCACCCTCTCCAGCTCCTTCACCAGGATGCCCACCAGGACACAGCTGGTTCTGGGGTTCTGGTCCATTCTCTTGTGCAGGGTCCAGCGCAGCATTCCTGAGGAGGGACAGCAGGGGTGGGACTGCAGGGGTGACAGTCACACAGGGGGACACAGGGTGACGTGGGCTGGGCAGGGGTGACAGTCACACAGGGTGACACAGGGTGACAGACACTGCTGGGGCTGTGCAGGGGTGTCACACAGGGTGACACAGGGTGACAGACGCTGCTGGGGCACGGATGCAGCTGATGAAGGATGAGCGGAGCCGCCGTGTCGTGCTGGCAGCGGGAGGAGCGGGGCCGGGGCAGGCCGGGCCGGGGCAGGCGGTGCCCGGGGGCCCGGGCAGGGGCAGTCGCTCACCTCGGTCGCTCTGGCAGGACGGGTGGTGCCCGTCCAGCTCCCGCAGCAGCGCCCGCACCCGCCGCAGGATGTCCGACTCCAGCTCTGCGAGGGACAGCGACACCTGAGCCGGGACAGCACCCCCGGGGGGACAGCCCGGACAGAGCCGGGACAGAGCCCCGGGGACAGCCCGGACAGAGCCGGGACAGAGCTCCGGGGACAGCCCGGACAGAGCCCGGACAGAGCCGGGACAGAGCCCCGGGGACAGCCCGGACAGAGCCGGGACAGAGCCCCGGGAACAGCCCGGACAGAGCCGGGACAGAGCCGGGACAGAGCCCCGGGAACAGCCCGGACAGAGTCCCGGGGACAGCCCGGACAGAGCCCGGACAGAGCCGGGACAGAGCCGGGACAGAGCCCCGGGACAGAGCTCCGGGGACAGCCCGGACAGAGCCGGGACACAGCCCTCCCCACGGCATCAGAGCCCTCCGAGCCCTCCGAGCTGTGATGGAAACTGCAGAGCTGTCCCCAGAGCTGCTGGAGCGGGTTGGGAGGCGCCACAGACTGACACAGACTGACGCAGAGTGACACAGAGTGACCCAGAGTGACACAGAACCCCAGAAGTGCCCCCCAGCCTGGGAGGTTCTGCCTGCCTGAAGCTGGTGGCCCCAGCCTGTCTCACTCCAGCCTGTCTCACTCCAGCCTGTCTCACTCCAGCCTGTCTCACTCCCTGCCTCCCACAGCTTCTCCTGGCAGCCTGCTCACCTTTACAGGTTTGCAGAGGACAAAAAGCTGAACTTTCTCTTCATTATATCACCTTAAAGATGATGTCGTTGCCTCGGACATGTGGTTAATGAAATAATTGACTTCTTCATCCCTTTTTGTGAGCCAGCACAGGTCCAGCCTGCATCTCCCATCTAGGCTGGCTGTGCTAAACTCGATACCCCAGATTCCTGCAGGCTCTTTGTTAGATCCCTCAGCCACCTCTCCAAGCAAAGAGAGTTTGACGTTTGGCCAAAATCTCAGTTTTCCTCACAGATAGGTGGGAACTGTTCAGAAATGCCCGTTTGGACCCAGGCCCCGCTGCCTTTCCAGCACAGGTGACTCTGGGAGTGACTCTGGAGCCGTGCTGGGGAACAGCCCCAGGCTCAGGGCCAGCAGCGCTGCCCTGCTGAGGATCTGTGTGCGCACAGGGAGCCCCGTCCCTGCCACGGCACCAAAACATCGCCAGGACTCTGCCTTTGTCTCGTTTTGGAGGTGTCATTGGAGAAATGTCTCGGAAACTCCTCTTTCCTCGCCCTTGGTTTCCCCTGAGGGATTTTGGGAAGCTCCCCGATGTCCCTCTCCTGTTTGTTGGTTCGGGAATTCTGCCTCAAAGGGCTGTTTGAAATGTGCTGCTCTTTTCCTTTGTGAGTGTTTGTAGCTGCCAGGGGAGGCTTTTCCTGAGCGCTGCTCTCAGTCCTGGCCTCTCCTGCTCATCAAAGCAGCCCCAGCGCCGAGGATCCCTCACGGGGCAGAGCAAAGAGCTTGCCCCTGCACAAACAAGAGGCACTTTGATCTAAAAACAGCGAAAAATAAACCCAGCAACAAAGAGCAGGGGCTTGGAAATGGAATAAAACCTTTCAGCGTTGACATCCTGACCCTGGGAGATCAACAGCACCTCTGAAACAGCGTGAAAATGAAACATGGGGGGAAATGGACTGAAATACACACCAAAAATACATAAATATATATAAATACTACTGTAAAATTAAAAAAAATATATATATATTACTATAAAATTTAAAAAATAATTTTAAAATAATAAAAAATAATAAAATCGACTACTATAAAATCAAAATTAATAATAACATCTACTACTATAAAATAAAAAAATAATAATAAAACCTACTACTATAAAATATGAAATAAAAATAATAATAAAATATACTACTATAAAACAAAAAAATACTATTATAAAATTAAAAAGAAATATACTACTATAAAATGAACTACTTTAAAACTCAAATGTTTTGTCAGCTGTGAGTGCCCCAGACTCAGCAAAGCTTTTGGCCGCCCTGCCCTGCTCTGTGCTCATTTCCCACCTTCCAGCAGCACCCAGGTGTTCGAAGGGAGGAAATGGGTGTAAGGGGCGGCTGAGGGGGAATTCCCCGGCTCCCCCTCCCCGCCCCGGGGCTCAGCATCACCCACCTGAGCTGTCCATGGCCGGGCCGGGCTGCAGCTCCGGGGGCACCAGCGCGGGGCTGCTCACGGCGCTGGGGCATGGCCCTGCAGGAAACGGGAACAGGTGGGCTCGGGTGGGTGCAGAGCAGGCTCAGGGTGAACCTGGGGAGCACAAAGGCACCGGGACCCCTGGGACCCCCGTGGAACCGGGACAGAGCCCCCGGGGGGAGCACAGGCGGTGTTTGGGGCAGAATCCGCAGCTCGGAACTGCTGGCACTGCCAGTCCCGGGGCTGGAGCTGCTACTGGGTGAGCATGGCGCTCCCCGGAGCTCGGAGCCCCCCGGAGCTGTGAGACCTCCGGAGCTCGGAGCCCCCCAGAGCACGGACACCCCCGGAGCTCGGCGCTCCCCAGAGCTCGGAGACTCTCGGAGCTCGGGAGCCCCCGGAGCTCGGAGCCCACCGGAGCCCCCGGAGCTCGGAGCCCCCGGCCGCCCCGGCTCCTCTCGGCGCTGCCGGAGGAAGCAGCCGCTCGCTGAGCGCGGCCCAAGGTGTCGGCGGCTCCCCACATCCGCATCCTCCTGGCGCTGCGGGGGCGGGCGCTGCCGGCCTCCCACAGCCTCCAAATTTAGCACAGAGCAACGTGAGCCCGGCCTGCCCGAGAAACGCCGCTTCTCGCTTCGCCTGCCTGCTCCAAAGGGCTCCTTCTGCTCCCTGGCAGCGGAGAGCAGCTGAGGCTGAGCCCACAGCGCACGGCTTGCTCCCAGTGCTTGGGTCTCCCGCGAAAATCCAACATAAAGAGATAAAAGTGGTCCCCAGCAGGCTCAGAACCAGCCACGCTGCTCAGGGGGGACAGGCAGGTGCTGTGGGAGAGGAGGGTGAGAGGACACAACAGGAACGGGCTCTGAGGAACTCTGGGGTCAGGCAGGGCCCTGCCAGCTCCAGCCACTGCTTCTCCCTGGCCAGGACCAGCATAGGAACCCAAAGGAGCAAAAATTCCCTCTTTTCCCTGGGAATGTTCCTGACCGGCACAGGAACCCAAACGAGCAGAAATTCCCTCTTTTCCCTGGGAATGTTTCTGAGCAGCACAGGAACATGTTTCTGAGCGAAATGAGCAGAAATTGCCCCTTTTCATGGGAATGTTTCTGAGCGGCACAGGAACCCAAACGAGGAGAAATTCCCTCTTTCCCTGGGAATGTTTCTGACCAGCACAGGAACCCAAACGAGGAGAAATTCCCCCTTTCCCTGGGAATGTTTCTGAGCAGCACAGGAACATGTTTCTGAGCGAAATGAGCAGAAATTGCCCCTTTTCATAGGAATGTTCCTGACCAGCACAGGAATCCAAACAAGCAGAAATTCCCTCTTTTCCCTGGGAATGTTCCTGACCAGCACAGGAACCCAAACGAGCAGAAATTCCCCCTTTCCCTGGGAATGTTTCTGACCAGCACAGGAACCCAAACGAGCAGAAATTGCCCTTTTATCTTGGGAATGTTTCTGACCAGCACAGGAACCCAAACGAGCAGAAAATGCCCTTTTATCTTGGGAATGTTTCTGAGCAGCACAGGAACACAAATGAGCAAAAATTGCCCCTTTTCATGGGAATGTTTCTGAGCGGCACAGGAACCCAAACAAACAGAAATTCCCTCTTTTCCCTGGGAATGTTTCTGAGCAGCAAAGGAACTCAAACAAGCAGAAATTCCTACTTTTCATGGGAATGTTTCTTGCCAGCACAGGAATCCAAACGAGCAGAAATTGCCCCTTTTCCTGGGGATGTTCCTGACCAGCAGAAGAACCCAAATGAACAGAAATTCCCCTTTTTCCCTGGGATGTTCTCTGCCTGCTGCACTCCCCAGGGTGAGGGCACAGCCCCTCAGCCCTGCTGTGCCCATTGCAGACCCAGCAGGGCAGCAGGCATGATGCCAGCCCACAGGAAGGGTTCTGGGCACCAGAGCCCCTCTCCAGGCAGCCTCTGCGTGTGCCACAGCCCTCCTGAGAGGATCCCTGACCCCAGGAACGGGAGCTGTCCCCATTTCTGGGGATGGACCCTGCACAGGTCCCAGCCCCTGCTGGACTCAGCCCCTTTCCCTGGAGCCCGACCCCGCTCCCGGGAGGGCTGGGAAGGTTCCCTGACCCACCCCAGGAGGGCTCTGTGCCCTCTGTCCCCCTCATTGCCCTCGTCCCCCTGCCTCCCCTGCAGCAGGCACGAGGCACAGCTCATCCCATCCCTGGCTGTTCTGCTGTCTGCCAGCTCAGCAAGACCAGAGCCTTCTCTGCATTCATCCCACTCCTTTGCAGAGCTGCAAATCTCCGCTTCCTCCCTGCAATTCTTAAAATACCCATGGCATCAGCTGGATTTTATTCCTTTTGCAGGGAAAAAAATGAGAAAGGAAGGGCAAGAAGAAGAGTCGCAATTCTCCCATCAGGTTTCAATAATTCTGAGATTCATAGGACAAAAAACCCCAAATGACCCCAAAGCCGCCTTTCCTAAGAGTTTGGAGTAGTTTTGGGGAACACCTGGCTCTAATCTTAAAAATGCAGGACTTGGCAGTGAAAGTGCAGCTCTCCCTGGACCCTGGCAGATACATTCACGGGTTCAAGGGAATTGCAGGGTTAAAGGGAACCCTCCTGTTGCAAACTGCCGGTGCTGGAGACAGCGAGAGCAGGACCTGGCTGAGCACGGGGGTGCTGAGCACCCCACAAAGCCTCCTCAGCCCCTCCTCTGCAGGGCAGCAGCCTGGGGGCCCAGGGTCAGAGCAGTTTGTACCAGAGCTCTACCTCAGCCCAGCCAATCCCAGGTGCAGCTCTGCCCCATTTTGGGATCCTGCAGCCTCTGCTCCTCTCACCTCTCCATCCTCCCCCTGCTCATCCCACTGAGGCTCCTTCCTCCTTAGCAGGGATCCCATTTACCAGGGCCCAGCTGTGCATAAGGAAATTGTCACCTCCTCCAGGGCTGTCCCTTCCCTAATCCTTACAGGCAGGGGGGAACACTGAGGACACCACTCCTAGTGCTGGGGACACCATCCCAGTGCTGGGGACACCACCCCTGAATGGTGGGGACACCACCCCCAATGCTGGGAACATCATCCTGAATGCTGGGGACACCACCCCTGTGCTGGGGACATCACCCCGAGTGCTGGGGACATCATCCTGAATGCTGGGGACACCACCCCAGTGATGGGGACATCACCCCGAGTGCTGGGGACACCCCCCAGCTCCCGCTCCCTTCTCTTGGGCTGATCAGGAGCACCAAAGGCGCTGTCACCAGCTGGGTTCCACAGCTCAACCATCACCCTGGTGGCCTTTGGGCATGTCTGGGGGTCCTGGGCAGCAGCAGGGACAGCCAGCGGGTCACTGTCCCCGCGGGGCCATCGATCCCCACCCAGAGCCCAGGCTGGGCTGCTCCGTGTCCTGCAGGGAGGAGGATCCACATCCACCCAGCCCTCGGCTCATCCCCGCAGGAGAGCACAGCCCCGACCCCACGAAGGGACATCTCCCACCATGGCAGGGGCTGCAGCTCAGCCTTGGGGAGCCCTCGGGGAGGGACTGAAATCGCCCTGAGGGATGGGGACGTGTCCATGCAGGGGAGTCAGTCCAGCCCCACCGTGGTGACTCAGGCTGCCCCTGGAAATGTGGGCTGGCTCCCCAAAAACCTCCTGCTCTGTGCCACAGGCTGCCAGCACTCAGAAATCACTAAACCCCAACCACCCCCGGCCAGGTGAAACGCGAGCGGCACAGAAATAGCTGAAGAGAGGCAGAAATAGCTGAAATCGCGGAAGAAAACACAACCCCAAACCCGTGGGCGCTGGGAGCTGGGCTGGCAGTAACGAGGCTCCCCTGGGAGCTCCAGCGTGTCCGGGATCCTCTCCCTGCTCCCGGCGCACCCCAAATGCCATACCTGGAGCTGGGCTGGTCCCTGCCGCCCTCCCCGCCCGCCCGGGGCCAGCGCAGCCCCAGCGGGACGCGGAGCGCACCCCGAGCGCTCTCCCGCTCTATTTATCCGCTCCAAAGGCGCCTCCCCACGCCTCCCGCAGCCCGCGTTGAGTTACAAACTCACCGCCCGGGCACGCTGAGCTTTCATCCCGGGGCTGTTTGTCAGCTCCGGGGCAGGGACACAGAAAGCCGCGCCTCGCACGGGCACAGAGCGGCTCTGCCGGCCCCCCTCAGCCCCTCCCGGCCCACCTCAGCCCCTTCCCGGTACACCTCAGCCCCTTTCCTGCCCACCTCAGCCCTCTCCCTGCCCCCCTCAGCCCCTTCCCTGCCCACCTCAGCCCCTTCCCTGCCCACCTCAGCCCCTTACCGGCCCCCCTCAGCCCCTCCCGGCACACCTCAGCCCCTTCCCGGCCCCCCTCAGCCCCTT
>JAWMQZ010000057.1:11378581-11393635 GCA_035584835.1 Tangara arthus | reverse complement strand
GGTGGGAGCAGCTGGCAAATGCCACCCTGGAGTCCCCATCCCACATGGGAGCAGCTGGCAAATGCCACCCTGGAGTCCCCATCCCACCTGGGAGCAGCTGGCAAATGCCACCCTGGAGTCCCCATCCCACCTGGGCAGTGGGGCAGCAGGGACTGGGACTGGAGCAGGTCTCCTGCCCCATCCTGTGGGGCAGGGCTGGGCTCGGTGCCAGCTTTGGAGCTGCCAGGGCTGGGGTTGGTGCCGGGTTTGATGCTGTGTTTGGAGCTGGCAGACCCCGGTTCGGTGCTGGCAGAGCCCTGGGCAGGGCAGGGCATGGCAGGGCAGGGCAGGGCAGGGCATGGCAGGGTGGGGCAGGGCATGGCAGGGTGGGGCAGGGCGGGGCAGGGCGCTCACCTGGCGCCTTGAGCTCGTTGCTGATGAAGGTGAGCAGCTCCCGGGAGGTGTCGCAGTAGGGCACGGGCCAGGTCAGGAAGCCGTGGTAGACACTGGCAGCTTTCAGCAGCAGCTCGGAGCCGGGGGGGAGGTGAGGAGCCTGCGGGACAGGGACAGGGGTGAGGGCAGAGAGACCCCGAGTGCTGCCTGGAACCCCAGGGTTTGGGCTGGCAGTGCCAGGAGGAGAAGCAGAGCAGAGGGTGCCCCTGTGCCCCCCATCTCCTGCCAGGGAAGGGCACAGGATGCCCCGGGCACAGCTCCAAGGAGCTCCTTCCCCACCTCCCCAAGCGGGGCTCACGTGCCCAAGCCTAAATATAAATTCCTTTTTAAGCCCCACAAGCCGCAGAGATGAATTCCACACAGGCTGTGCTTCTGCAGGACCTGGCAGCAATGACTTCCTTGGGATAATGATGCATTGTGCTGGGAATAATAATCATAAAAAAAAGTATTTCCTGGGAAGGCTCTGCTCCTTTTCATTCATGTCGCCCATGTGTTTTGCCCAGCTATAAAGGGTAAAGAAAAGAATTCCCCTTTATTGTCCATCTCCCTTTCTGATTAGCCCGGCCTCAAAAATTAGCTTCCAAACCCCTGAAGCTCATTTTCTTTGTCTCCCAGCTTGTGCAATGGCTGCTCGATCCTGATCCCTCTGGATTCATACAGAACATTTCTTTTTGGGAGGAACTGATGAGAGCAGGCTGGGAAGATCCAGCTGAAGCCAGCCTGAATTTGGAGCCTGCCCCGAGCTGGGACGGGTGCAGCAGCCTCAGCACTTACGTAGAGCACGGCCGAGTAGAAGAGCAGGGCCAGGGGCGTCACCAGGTCGTAGTCACACCTCTCCTGCACCTGTGGGAACAGCCCGAGGGCACAGGCATGAGCTGCTGGCAGCCAGCACCACTCAAAATATCCCTGGAGGTGCCAGGAGACTCCAGCCCCGCCATCCCATCACCACACCCGGGAGATTCCCTCATCCCTATGGGAAAACTGCCCCCAAAGCCCCAGAAACCAGAGTGGGACAGGCAGAGACTCCTGCTCTGTCTTCTCCTGGCCAGGCACCCAACCCTTTGGGGCTCCTCATGCCTGAAATTCCATGGAGGTGGCTCTGAGCAGGCAGCCCGGGCACTGCAGGCAGCCTGGGGAGCTGGGCAGGACGGAGGAATCCAGGGGCGGAATCTGGGGGTGGAATCCAGGGTGGAATCCATCCAGGGGGTGGAATCCATCCAGGGGGTGGAATCCATCCAGGGGGTGGAATCCATCCAGCGGTGATGCCCAGCAATATTTAAGGACCCAAATTTCCAGCCAGCTTTGCCCAAGCCCGTCCTGAGCAAGCCACGGAGCTGCTGGTACCTCAGAGCCCTCAGCTCCCCCACCAGCCCCCACTCACCTCCTTGGTCTTGGCCAGGATCTTCTCCACCAGGATGAGGTAGTTACCGGCGTCCCGGCTCACCAGCTCCTGCAGGCTCCAGCAGTTCAGGCACAGCCCGGCTGTGGGGACAGAGGCACGGTCACTCAGGGCCCCACGGTCACGCATGGCCCTGTGGTCACTCCCAGAGCCATGGTCCCTCCCAGCCCAGATGTGGGGATAGAGCCACAGTCACTCCCAGCCCTATGGTCACTCAAGGCCCCGTGGTCACTCCACAGAGCCCAGCTTTGGGGACACAGAGCCACGGTCACTCATGACCCCACGGTCACTCCCGGCCCCAGCCAGCAGCACAGGCAGCCCAGGGCACACCCTGTCCCCGCCAGGGGCTGGGGCAAAGGCAGCACTAAGCTGGGCTTACTCCAGGGCACATGGCAATGCCCAGGGCAGGCATGGCACATGGCAGCACTGAGAGTGGGCACGGCACACAGCAGTGCCAACAGGCACACGGCAGCACCCAGAGGCACCGGGCAATGCCAAGAGGCACACAGCAGCACCGAGAGTGGGCATGGCACACAGCAATGCCAAGAGGCACAGGGCAATGCCAAGAATGGGCACGGCACACGGCAGTGCCAAGAATGGGCACAGCACACAGCAGCACCGTGGGCGGCCTCGGAAGGATGAGGCTTTGCCATTTCTTTTCTGAGAAGTGCCCCGAGTGCCCTCTTCCTCCTCCGCCTCCCGGAGCAGCTCCTTCCTGGCCTCGGGGGTGGCGTTTCCCCTCAGAGTGGGCACCGGGCAGGTCGGAAATCCAGAAGCACCGAAGCAGAAATGGCACACCCCGAGCTGCCCTCGCCCACAGCACTGGGCACGGGCCCTGGTGCTGTCAGAAGTGACACCCACGGCGTGGGGGGAAAGGAGAAGACTCCATTTCCTCCTCCCCCAGAGCTGCTGGCACCATCTCCTCACCAGGGGAGGTGGTTTCACCTGGGGACTGCCCCAAGGAAGGGCCAGCTCGGGGCAGCTGGGTCAGGGAGGTGCCCAAGGACAGGCACAGCCCCAGCACGCCTTGGGGAGGGCAGCAAGGCAGCCTGCAGCTGCTGAGACACGGGAGGTGGACGTGGATGTCCAGCACAGGGCACCTCCTGGCACTGCCACCCAGCCTGGGCAGAGATTTCCACAGGAAAACCCAGCACAAACCAGGAGAAATCAAAGGTAAAATCTGCCAGGTTCCCAGTGCCACCAGAGCCAAGCCCAGGGCTCTCCTTCACCAAAAACTCCTTTTTTTAGTTTTTTCTGCTCACCAGCAAACAATCAAACATTCTTCTTGCTTTTCACACTCTAATTTGACCATGGCCTCTCTCCTGCAGCACAAAGCAAGGCCAGCCCTGAAGAGGCTCCTCCACAAGGAAAAGGTTTTCCTCCCAAGCACTTTTCTAACAGGATTTTCATGAGTCACAGACAATTCATTTTGATTTGGTTTCTGCAATAAGTTCTACAGAAAGATCTTGTGTTTACATCTGCCATGGGCTCATCCAGGCTGTAAATTTGGGATGGTCAAAGCCTCACAACTCCCCCTTGCTGACTTCACAGCCCTCAGCTCCTCATCCCTTACTCAGGGAGAACAACGTGTTGGAAAGGATTACTCACCCTCTCTGGGGCAACCTTGTGTGAAAAGTTAGCACAGAAAAATAAAGCTTTAAATGATTTACAAAATTCAGCAAGATCTCAGCCAAAAAGCTGTGACATCATGTGTGTTATTTTGGTGTATGGAAAGGGTAAAAAAGAGGGGAAAGCAAAGGAACTGGGAAATAGAAGTGAAAAAATGAGGAAGGTGAAGGTTCCAGCTCAGCCAAGAGCAAGATGAAAGGATTCACTGACTTGTGAGGATCAACCCTGCCACAAACAACAGCCTGGACAGGACAGCAATAATGAAACTGTCATTTGTAGCTTGGGGAAGGATGTGACAGCATCTCTGCCCTGGCTCTGGAAGGCAGCAGGGGACAGCTCTGAGGGCTCTGCTCTCCCTGAACCCTTCCTGCCAGCAGTGACCAAACCCTGCCCAGCCCTGCACGCTGTGATGGGACAGCAGCTCCTCGGAGGCAGCAGGGACAGGGAGGGACAGCCCCAGGAGGGCTCTGGGGGTCCCCAGCAGGGACAGGGAGGGACAGCCCCAGGAGGGCTCTGGGGGTCCCCAGCAGCAGCAGCACTGGGGCTGGGGCACAGCAAAGCCACCAACACTCACCCAGGGCACACTGCAGGTTCCTGGCAGAGCAGGAATGATGAGAGGGAGATTTCTGAGGTGCAAAATGCCTGAAATCCTCCCAGGAATGTCAGCTCCTTCTGCAAAGGCCAGGAGAGGCACAGGAAAGGCCTGGGAACCAGGGGACATCACTGGGGTGGGATCCACAGGGGGTCAGAGCAGCCCCCAGCCGCAAGCCCTGCCCTGCACACCCCAATCTTTGCTGATGAGCTGCAGAAACGATGGAGGCGAAGGACTGGGGTTAGAGCTGTGAGTGACAAAGGAACTGATTGATGTAATTACAGCAGAGGTGGGCTCTGGGCACTGCCCTGCTCTCTGGGCACACGCTGCCCTGCTTTGGGGGCACAGGGGGCACACAGGGCTGCTCTGGCCATGCTCTGTCACCGTGCCAAGCACGAGGCTGCGTTTCCAGGAACCAGCAATGTGGGTCACACTTCAGGGCCTGCTTCCCAGAGCAGAGGAAATACAAGGACACAGGAATCTCGGGCAGGACTGCCCCAACCCAGCCCCCAGGTGATGCTACAGCATGCGAATGGCAAGGCTCCAGTGGCTGTGAGGGGGGGCAAAGGGATCCCTCTGGGAGCTGGCAGCAGGTAGGATCCTGTCTGCACCTCTTTGTTGGTCTTGTTGGGGAAAAGAAAAGCAGAAAGGGTTGAAAGAACTGCACAGACAAGAAGGAATCAGAATCTGACAGCCCCCAGATTTCATCCACAAGAGGGTTTGGCAGTGATTTAATCACAGCTATGAGGCAGAAAGGTCAGAACGACATTCAGAAAATATTTCTGCTTGTTGCTGCTCTGCCCTCACCACGCCAGCCCCAATCCCTTCACAGCCCCCTGAGCAAGGCTCAGCTCTTTATGGCCACCACCACGGTATCTGAGCCAGGGCTGGGCTGATAACAACATCCCCGTGCTGTGTGTGACAATGCAGCACAATCACAGCCCTGCCTTGGGGGCAGTGAGCACGGCAGAGCTGGCTGAATGCACAGAGGAGCTTCCCTGGGCTGAACAGAACCCTGTCCTCTGCCCAGCTCACTCAGGGACAGCTGACACCCCACACCACTGCCCTGCTGATCCTTACATGGGCATGACCTGTTCAGGGTCCTGGAACACCTTTTTACTCCAGCAAAATGCCCAGGAGCACAGGCCAGGCTGGATGCCACCTCTCACTGAGCACTGGCAGGGGAAAGGCACCAGAACTTCCCTGTAACCCAGAGAGAGCCCTGGGTGAGGCACCCCAGCAGGGACAGCACCAGCAGCTCCTTCTAACCCAGAGCCCTGGGTGAGGCACCCCAGCAGGGACAGCACCAGCAGCTCCTTCTAACCCAGAACCCTGGGTGAGACACCCCAGCAGGGACAGTATCAGCAGCTCCTTCTAACCCAGAGCCAGTCCTGGGTGAGACACCCCAGCAGGGCCCAGGGGACCCCAGAGAGAGAAGGCCATGGTTAAGGTCACCTACCAGCCCATCTGCTGGCCACAGCGTCCCTGCCCAGCCCGTGCAGGCACCGCTCCAGCGCGTGGTGGATCCTGTCCTCCGTGCACGTGGTGTGCTGCATTTTAACTCATCTCCTGGATTGAAGGGGAAAGAAGGAGAAGAGTTAATGAAGTTGCCCTTGGCGGCTCCAGTGTTCACTGGCCATGGTCACAAACCCAGCCCAAGTGGCAGGGAAGGCTGCAGAGCTGTCCCCTTGCTGCCACACAGCCACCGTGCAGGAAATTCCACGTGCCCTTGTGGCAATGGTGGAAAACACCGAGGGGATGTGAGCCCAGCACACGAGGACATTGTGAAATTGTGCCTGCAGCCCTGCCACATCCCACTCTGCTCCAGGGCCCAGGCTGCCACCTGAACCGTGGCTGGCAGAGCCTGTGCTGGCCAGGAAGGTTTTATCCCAGCCAATCCTCATCATGTCTGGGACACCGGGGCAGTAACAGAGATGTTCCTGACCTGAGCAATCAGAGGTGCCCAGGTGCCCGTTCCCTCCTGCCCTGCAGCCCAGAGGGACCCTGGGGCAGGTGTCCCCCTCTCCCAAGGCACTGAGATGGGTCCAGCCAACACATTCTCTGCCTCTTGTTTAGAAGCAACACAAATGCACAAAAACAATCGATTAAGAAGAAATAAAAGCTGCCAATCCTACAAAACCACGTGCAAGGCAGCCCTTGCTTTGAGCCTGGACAGCACCCATGCCACACAGCCACGTCATTCCTAGAGATCCTAAACCACCCAATTCTCTGCCCATTTGGCCAGGATTTGGGGCCAGCACCCAGCAGTGGCTGCGTCCACCACAGCCCCAGCCACCCCTGTCCCAGAGCCACTGTGACCTGGCAGAGGCTCCAGAGCCCTCCCTGCCCCGTGCCCCCAGCACGGCCACCTCCACCCAGCCTCCACTGCCAGCAGCTCCCTGGAAGGGCTCAGGAGAGCTGAGCCTGGCTACTGGAGCTGCCTGGGAGCGCAGGGAGCCACCTCCAGCCCTGTCCCAGGGAGAAGCACCAGCAGCTCCCTGGAAGGGCTCAGGAGAGCTGAGCCTGGCTACTGGAGCTCCCTGGGAGCACAGGGAGCCACCTCCAGCCCTGCCCCTGCCCGAGGGAGAAGCACCAGCAGCTCCCTGGAAGGGCTCAGGAGAGCTGAGCCTGGTTGCTGGAGCTGCCTGGGAGCGCAGGGAGCCACCTCCAGCCCTGCCCCTGCCCGAGGGAGAAGCACCAGCAGCATCCTGGAAGGGCTCAGGAGAGCTGAGCCTGGCTGCTGGAGCTGCCTGGGAGCACAGGAAGCCACCTCCAGCCCTGTCCCAGAGAGGAGCCACCAGCAGCTCCCCAGAGGTGACAGCAAACACCCCAAGCACCACTGACCTGCCCAGTGCCCATGCTCCCCCCACCCCAGAGGGGCTCCTCCTCACTGCCAGAGGCTGAACTGGCCCTGCAGCAGAACCTTTACCTGTGCCCAGTGCCAGGAGTGCTGCGGTGCCGCGAGGGAGCGCAGAAATCGAGCCCAGCACTCGGCCAGGCTGGAGGCAGGAGAAAGGCAGTGAGTAAGAGCCCAGGGTGACTCACAGACACCCCTGCAACAGCCAGCTCAAAAAGTAGCTCAGCCCTCGGGGGGGAACGGGCTCCTCACCCCGCAGCAAGCCCAGCATCCCTTCTCACCTGCCTTGGCACACAACGGGAGGGAATGTGAAATAAAACCCACCCTGATGTTGCTGTCACTGTCAAACCACAGAACGCACTCCTGGGTTGGCTTTTTCCTGCTGTGCCATGGACCACACGGGAGCCTGAGCCTCCTCTCCCAGGGCACTGCTTATGGAAGCATTTCCCGTGGGAAAGGCCTGCCTTCGTCCACCACAATGGAGCAGAAACTTTGCTGCTGTCCCCTCCTTGCCACCCACGCTGAGCACGGTGACAGGGGACAGCTCTGGAGAACGCAATCTGACTTTCAGGAGCCCTGTTAAGCATCTTGAGAACACCAAGAAAAACAAGTGCTGAGGTCAAGGCTTTGGAAAATGCTTTGCTTTTTGTGAGGATGTTGAGCAGCTGCACATGGCATCACCTCAGTGATGGCCCAGCCCTCTCCACACAGCAGGGACAGTGCCTTTGTTTAAGAGTCCCAAGTCCTCAGAGAAACCCACCTGCCCCAAGGTTTTGCCCCATTGTCAACAGATACCCAACAATTCCCAGCATCAGG
The DNA here is from genome assembly GCA_035584835.1 of Tangara arthus. Classification (NCBI taxonomy): domain Eukaryota; kingdom Metazoa; phylum Chordata; class Aves; order Passeriformes; family Thraupidae; genus Tangara; species Tangara arthus. The sequence goes on along the minus strand of JAWMQZ010000057.1, from coordinate 11,385,910 downwards.
AGTCATGGTAAGGTTGAACCCCTCGCCTCTGAAGGTGTGAGCATCCTAAAGGGCAATTTATAATAATGAATTATTATACAATATTTATTTTTTAAATTATTAATTATTATCATAAATTTCTAACAAGTTATTTTCTTAAAAACCACTGATTAAAGTGAGTGAGAGAAGGCCCAGCACACCAAAGTTCTGTTAAGTATCCTAAGATTATCTGTGAAGCTGTCCTTGCATGGGTGCCAGACCCTTAGGGAATTTCCATCCAAGATTGCTCAGTTAAGAGGCTTCATTCATCTCTGTGGGACACAAAGGTGAACAGACAAATAAAATATTTCTGTTAATTAACACCAACCTAGTAAACATTTACCCTGTGGTGGGAAGTGGGAACCTGCTGACCTACTGGTTTTAGATTTTCCCTTGTCCTGGTTGAGGCAAAAAATTTGTAAAAGCAAAAAAAAAAATAGTTTTGAAACAGCATGAAAAAGAATTATCAACAAAACCCATCTTTTGGTGCTGAGCTGTGAAGCCACCAGAGGTCACGGGAAAGCCTTGGGGCATCACAGCTCCCTGACAAGGACTTTCCACTCAGCTGGGACCCGCTGGGGTTCCCCACTTGCCTCCACGCCCTGGGACCTTTCCCTGCCAGGGCTTTGCTGCTGCTCAGGATCTGCTCCATGCCCAGGAGCAGAAGGTCCCTCTGGAGCCAAGGTGACACCAGCAGCTCTGCAGGGCTGGGACAGGGCACAGAGCTGCCTTTCCAGCAAGGACAATCCCTTCTCTTGGGTTGAGGTCCACCCGAGTCCCATCTCCAATACCCAGAGGGCTGCTCTGAGCACCCCCTGCAGTGGTGGAGCCCAGGACCAGAGGGGAGAGCTCAAAGAGCCAAAATGAAGCAGTGGAGAGGATCAGGTCCCCCTGCAGGACACCTCTCACCCCCTAGTAGAGCAATCCTCGGAGCCTGGGGGCTCCACCACCCCCAGGAAAGGCTCCAAAACCCAGGAGAGCGGGGCCAGGCAGACATGGAGCAAGCTGAGATCTTGAGATCCCAGCAACATCTCCTCGGGACAGAAAGGACCTGCCAAGGACCTTCCAGAGGGGATCCCGCAGCTCCACCCGCACCTGGAAACCCGCAGGTACCCTCGGGCCGGGACAACGCCCTTTCCTGCCCCGATTGTTCTGGGGCTGAGCATCCTGGGCAGGAAACCGGAGAGGAAAAACAAAGCCCGTGGCCCGCGGGAGCAGCTCTGAACACACTGCCCAGGTTTGGGGACAGTGGCAGTGGGTGCAGGGACACGGATGCCTTGCCTGGGTTGGTGCCAGGACATGGCTCAGCACCCGGAGGGCTTTGGGCACCAGAGGAAGGAGAACAAGATCCCGATGAGGCTGAAGGAAGCAGGAGCTTGGGTTGATGTTGCAGCAGATGGAAAATCACTTCATTTGGTTTAAAGCAAAGGGATCCTACCCAGAGCTGTTTTCAAGGTGAGATCCTCAGAAAGGAGGATCACCAGCTCCTCTGAGCTCCACCTCAGCTCTCTGCCTCCTCCAGCTCATCCTGGGGGGCAGGACAGGAGCTCTGAGAGATCCTCACTGCAGAGGAAGGGCTGGACACTGAGCCAGGTCCTGGACACCAAGCCGGGCCCCGCACACCGAGCCGGGCCTTGCACACCGAGCCGGGCCCCGCACACGGAGCTGGGCCCCGCACACGGAGCCGGGCCCCGGACACTGAGCCGGGCCCCGCACACCGAGTCGGGCCCTACACACCGAGCCGGGCCCTGGACACGGAGCTGGGCCCCGCACACCGAGCCGGGCCCCGCGCACCGAGCCGGGCCCTGCACACCGAGCCGGGCCCCGCACACCGAGCCGGGCCCTGGACACCGAGCTGGGCCCCGCACACCGAGCTGGGCCCTACACACCGAGTCGGGCCCTGGGCACTGAGCCGGGCCCGGCAGTGCAGCAGCACGTGCCTGGTACCTGCTCCTCCAGTGAAACTGTTTTTCTTAGATTACAGAAGAGAATCTTGGGTTTCAGCTGTTTGCTTGCAAGGTTTTGCTGCCTCCCCTCCACCTCGCAGAGGAGCCAAAGATAGAAAGCCGGAGCGAGGGAGGGAGGGAGCAGCTGGAGGAAGCCTTTGTGGGGCACGGGGCAGTGCGGGGAGAAAGCTGCGATTTTCAAGAAAAACTTCACCTCGATGTTTGTCAGCGAGCGAGAGCTCTGCGCGGAGCAGGAGATGAGGCTGATAAGATGTTTGCTCAAACCACAGCAAGGCAGGGTACCAGGGGATCCGGGAGGCAGCTGGGTTGACAAACATCCTCCCAGGGCGCCTGCAGAGGAGGCTGTGCCAGCCAAAGCCCGGCTCAAACAGGGCTGGGGCACAGGCTGCTGTGACACTGAGGGTGACACACAGGGCAGGGACCGTGAGGGACATTCCCTCCCTGGGCTGTGAACCCTCACTCCAGCGAGTCCCCACTCCCTGAGCCAACAGGGGAAGAGGCAGCAGAGGAGGAACACAGAGAATCGTTCCCAAAGAGCGCCTTGGGCAGTGATTTCTTCTCAAAGCAGAAGATAAAACTCCTGGCACAAGAAGAAAATCTCCTTCTGGAATAAGAAGAGCACCTGTGCCTGCAGGATAACGGTGCCGAGGGGCAGGAACAACACAGGACATCCCACTGCTCACAGGAGGAAACGAAATCCTGAGTTATGAGTGGGAAATGGTGTTTTGGGAAGAGGAGAGGCACCAGCCTTGGGAGAAAGAACAGGAGCAAGCCCTACCCAGGCAGGCTTTCCGAACTGCACCGCCTCATTTACACCAGAAATGTGATAACTGGGGAGCTCTCAAAGAGCCCCAACTGCAGAGCTGCCCCAGAGCCAGAGATCAGCTCCTGCTCTCACTGTCACTGAGAGCTGGGCTGCAGGAGAGGCTCCCACCGCGGGCCAGGGAAAGCACCTAACGTGCAAAGCAGTTTCGGAGCGCTCCGAGTGTCAAACAGCACTTACAGAACGTGACACAACAGGGGCACAGCAGCAGCGGTGTTACACCCGGGGCTGGCTGCCTGCTCCCCTGTACCAGCAGCACCGGTGTTACACCCAGGGCTGGCTGCCTGCTCCCCTGTACCAGCAGCAGCAGTGTTACACCCAGGGCTGGCTGCCTGCTCCCCCTGTACCCAGTATCCCGTAACCCCGAGCAAGGGCACCCAGCAAGCCCCAGATGCCCAGCCGGGCAGGGCTGACCCTGCTGTGGGACCCGCAGAGGGGAGAGGAGGGGCTCAGGCTCAGCCCCAGCCCGCAGAGGCAGCGCTGTGCCCGCTCAGCACCCGCGGTTTCATCGCCGGCCCCTCCCGGCACAGCCCGGCCCTGGGACCAGAGCAGGAAACCCACAGGGGGCTCAGAACAGCCTAAGACGAGTCAGCCGCACTCCAAGCCCTCCATCCCAGCCCTGGGAGTCGCTGCCAAGGGGTTATTCAATGGGATTTCCCAAATCCCAGCCCCAGGATTACCTGCGTTAGCAGCCACGGCTTAAGGCTGTGCTCGGGAGGTGAAGGATCTGTGAACGCCAGAAAAATAAACCCGAGAGTGAAAACAAACAACAACGGCTCCAAAGTGCAACCGTCTTTGTTTGGGAGATTTGGAGATAAAGGCTCCACTGAAAGAAAGGAAAAAATCCAAAATATCGGGAGCAGAGTCCCAGCACTGCCACCTCAGCCGCCCTCGGCTCTGGGATGCGCTGTCCCCCAGCTGATAAAGGCACAGAGAGGCTGCTGCAGCATCAGGAGCAGGACTCACAGCACCCCCAGGGTGAAACAAGCCCGTGGGGGCTCCCAGCATCACGAACAGCTGCCAAGGGGGCACCTCTGCCCCATCCATCCACAGGAACAGCCCTGATGATAACGGAGATGCGTGACCCGAAATTTAGGATTGAGCTGTCCCAAGGGTGTGCAACCAAAGCTGCAAACTGAACCACAGCAGGAGCAAAACCAGGGCTGCGAGAGACTCAGCAGAAAGAACAAAATAGTCTGAGAAACTGTTCTGAGGTGAGGGAATTCCTCAGTGAATGGAGAGGATGCCAAAGAAATCAATCTGCCCAGAGGGTGCACAGGGAGAGATCTGCAGAGTCTCAAGGAGTCAGAACAAAACCTTGCAACTCATAATTTCAAAACAGTGTTTGCCCTCATCTGCCTGTGATTCAAAAAGCAAAAATCGAGCCAGAAAAAAATGAAACTTCTCACTCCTGATCAACAGAGACATTTTGCTCCACACATCAGTTCAGATTCACACAGCAAAGAGCAAGCCCCCAGCAGGCCAGCCCTCCCTGGGAGAAGTGGTACCCACCCAGGTGTTTCACCTGCCCCCAGTGAGGGTTCCTCTGCTGCTTTGCCCTCCTGCAGCATCCCTGAGACATCCCAAACCTGGAGCTCTGACTGCTCCTGTGTCTCCAGAGCTCCCAGTCACTCAGTTCCACTCCCTGTGGGAACACTGGTGGCTCCCTGGGACCAGGGACAGGCTTTAACCCCCTGGGAGGGCAGGTGAAACACCTGGCTCAGAGTGGGGAACCTCAGCACGCCCTGCACAGGAGGCAGAGCTCCTGCCCTGGGCAGAGACCTGAGAGGGGCTGGGGTCTCCTCCCTGGGGTATTCCAGAGGTGCCTGGACACAGCCCTGTGCCCCCTGTGCCCCGAGCTCTGGGCCTGCTGGAGATGAGCCCCTGGGATCCATTCCAGCCTGGCCCACCCTGGGATCTGAGAGCACCTTAAACCCCCTCCGAGCTGCCATAAAATCCATCACCAGAATGACCCCGTGCTTGTCTCAGCTTCTCCACCTTCTCCATTTTAACCGCAGCACTCACAGCTCAGGTCTCACCTGGGCCCTGGGGACTGGTTCTGTGAGGTGCCTGGATGAGCTTTTTTAAACATTTCATTAATTTTAAATAGAAGCAGCCCAGGCTGAGCCGAGGGAGGTCCCTGCCAGCCCAGAGGAGGCTCAGGGCACATCCCGAGTTCCCACCTCAGCACTGCTGGGCTGGCAGCAGCTCATTCCCCTTCTCACTCACCTCCGGGGGGACCTCGCGTTATTTCTGCGCTTTTTAACCTCAAAACGCCGACTCAAAGTAGCTGCGGGGTTGTTTTACCGGAGCTCAGGCTGGTGGGTTATTTTACCGGAGCTCAGGCTGGTGGCTCCCGCTGCAGCTGCCGGTGCCCCCCGGCAGGGATCAAAGGACACCGGAGCTGATGGGGGTCCCGGCTCCCTCGGGAACGCCCCACACTCTCCAAATTAACGCGGGGGGTGTAAAGACACGGCTAATTAGCCGGCCTGGCCCCTGCGCGATTAGGGGCAGCTAATTAGCGGCAATTCGCTGTCCCGGCGGCGGCTCCGCGCTGGATGGAACACTCGCTGCTGCTCTGGAGGGCAGCTCCCACGGGGAGAAGGGCAAAGTGCTCTCGGTCCCTGCTCTGGGACCCCTCTCCGGTATTTGTGCTCTCCTCCCCAGTTCTGACACCTCGCCGGTGTTTGTGCTCTCCTCCCCAGCTCTGGGACACCTCGCCGGTGTTTGTGCTCTCCTTCCCAGTTCTGACACCTCGCCGGTGTTTGCGCTCTCCTCCCCAGTTCTGACACCTCGCCGGTGTTTCTACTCTCCTCCCCAGCTCTGGGACACCTCGCCGGTGTTTCTGCTCTCCTCCCCAGCTCTGGGACACCTCTCCGGTATTTGTGCTCTCCTCCCCAGTTCTGACACCTCGCCGGTGTTTCTGCTCTCCTCCCCAGTTCTGGGACACCTCGCCGGTGTTTCTGCTCTCCTCCCCAGTTCTGGGACACCTCGCCGGTGTTTCTGCTCTCCTCCCCAGCTCTGGGACACCTCGCCGGTGTTTGCGCTCTCCTTCCCAGAGGAGAGCAGAACATATTTCTCTCTGTGCCCCCAAAGCTCCTTCCCGGAGCCGCGGCAGCTCTGTCAGCACACCGGGGCAGCGTTGGTGTGCCGGGCACTCCGCTCCTTGGCACAAACATCCAAAACTGAAATCAGTGACCTGCCCGCGGTTTTCTGGGGGTGAGGAGCTTGGGGGGCACCCTAAAGCTCCGTGTTTAAAGAGTTGTTGGGTTTTCCCTGCCCCACAGCTCCATCTGTGACTGAGCAACACCAGGAGCATCCCCCAGGCTCCCCGGGTGTCCCAGTGCCCAACAAGGGGGGACAAGGACCCAGCACCGATCATCTCCCAGGCTGCTCACCCCTAAGGGAATACAACACAGGCTGCTGCTGTCCAGTGCTCCCAGAGGGACCCACAAGTCCATGATCAAAGCCCAGAGTTGGGTGAGACCTCTCTGTGCCTCAGTTTCCCCTCCAGCAGGAGCGGCCGAGGCTCCTGCTCAGCACAGTCCCTCAGCTGCAAAGGTAAAGGTCAATTTTCTTTCATCCTCTCACTTTTATCTCCTACTGTAACCTTCCCAATCCCGCTTATAAACCTGGCAGGCAAAGCTGGCAGAGCAGGACATGCCAAAAAAGCATTTTTATAATAAAACATCCTAATTCTTCACCGAGGTTATTTCTAACCCGCAAGAACCACTTGCCTTAACCAAGACATCCTGCCACGGGCACCCAGCCACCCATCCTCAAAGTCTCTGAGCAGCAAAACAATGACACACAGCCAGAAGTGCCCATGCAGCAGCAAATTGCAGAAATAAAGCTGCACACGAGAACACCACGTGTTCCCAGCAGCACTGCAAGCAGGGGAGCTGTGGATTTGACCACTGGGACCAGAACTGCCCTGGAACTGCTTTGTTTTGTTGTTGTTTTTTTTTTTTTTATCTCAGATTTCTCAGAAACAAAATACAGAACTGCCTTGTCCAGAGCCCTGCTGCTGCAGCAAGTACTCAGCTCAGTAAATCTAATTAATGAGCCAAGAAAAGTGTCACTCGTTTGCTAACTACTGCACCCGGGGCTGCCAAACAGACAGATAAAGGATTTAGCTGGGGCCCATTCCAGCCAAAGGAGCTGGGAACCTGGCAGGGAGAGCAGGAGATTAGAGGGGGCTGAAAAGAAAAGGAGAGGAGGGGGAAAGGAAAAACATCCCGCTAGATTAGCACTTTGCAAATGCAGGCATGTAAATCAGCTTAGGTTGGCCATAATGCCACCCTTGTGAGCATCTGGGCACAGCAGCGGGCAGGGCCTGCCCTGAGTGGGGCTGAGGGCCCCAGAGAGCAGCTCCATCACACACAGCAGCTCCATCACACACAGAGCAGCTCCATCACACACAGAGCAGCTCCATCACACACAGAGCAGCTCCGTCACACACAGCAGCTCCGTCACACACAGCAGCTCCGTCACACACAGCAGCTCCGTCACACACAGCAG
>JAWMQZ010000057.1:11338608-11359758 GCA_035584835.1 Tangara arthus | reverse complement strand
ATATAATATAATATAATATAATATAATATATATCAGCCTTCTGAAACATGGAGTCAAGATTCTCATCTCTTCCCTCGTCCTGGGGACCCTCTAACACCACCACACCAGAGGAGCAAGGGACAGCCAAGATCCTCGGCTGGGACACCTGGGGCTCTTTGGGGTTTTGCTCCCAAATGAGGCTGCAGCGGGAGAGGGCCGGGACCGCAGAAACAAGGCCGGGGATCCCGTCCCTTCCAGCCCCTGGAGGATCCCTCCCCCGGCAGGACCCGTCCCCATCCCGGCCCGGCGCTGGGACCCCAGCAGATGGCAGCAGGGCCTCGGGCTCAGCTCCTGTGGGTCGCTTCTTCCCGCGGATTTCCTTTTTCCCGGCTCGCTTTGAGTGAGAGTGATCACCCCGTGCAAATCCACCGCAGATGCTCCTTGGGATAAACTGGACCGGGAGAGGGACAATTGACCTTAGCCTGGTGACAAACTCGGCGTCCTCTGCAGGCACCCGAATGCTGTGCCCACATCAGCCGTGAGGAGAGCACGGGGTTTGTGACAGGGTTTATCTCGCCCTCGGGTAAATGGGAAAAATGGGACAAAGTCTCACCCAAGGCAAGCAAAAGAGGCTGGGAGCAGGACAGAGCCGGGCTGGAGCAGCCCGTCCTCAATCCTCCTTTGGGGGGAGCGGGCAGGACACGGGGAGGTGCCCAGGTGGGCGCAGGTGAGACCCGCAGCCACCCCGGCTGAAGTTCGGAGCTGCCTTTCCTGCCTCCTGAGCTTTCCCAAGGCCGCGAGCAGCGCTCTCTGCTCCATGTCCGGGGAAACTGAGGCTGACCCGGAGCGCTCCATTCGCCTCCTCCCACCGCCCCTCCATCCCCGCCCCTTCGTGCTTCCCGTGCGCTCTGCTCCGGCATTCCCGGGCTCGGGTACGCCGGGATCGGCTGCCAGGCAGGGGACGGTGCCGCTGAGCAGCAGGCGGCAGCGAGGAATTCTGCCGGGGAACGAGCGCTGCGCAGGGCCCCAGACAGCCCGCGAGCAGCCGCGGGGCCGGGCCGGAGCGGGCCGGGGGTCCCGGCGGGGCTGGGGACGGTGCGGACCCCCCGGCACACAGGGAGGGGTGCGGATCACACGGCACACAGGGGACGGGCCGGAGCGGGCCGGGGGTCCCGGCGGGGCTGGGGGCGGTGCGGACCCCTGGTACACAGGGAGAGCCGGGCCGGGGCTTTGGGCACTGCTCGCTCAGATCCAGCCGTGGCACGGGCACCATGCCCATTAATGAATGGCACCGGTGATGGCTGGAAGGACGGACAGAGCGCCGGGACAGAGCCACGGAGCTCGGCCCAGCACCGGCAGGGATGGCTCTGAGCGAGCCCGGCCCTGGCACGGGGAGGGATGGGGGTTCCGAGTCCCGGGAGGGGGCACGGGAAGGTTCCTCCGTGGAGCTGCGGCCCCGTCCCCAAAGCCCGGCCGGAGCCGCTCCCGCCGCCTCTCCCCGAGCTCCTTTAGAGGGTTAGAGCCACTCGAGGGCCACTTCATCCCCGCTTAATGCATCCTTCATTATAATTAGGTTAGGATGGCTGCCAAAAGGAGCCCGAACGCTGCGCAGCGCCCTGCGGAAGGTCCTGGAAGGATGGCAGGGCTCTGCTCAGGGCTGGGCCGGGGCTCGCTCCCAGCACCCTGAATTTGGGGTGCCAGGAAGGCCCCAGCACTGGCCGTGCCCTGTCTGACTCCAGAGGACACTTCCCTTAAGGAAGATGCAAACCAAAGCCTGGAGGGGCTGTGCATGACCCCCTTTGCCCTGGCCCAGCTCTGCTGGCTCAAACCCTACAGATTTTCCCACTCCTTCCCTCAGGGAACAGGATGCTTTCTGGAATATGTTTCTTTTTATTACTTCTAAACAAAGAAAGCAACAAAACGGCCGCTTCATCTGCAATGCTGAGGCAGAGCCTGCCCCGGGACTGCCCCAGCTGCAGTCGGAGCCCACTTGTCACTGCGGAGGGAATGCTGGAGAAGAGTTAATTGTCTGGCAAAGGGAGTTCCCGAGGGCTGGCAATCCAGAGGCTCTGGGGATCCGTGTTTCAATAATCCCGCACCTTGGGCAGCTGAAATCCACCCAGCGCTGCCTGCCCTGGCCCCAGCCTCTGCCGCACTCCCTCCCTCTCTCCTGGAAGCCCAGCCCAGGTTCCACCTTTACCTTACACCAGCTTAAGGAGATCGAATTCCTTTTCCCAGGGAGGAACATTCCCGCTGAGATCAGGGTCTCAGCTCCACGACCTTCCACAGGTCCCGTATAAATCTGTGATCGAGACAGAAAATCTCTGCATGGGCCACTTTCTTACGCCAGAGCCAAAAAATCTCCCACGTGAAGTGACACCAGTAGTGTTCACTGTGCCCAGAAACAATTCTAAAATGTAGGTGAGGAACAGTCTCTGCTCCATTTAATTGTTTTTAAGGAATATTTGTTATTTTAAAGGGCCGCGGTGCACGGCTCAGCCACTGTCCCTGCCCTGAGCACCGCTGGCGTGCCCTGTCCTGCCTGACCTCCCTCTGCTCGGGGCAAGTCTGGCCCTCTCCAGCTTTATTCCCTCAGCACCACAGCTCCAGCGCTGGAGCTGCCGCTCACACTTTGCTAAAGGCCCTGGGTGAAGGGATCGATGTTCTCTGAGTAGCGCCGGGCTCGGATCACAAGGGAAAGGCTTTGGTTGCTGTTATCTGCCCCCGGCTGTGCATGGCTCTCAGTCAGGGCTGGTTTTCTCCCAGAGGAGCAGCTCTCAGCGCCCAGCACTCTCGAGCTGCTGGCAGGCAGTGCCGGGGGCGTGAGTGGAGACATCAAACTGGTGTGCGAAATGCTGTGTGGGGTCAGAGCTTCGGGCCAGGGATGCTCACTCTGAGTCCCCAAAAGTCACCCGGGCTGGGTGGTCTCTGCGGTCTCGGTGGTGGGGTTTGTGAATTGCTCTGGTGCCCCTCTGCCAGTCAGACCCACAAATACTGGGTATAAAGGGAACAGTCCTATACAGTGGAGCAGGGAGCCCTGTGCAATGGGTGGAGTTGCTTCAGGCCCCCTGAGATCCAGGCGGGTGCTTTGATAATCTAAAATAAGATCTGCAGAGCGGCACCAAAAGCTCAGTGAAGTCTCTCTGAATTAAACATTTTGCTGAATAAACTGGATGTCCCCATCCCCTCCTCTCCACACAGATCCCCAGCAATATTTATACAGAAATCTGCCTCCTCCAACCCCAAACCTGTTTCCTTCACCCCACATCTCCCACACCTCAGCCTGGCAGCACAGTCCCGCAGATCCCTGAAATTGGGGCTACAGAAACACGCAGGGATGTTCCCTCCATCGGTGCAGGGGGTCCCCCAGGCCTCCATCAATTCAGAGCAGGGAGATTTCTCCAGCTGTGCCGGGCATTCCCAGTGCCCGAGCTCCCTGTTCGTTCGGGTATTTCTTTCCCCTGGAGCTCAGGACGTTGTTGTGAGGTCACCAAGTCCCTCTTGTCCCGTCCTTGTCATGTATTGCTCAGAACAGTAATTTGGACTCGGAAACAGCTTCCAACTGTAGGAGCCTGTTTTAAAAGCCAAATGGCTTCGGGCACCCTTGTTCGCGGGGCAGGAGGAGCTGGGTCTGGAGGGTCTGCTCTGCTTCTGGACCCGTTTTTCCCCCGCAGCGTTTCCCAGCCCAAGCTGCCTGGTCTGTGTTGTGCTGCATCTGCACCCACCCAAACGAAGGCATTGCTTCTGTAGGGAAGCACACAAATAAACCAAAGGGTTTGACAGCGCTGCCACCCAGGATCGCCCCTGTTTTCCTGGAGTATCTGGGAGCCACCGTGCTGCAGCGGCTGGATCCACCTGCGAGCTCCCGGCAGTGCCTGAGCCGCTCCGGACCAGCCCGGCTCCTCCTGGGGCCAGCCGGGATCCGGGTGTCCCGCAGCTCCGCTGAAAATAAATCAAATATTACTCACTGAGCTTCCCAGCCTGCCCGCCCTAAAGAAAACATTTTGCAAGAGGAAATATAGTATTCCGGAGGCTTATCTCACTTGGTGGCAATTGTGGGTGTATAATTGAAAACCGAGTTGATCATTAGAGGTTCACAGAGATGCTGAATAGCCCAGTGTTCAGTGGTCTCCGCCAGCCACGGCCAATTTACATTAAAGGCTTGATTCCTTCTCCAGCCCACTTCTCAGCCCCTGGGAAATCTCCTCGGTGCTTATTCCTCGTTTGCAGGGACTGTCTAGTGCGAGGAAAGTCTTGCCTGGCTCTGCTGCCCAGGCTGAGCCGGGATGTCCCTCGCTGACCGTGGGCGTTTGCTGGGGATTCAGCATCAGCCTCATGTCCAAAACTGAGTCAGGCTTGACCCGCCGTTTCCTAAACGGTTACTTTTTAATGAAAAATTCCTTCCATTTTTTTCCCCCATGAATGAGAGGAGCCAGAGGTGTGGTCTCCCGGGAACTGAAGAGAAAACTGGATTAGGGGCCAAGGAGCTACAAAGCGATCGGGGAAATTACACTTGTTTGGGAGCAAAGCGTAAATATTAGAGCGACAATAATAACAATAACTGCCTGCCGGGAGCCACAGAGCTTTAGGGTAGAGGATTAAATGTCATGTGCAAATGTTGTCATCTGTGCTGACAGAGAGACATCAGTCCGGGCAGAGCCAGCGGCGCCTTTCTCCCTAATTCGCTCGGAACCGGTCTTTCTCCCCTTTCCCCGCGGTGTTTCTGTGACCCTCCAAGCCAAGCAACGCGAACCAAGTTATGGATCAGCATCCCTGCGCAATCCCTCGCCCTCCCCTTCCCTCTCTCATGGCAAAGACGCTACCGGCTGATCATCCTCGCATCCCCGAGCCGGCCCTTCGGAGCTGCGGGAATTCGGGAATGCCCTGGGCTGGTTCCGAGGCGGCTCAGACGCCGATAAACCTCTGCAAACGGGTTTGGGACAGCGGGGCTGCTGCTCCCTGCGCTGCGGGACCGTGGCGGGGGCGATGGAGAGTCGCCGGGACGGGGAGCGGGGAGAGCCGGGCAGTGCCGGAGCGGCCGCCGGAGCCCTGAGCGGCACAAGCGGCCTCAGCCCCGGTTCAGCCCCAGTTCAGCCCCGGTTCGACCCCCGTTCAGCCCCGGTTCGGCCCCGGTTCGGCCCCGGTTCAGCCGAGCCCGCCGGAGGTGAGGGGTGAGAGGTGCGGCAGCGGCGGGGCCGTGCCGGAGCCGGGCCGGGGGAACCGGAGCGGGACCCGCGGTGTCTCCTCGGTCGCTCCGCCCGGCTCCGGCCGCCGCTGCCTCCGAGCGAAGTTTGGGGGGTTCGAGGCGAGCAGCCCGGGCCGCCCGCCGTGCCCGTGTTTAAAAGATCGCGGAGATATTTTCACACCTCAAACCGCCGCCCCCCTCTCTCCTCCAGCCCCCATCGCCTTGATTTAGCCCTTGGTAATTAATTTGGCATTTCAGAATAGCTACTGGGCTGGATAATGGCCTCATTCATCTCCCCAGCCTAATCTGAACAGAATCTGGAAGAAAAGCTTTCAGAAAGACAGAAACTGCCATTCGGCAACTGCTCAAAAGAACTGTCACTCCCGGGGAATAAATCGCTCCTGATTATTTCAACCCGGGTCTTCTCTGCTTTTCCAGCCGCTCCCGGTCCCGCCGGGGAACGGCCCCCCGAGAGCCGAGGAGCAGAAGAGCCGCTCGGCTCTCCCCCTCCCTTCTCGGAGCCCGGGCGGTGCAGGGGGAGGTGGGCGAGCAGCAGCGCATTGTTCCCGGCCGGGAGGACGAGCTCCGGCGCCCGAAGCCATTTGACTTTTAAAACAGGCTCCGAGCGCCGGGGCCGTCTTTCCCGCTGTCCCCGGTGCGGCTGAAATCAAATCCTTCCCGGTTCTCCGGCCCCGGAGCTTCTCCCGGGCCAAACGCGGGGGAACGGGGACGCTCCGCTCTGCCCCGGCCCGGCCGCTCAGCCCCCGGGCCCGCACCTGGGGCCGGCCGCGCTCCCGGGCAGGGCCCGGGGCACCGAGGATGATGCCGCAGTGCGGTCCCAGCGCTGTTTCGTTCCCGGTGTAGGCAGCGGAGATGCTCCGGTGCTGGTCCCAGCAGTCTGGTACTTCTCGGTGCTGGTACCAACCAGGCTCAGACCCCGGTGCTGGTACCGGAGATGCCTCGGTGTCTCACCGGGGCTGACTTGGGCAAGGATCCGTCCCCTCCCGAGGCAGGACAGGGCCGGGGCTGGCTGGTGCTTCATGACAGGAAAATCAAATTCGAGCTGGGGGGCGATCCAAGGAGGGCACGGCCTGGTTCCGCGAGCATCCCCCGTTCCGTCCTCCCGGGACGGCCCCGGGCCCCGGCCCCGAAGGGCCCGGCAGACTCGGGCCCGGGCCCGGAGAGCTGCGTCTCGGTCCCCGCCGAGCTGCTTACATGCATTTAATAGCTCGAGGGCGAGGTAATTAGAGGAGAAAGCCTCAGTAAATCACGTTAATGACCGCAAGAGCCATTACAAACCCCGGAGGTTGTGAAACGCCGAATAAACCCAGCGAGAAGGGCAGGACGGAGACGAGAGCCGCAGCCCCGGGAACGCCGGCGGGCAGCGCGGAGCCCGCGCTCGGCAGCGCCGGGAGGTTGTTAAATTAACACCCTGCTAATGGGATTAGGCAGCACCTCGGCTTTGCGGGGCAGTTCCGCGGGGCCAGCTTTCCTTACATTCACCCCAATCTTTGCTGTGAGGCGGTGAAGGACCGTGCGGGCTTCGAGGGGCGGCTGGGCGGCCTTTAGAAACCCTCTCGGATTTTAAAGAAACGCTGAAATTCCAACCCTGCCCTGCGCACTGGGGGCATTCCCGGGCCGGCGAGAGAGCGTCCGGAGCAAACGGAGCCAAAACCGCACCCTTCCCCCGAGGGTCCCGGCAGCGGCACCTGCTGCGTCCCGAGCGAACCCCGAGTCCCTCCGGGCACAGGAGGCGTCCCCTGTCCCTGAGCCTGTCCCTGTCCCTGTCCCTGTCCCTGTCCCTGTCCATCCCCGGCACGGCCCGGACACGGCCGGACAGAGAACCAGCGGCGGCCGCTGCTCCCGGACACGCGGGGCCGAAGGAAAAGCGCCGGGCGAGTAAAGCGGGGGATCACAAGCGCCGAGAGTGATGCTGATGGCGGGCACCTGCAGGGTCTGTGGGCCCGAACTTGGGGCTCCGGGCTGGGGATTCCCATCCCCGTTGTGCATAGAGCCGCGGCCGCCGCGCTGGGAGAGCCCGCACGGCCGGAGATGTCCCGGGGCTTCCCTGGGCCTCTGTCCCCTGGCCCGGGACAGCTTAGTCCGAATTATCCCCCTCCCTCTTTGAGGTGCCCTCCCAGAGCTGGACGGGAGCACAACCCCCCATCCCAATTCTACAAACAGGGCAGCGATTCAGGAGTGGGGCTAAAGTTTTCTCCGGGGCTGGGGGACCCCAGGACTGTCCGTGAGTGTCCCGGGTGTGCCGGACTGCGGCCGAGTCCCTGGGTGGCTCGGGGGGGACCAGAGGGAGCGGACCTCGCCCAGCCCCGGCCCGGCCGCATCCCCATCCCCATCCCCGCACTCCCCTCCTCTTCCCCCGGCGATGGAGGCGCCGGGAGCGGGACGGAGGGGCCTTTTCCCGGGGAAGAGTTAACAAATCCCGGGGGCGGCGGGGCTCGGGGGGCGGCTGGGAGGGTCCGGGGGGAGCGATGGGGGCAGGGAGGCTGCGGAGCCCCGCTGCCCTGCAGGGAAGGCGGTTGCATTGCCAAAGACGCCCCGCTGGGCTAGCAGGCCCGGGAGCAGATTAATCAGGCACTAATTCAATTTACAACAACCACTTTTATTCAGCTCGGTGGCAAGGAATTCAAAGCGGGGAGAGGGGCGGGCGGAGGGGGCGGAGGCCGGCCCGGGGCTCGCCGCTGCCCGGGCAGCCCCCGTCCCCTCGGGCCGCCCCGCCGCCGCTCTCCGGGGAGGGAACCGCGCCGCCGTGCCAGGGCCCGGCCGCTTGAGTGACACGGCGTGGGCAGCGCTCCGAGAGAGGGCACCTCCGTTGGAAAAATAAAAGTGCCCTTTTAATCAAAGAGGGAAGGAAGGGGGGCGAGCACGGCGGTCGGGAGCCGAGGCGGGGAAGCTCCGCTCCCTCCCGGGACTCTCTCCGGGGTGTCGGTACCGTCCCCCGGGCTGTGCCCCCGGCCGGGATCGCAGCAGAACCCGAGCGGGTCCGGGGCAGCGGCCGTCGGGGGCGGCCCCTCGGCACCGGGGGTCCGCGGGTGGGTGGGAAGGGGAGAGCGGGGCTGGGCCACGGCCCGGGACAAGTGCCGCCCTTTAACCCCTTCCTCGCCTTAACGGGAGAGCCGACAGACTACAGAGCGTGGTGGGGGGCGGCAAGAGGTAACGCGCAGCCCCTTGTGCCCGGTCTGTCCCGGGGCTGTGACAGAGAGACTGCCCCTCTTCCCCGAGACCAGCCCCCTAAAACCACCTGCCGGGGGTCGCCAGGCCCAGCAGTTCAGGTGCTCTGCTTCCCCCCGTTAAACTTCCCGGCGCCGGCTTTCCTGTCCCAGGGCCGCGGGAGCCCACTCGGGCCGGTGTCCCTTCCGATGCAGCTCAGGGGCCAGTCCCCGTCTAGCCCGGTGGGCAGGGGAGGCCAGCAGGGACCGGGTGGGACACGTCCCCGTCCCGATCCCCCCGGCATCCCCACAGCTGGGCGTGGGGCTCCTCCGGGCCGCTTCCCCCCCTTCCCGCTCCACGCCCCCGGAGCATCCCCAGCTGCAGGCGCGGGCGGCCCCGGCTCCCGCAGCCCCGTCGGGGGCACAGCGGGGCGGGGGGAGCGCAAGGACCCTCGTTCGGCTCCTCGGGGCGGCTCGGGAGCCCCGCGGCGGAGCCGGCGCCCATCACCGCCGTGTCGAGGCGGGCTCCGTCCCACTCCCATCCCCCCCGCGCCCTCCCCGAGGCCTGTGCGCGTCTCTGGCTGAGCCGCCAGTGGATGTCGTTGTTCTGTTCCTTGAGCGCGATGTCACTCCTTTAGCATGACCTCAAACGCGGCGGGGGCTGGGACCGCCAGTCATTCTCCGTGCGAGGGCCGGGGCGGGAGGCAGGCGGGACCCAGCCCCGCCGCCAGCCCCACTTTTGTGGTGCCGCCGCCGTCGCGGTCTCCCCTTTCTCCGCGGGGCTGGCCGCGGGGCGGGCGATGCTCCGGGCTCCCTGAGCCGCCGCACCGCGTCCCCGGCCGAGGTGCCCCGCGGAGCGGCGCGGTCGAGCGGCGGCTCCCCGGCGCGCCCCGTGTCCCCCGGCCCGCCGTCCCCACGCCGCGCGGAGGTCGCGCAGGATGCCGCGGAGGGGAGCGGAGGCGCCGCTGGCCCTGCTGCTGGCGGCGGCGTGGCTGGCGCAGCCCCTGCGCGGCGGCTACCACGGCGTGAGCATGTTCGCCGTGCAGAGCGCCCAGCCCGACCCCTGCTACGACGAGCACGGGCTACCCCGCCGCTGCATCCCCGACTTCGTCAACTCGGCCTTCGGGAAGGAGGTGAAGGTGTCCAGCACCTGCGGGAAGCCGCCGTCGCGGTACTGCGTGGTGACGGAGAAGGGCGAGGAGCAGGTCCGCACCTGCCACCTCTGCAACGCCTCCGACCCCAAGCGCGCCCACCCGCCCTCCTTCCTCACCGACCTCAACAACCCGCACAACCTGACCTGCTGGCAGTCCGACAGCTACGTCCAGTATCCCCACAACGTCACCCTCACCCTGTCCCTCGGCAAGAAATTCGAGGTGACCTACGTCAGCCTGCAGTTCTGCTCGCCGCGCCCCGAGTCCATGGCCATCCACAAGTCCATGGACTACGGCAAGACCTGGGTGCCTTTCCAGTTCTACTCCACGCAGTGCCGCAAGATGTACAACAAGCCGAGCCGCGCCGCCATCACGAAGCAGAACGAGCAGGAGGCGGTGTGCACCGACTCGCACACCGACGTGCGGCCCCTCTCCGGCGGCCTCATCGCCTTCAGCACCCTGGACGGCCGCCCCACCGCCCACGACTTCGACAACTCGCCCGTGCTGCAGGACTGGGTGACGGCCACCGACATCAGGGTGACCTTCAGCCGCCTGCACACCTTCGGCGACGAGAGCGAGGACGACTCCGAGCTGGCCCGCGACTCCTACTTCTACGCCGTGTCCGACCTGCAGGTCGGCGGGCGCTGCAAGTGCAACGGGCACGCGTCGCGCTGCGTCCGGGACCGCGACGACAGCTTGGTGTGCGACTGCAAGCACAACACGGCCGGCCCCGAGTGCGACCGCTGCAAGCCCTTCCACTACGACCGGCCCTGGCAGCGAGCGACGGCCCGGGAGGCCAACGAGTGCGTGGGTGAGTGCCGGCCGCGGGCGCGGACACGGCGGGAGGAGGACGGGGACGGGGCGCGGAGGTCCCCGGAGGGGAGGCAGAGGGAGGGCAGAGCGAAGCAGCCGCGGGGGACGGCAGGGAAAGGCACGGGGACATCCAGGGACACGCCGAGCAGCGCGGGGACAAGCAGGGACACGGAGGACGGGAGAGGAGGAGGACGCTGAGGTACCGGAGAGCGTAGGGTTGAGGACGGGACACCGAGGGACCTCGGAGCGCGGAGCGGGGATGTGAAGGCACTCGGGAGCGCAGGGGAGGGGACACTGAGGCGCCCGGCAGCTCAAGGCAGGGGACACTGAGGTACTCGGGAGCCCGCTGGTGACAGCACCGAGGGACCCCCAGGTGCAAAACGGCGGGCACGGGGAGCCTGGGACCACCGGGCAGGGCACAGGAATTTGGGGCAGGGGATACCGAGAGCCGCGGGGCCGTGGGACGGGGACACCAGGGGCAGCCGGCGGCGCAGGACGGGGTCAGCGGGGGACTCCGATGAGCAGAGCTAGGGGAAGCTCGGAACCGCGAGGCGGGAGAAACCAAGGAGCTCAGGAGAGGAGACAAGGGGCGTTCAGGATTCCGGGAAAACGCCGTTCGTGTCCGGAGGAGCGGGAAGGGGCCCTGGCTGGCCGGGCAGGGACTCCCGTCCCGCTCAGGTCCTGCCCGGGGGGCCCGCAGCGCACGGCCCGGCTCCGGTGCGGGGATCCCGGAGCTCGCAGCAGCCCCGCTCTCCTCCCCGGGACACGGGCTCGGAGCCCCAAGCCCGAGACGCTCTGCGTCCCGGCGGGATCGGGACGGGCTCTGGCCCTTTCCGGAGAGCGAAGGCGGCCGGGAGCAGGGCAGGGAAGCCGGGTGAAGCCTGCAGCTCCGGTCCCGGCATCCTCGGGAGGTGGGGGTGGCCCTGGGAGGCGGCGGCGGGGACTTGAAGGAGCCCCAGGGCCAAATGAGAACCGGGCGGCAGCCGGTTCGTTCCGTCTGGAGCGAGAAACACGCGCCGTGCTGGCTGTTCGGGGCGGAGACGGAGAGTCCCTCGCCTCTGCCGCGGTGCACAAGGGTTAAGGGCTTGGGCAGTTCTTCCCCGAGAGTCCCACACATCCCGCCGAACGTTCGCTCCGATCTTCCACCCCCGCTTCCAGCGGGATCCCCGCGCGCTGCCGCTCCTCTCCTGGCGTTTCGGGGGCCGGTGCTCAGCCGTGTGCCCGTGGGGACCCGGCCCCGGGTCGGGATGGCCCGGCCTGGGCTCCGCTGCCCGCGCCGGGACTCCCCGGCCCCGCGGAGCGCAGCCCCGCCGCCGCCGCCGCCTTGTTTACACGGAAAACACGGCCCCGTCTTCCAAAATATTTGCAGCTCCGACTATAGGAAAAAACCCTCGCCGAGCGGCCGGGGTTGGCCGCCTTTTTTTTTTTTTTTTTTTTTTTTTCCCTTCTATTTTGTTTTCTTTCCCTTCTTTTCATTTTTTATTTTTTTCCCCAAATCACAATCAGATGTGTGCCTTGCAGAGAGCGCAATTTCTTCGCCGGCGTCTTCAGCAGGAAGGCACGGCCAAGCTGGGTTATCCGGTGGGGAGGGAGCCCGGTGGCACCGGGGCACACACGGTGGCGGCTCCGGGGTCCCGGCAGCCTCGGGGCGATGCTCGGATCCCGTCGGGACGGGGGAAGCGGTCGGGAGATGCCGCGTCCCGATGCCCGAGGCTACCGGGGTCAGCTCCGGGTTCGCTTTTCCGCCGTCCCGCGGGTCCCGCTGCCCGGCAGCGCTCGGGGACGGAGCTCCGCGTCTCGCTTCCATCCCAGCGCTGTCTCCTGCCCAGCAGCGAGGCCGGGGGCAGGTGGGGTCCGGCTCTCCCTGCCTCAGCCCCGCTCCCTGCCTGCAGAGTCACCGCTATCGGCGGTGCCGTAAAGTTCAGCGCGGTCTCGAGGTGCTATCGGATCCCCGGTCTCCTCTGCAGGATCCCCAAACTCTCCTGAAAACGCTTCTATTCAGTTACTGTGCTGGCGCCGTGCTCCTACCATCCTTCTCTCTTCCAATGTATTTCCAATAAAAGGGAAGCAAGTTCCCAGTTTCCAGTAAAATATGTCACTTTTATGCCAGGCTTTGCATTTCAGACCATGTGCGCTCCTAGCCGCGTCAGACTTCTGCAAACGAAAATCGCTCTGTTTTTTCCTTTTCCACCGGCTTTGCTGGGAAGTGAATGTTTTGCAAGGCTGAAGCTACCGTAAAACAATTTTCCGCAGCCCAGTCCCGCCGCTCCTTCCCTGGGGCCGCACCTATCAGTCTGTAAAACCAGCCACGGCCAAAACCCCGCGCTGCCCTGCCAAGCCCGCACCGCCTGGAATAATCCCCCCAGATAAAGATCACAATAACCCCATTCAACTCCCACCCACTCGCTCATGACCGTCGGCCCACCCTGGTTTCTCTCCCAAATCCCGAGAGAAAGTCAGGCCCCGGGTCAGGGAGCCGCGTTCGCGGGCAGGGCCGGGGCCGGGCGGGAGCTGCTGCCGGAGCCGCCGCTCGCCCCAGGCTCCTTCCAGGCTGCTCAGGGCACCAGAGCGGCCGTGCCGAGGGAAAGGGGCATCAGCCGAATCAGCTGAGTTTGCATCGAGTAGCGCTGGGAGAACTGGTTGCGTTTTTTGGTTTGTGGTTTTTTTTATTTTTTTTTTTTCACTGAATTTATTTTTTTTCCTTTCTGGAAAATCGTCGGGAGTTTTATTTTTCTTTTGCTTTTCATCCAAAGAGAAAAATGATAGAATGTGTCTGCTTTGCTTAAAAATTTGGGAGTTTTCTTCGGTAAGCCCATTCCCCCTGCCAAAACTGAATCTTTGTTCCTATTCATGCTTATTTGGGGCTGAGGAAGAAATGCTCCGGAGTTTCTGACAGAAAGTCAAAATTTCCCATGGGAACGCTTTTCGCCAGCCAGATCGAATTTTTCTTCAGAGCTCCTTGCGAGACCCCAGCACTGCACGTGGAGAGGACAGGGCTTGTCCCAAGGGGATGTTCTCTAGGGATCTGCTCCTGCAGAGCTTTCACAGCCTCAGGTTCCCATCAGCTTTACCTGGCAAGTAACTGCTCCACGTAGAGCTTGGCCTTGGCCGGCTTTGGCCGGGCGCCTGCGAGCCGGAGGGCTCCAGGGAGGACTGGGCTTGGAGAAGAGCTCGGAGGTCTGTTCTCCATCCTGCCTCTCTCCAGCGCCGCTGGGCTGGCTCTTTGCTCAGCCCTGGTCCAGCCCAAGCCCCCTTCTCCAGCCCAGCCTGTCCTGATGCAGCTTCCAGCTCCCCCAGGAGAGGAATTGCAGCTGGGAAGGGTCTGAAGTGAAACGCTGTCAGAGCTCAGCTGCCGGTGAGCTCGTGTGGACACAGGAAAACGCAGGCAGGGTCTTTGATCAGATTTAACATCGCTAAAATACAACGTGCACCATTCCAGAAACAAACACCACTAAAACACAACGTGCACAATTTCTCCAGAACCACGGCGTGGTTCAGAATGCTGGGAACGAGCCGGAGCAGCGCCCTCCCTTCACTTTGCACCTTTGCCTCTACCTGGATAAGGCACTGCCGGCCGAGCCCAGGCTCATCCCGCTGACAGGCACTTGGAGAGCTCCAGGCTCCATTCCAGCGCGGGCTCTGGAGCCCCAGCGCCTTTCCCCGCGGAGCCAGGGGATGCTGCCGGCGCCTGCAGGTGTTCCTGACGTCAGCCTGGCTGCAGGTGCCGGGCCCCGCTCGGCTTTGGCCCCCGAGAGCGTTTAACAGAGCCGGGAGCGAGCGCAGGGGGAGAAAGGAAACACATTGTGCTCCCAGATAGGGGATTTGGCACGGGCAGCACGGGCAGCCTGGCGCTGCACGGGCTCTGCCGCGCTGCCCGAGGGTTCCCAGGCTGGGATGTGTCTCATGTCACAGCGATTTCCCAGCAAGTTCTTGTTCAGCGGAAAGGAAACTTCACCTCAGACAAGGAGCTGACCAGGAACTCTGAGAGGAGCGCCCACCAAACACTCCCAGTGAAAAACTTCCAGCCAAACCTGGGCCTTTGGCACCCCCGTGCTGGTCCAGGGAGGCATTTGCAGGGCGGTGCTTGCTGAAATAGCAAACGGGGCCCCTCCACCCTCACCACAGCCAGGGAAATCAGATCCTCCCACACAGCCCTGCTCCCTCAGAGGGACGGGAGGGGTTTCGTGCAGGGAGCTCCGGGTGTCCCTCATTAAGTTCAGGTTGTCCCTTTCCCTTACCCTGCATCAATCACCTCCACCGCCGAAGCTCTCCCAGTTCCCATCCTGGCTGTGGCCATTTTCCCCAGGCTGGCCCAGTGGGGTACTGGGGAGCCTCATGAGAGGATTCCTTCCCATTCTCCTTGGCCTCCAAATGGAAGGAGGGCTCAAGCTGGTGGTGACTTTGGCTCTGTCCCTGCAGGAATTGCTTGTGAGCCAGTGCCTGTCTGCGGGGCCCAGGCACCCCCGAGCGGGCAGAGCAGGGGGCCAGGGCCAGGCCCGGGCCACCGGGGGCTCCCAGTGGCTCCCAGTGGCCAGGAAGGGCTCACGTCCAGCCAGGAAGGGCTGGGCTGGTGGGAGATGCCCTTTCTGCCTGCTCCTCTCCCTGGTGGTTCAGGGCTTTGCCAATGGTTTATCCTGAGTGGGACAGAGGGACAGAGGGACAAAGATTGGCTGCAGCACTGGGAAAGGGAGTGTGAGTGGGACTGGCAGGGCTGGCAGGGACCTGGTGACACAGGGGCACATCCACTGCTCCCTCAGTTCCCTGGTGGGATGGGAGTCAGGCAAAGGAACAAATGGCTTTGCAGACCCCTCTGTGAGGAGACAAGGAGCCTGAGTGTCCCTGTGTCCACCCTGCTCATGGCCGCGGCTGCTCCAAGGGATGGGGAAGGTTGCAAACATCCATCCCTTCTCTTGGAGAAACAGCCACACTCCCAACCTGGGCAGAGGGGCTCTGAGCAGGACCCCCAGGCTGCCCCTGCAGGATCCCCGGGGTCCCACAGAGGGTCCCCATGGTCCTACAGAGGGTCCCACAGAGGATCCCAAGGTCCCACAGAGGATCCCAGGGTCCCACAGAGGGTCTCCACAGTGGAACCTCCTTTCTCCACCCGAGGCAGGCGCTGGTGCCTGGATCTGGCAGCACAACCCAGCTCTGCCTGTGGCTGGATCCAGCCGGGGCTCTCAGGTGCATTTTGGAGCTGCTCTGTGCTGGTGCTGCTGTTACCTGCTGATGATAACAGGAATGCTCATCATGTCTGACATCAGGTTTGTCTTGGGCCTCAATGTCCCCCGGTCTAGGGAGCAAAGGGAGGCTCTGTAAAACCCTTTGGATTTGGGTTCAGAAGGACACGAAGCATTACTGCAGCATCCTTGTACTCAGGAAACTGCAGCTGGGGCAGCTTCAGCAGCAGCTGGAGCAGACCCTGTGGGGGCTGCACTCCATCCATGGAGCCACAGGCCCCTTCCAGCCCCGCCTGGGGCAGCTCCCATGGATTGTGCTGCATGGGGAAGCGCGGAGCAGGGGTGGCTGTATTGCTGAGCAGATGGGTGCTGTAGCCATAGAAATTCGGGCCCAGGAGCTGCTGAGGCTCCCATTGTAGCCTCCCAAGGGAGCCTCGCATGGGCAGAGCTTTCTCACAGGCTTTTATTCTCAGGAAGCTTAAAGTTAAACTGATTTCCAACAGAAAGGTTTTTACACCAACAAACAAACAAACAAAAAAGCGCAGTTAAGGCTAAAACAAAACCAGGCTTGGCACTCCGGGTTGGACACTTGCCTTCCCTTGAGCTTGTCCACGGCTAATCTCTGCCCTCCTCTTTCTGGGCCAAATCTTGTCATCCTTATTCAGCCTCCGCTGTCCTCGCCTCGCAAACCCCCTGTGCCTGCCCGGGGGGACGTGCTGCTCTCCAGGGATGGAGCAAAAAGCACTCGAGGGCTCTGGAATCCCCACTGTCTGTAAAAGCACTCCCAGGCTTCTGGGATTTCTGTCTGGGAGCAGTTGGAAACACGAATTTGTCTCTATATTCTTAATTTATCTCCCCTTCACGCTCAGGGATGGGAGATGGATTTTTGTGGCCACGGAGGGTTGATGCCTTTTTGGCCCTAGGTCTCTCCTGCCTCCCTTTTGTGACACGCAGCTTTTTGGTAGTGGTTTTGGAGGCTCTTGTGCTTTTTATGGGACTGAAGGATTTCATTCCAGGGAGTTCCTGGTGTCTCTTATTAAATTTAGGTGATTCCTGTTCTCTACCCTGATTGATCACCCACCTCAAGCGCCTTCACAGTTCCCATCCTGTCTGTGCCCTTTCTGTGGTAGGGCTGTGCAAGCAGAGTTTTATTAAGGACTTCCTGGAGGATTTCAGGGCGCTGTGTTGAGTTTTTTCCCCACCAGTTTTGTCCTGGGGGACACCCAGGGCAGAGGACATCGTGGATGAGGACGGCTGGAACAGCCGGGTACCTGCCTGGCATCGCAGGGGCTGTGGAGCACTTGGTCACTTGTTGCTGTCAAACAGCAAAAAAACCCCACAGCAGCCCCAGGACCCGTCAGATCCAACTCCCACCTTTCCCTGGAGAGCTCTGGCACAGCTGCCTGGAGCACAGGGCCCCGCGGCAGGGCTGAGTCCCCAGCGCAGGGGGGTTCGCAGGCTCCCCCTCGGCAGGGTGATTTATCCGCAGCACGTTCATGGCGGCACCGAACAGATCCCCCCGGTTTGGAGGAGAGAAGGGAGGGATCCGCTGCAGGGTCAGCCCGTGCAGAGGGCTCAGAGCCGGGGCTGGGCGGTGGCACAGCCACATCTGCTCCGTCCCCAGGGCGCCTCCGGGGCCGCGGCTGCCGCTTGGCCTCTGCCGCTGCGAGCAGCAGGGAACGCTTGCTCTGCATGGGCCGAGCTGCCGTCCCGAGCGTCCCTGCCAGATCCCCGCGGCTCCCGCACGGAGCGGGCACGGCTCGGGATGGCACGGCTCGGGATGGCGCAGAGCGGGCGCGGCTCGGGCTGGCACGGCTCGGGCTGGCACGGATCGGGCTGACACGGCTCGGGATGGCACAGAGCGGGCACGGCTCGGGCTGGTACAGAGCGGGCACGGCTCGGGCTGGCGCGGCTCGGGCTGGCTCTGCTGCCCGGCGGGACGGGGACAGGCGCCGTGTCTGAGCAGGAATCAGGGACAGGGACTGGGACGGGGACAGGGACAGAGATGGGACAGGGACAGGGACAGGGACAGGGACAGGGACAGGGACAGGGACAGGGACAGGGACAGGGACGGGGACTAGGACAGGGATGGGACAGGGGCAGAGATGAGACAGGGACGGGGAAAGGGCCGGGGACTGGGACACAGGGACAGGGACAGCGACACGGACACGGACACAGACAGGGAGGGGACAGGGCCGGGGCCAGGGCCAGGGACACGGACACGGACACGGACACGGACACGGACACGGACAGGGACAGGGAGGGGACAGGGACAGGGACAGGGACAGGGACAGGGACAGGGACACGGACACGGACACGGACAC
Organism: Tangara arthus; assembly: GCA_035584835.1. Taxonomy (NCBI): domain Eukaryota; kingdom Metazoa; phylum Chordata; class Aves; order Passeriformes; family Thraupidae; genus Tangara; species Tangara arthus. The sequence goes on along the minus strand of JAWMQZ010000057.1, from coordinate 11,341,962 downwards.
GGACACGGACACGGAGGGGACAGGGACAGGCCGTATCCGCAGCCGGGGCAATCCCGGCTCTGCCCGCCGCAGACTCATCCCCGCTGAGCACGCTCCAAAGAGCCCGGAGAGCTGGGACGGGGCTGGCTGGAGTGACAGGCGGGCTTTTAAAAAGATATCTGTGTGATGGATTGCGTTTATAAGGGGATTAGGATGCCCTGGGGACTGATAAGGAGACGGGGAGGCTTTTCCTGCTCTCAGCCAGGGCAGCGCGGAGCTCTGGGAGGGAACGGAACGGGAACGCCGCTCCCGATCCACCCCAGGCAGCAGCAGGGGGACCGGTGGCACGGAGGGGCTCAACCCCACCGAGTGAGAGTTTGATTTAGGATCAGCAGAAACCAGGGAATCAGTGGTGCGGAGGGGAAAATCCTGTAATCTTTTGGGAGATACCAAATAAACACTCTGACCCGGGAGAGCACGGGAATGGAGGAGACAGTTCTGCTGGGAGATGAGTTTTTGGGAGTGTTTTGTGCACCGCTGGTTTCAGTGCAGACTGGAGTTTACAAACTGATGGAGGGATTGGGCAGAGAGATTATTTTGTTCGGGGGCTCAGCTGGCACTGGGGGCACTGACAGCACAAACTGGGCACAGAACTGCTGCCCGCAACTGGCACCTCCTGCACCGCTGGGATGGCAGAGGGCAGAGGAAGGAACAGGCAGGGAAATAGCCTGGGTTCATGTCCCACACACAGCTCTGAGACCGTGGAAGAAATCCTCCTGGGCAGACGTTTCCACAGGCATGAATTTTCCTTTCCAACCTTTTCAAAGTGTCTCGTGAGTGATGGGAGGGCTGAAAATCGTGTCTGCATCCCCCACCTGGACAGAGGGTTGGAGAGCAGGGAAGGAGCAAACCTTTATTTCACTCTCTCCTGGAAGTACAGGGGTTTTCTAAAGTGTTCCACAGAAGGGCTGGAAGGGGCCTCTGGCTTTGCCCAAGGCCTGTTGTCACCCAGGCTGTGCTTGCTGCTGGAGAGGGGTCCCCTTGGGCTGAGGCAGGACTTGGGGGGCTGCACTGGCAATCCCAGCCCCCAGGCCGAGTCCTGTTCCCCTGGGGATGGAGAGGCTGCTAAAGGATGAGCCCGGCAGTCCTTGGCCCTCTTCTGCCAAAAATAACCAACAAAAAGCATTGTGAGGGCAGGTGAGTGGAAATTCCAGCACAGGCAGCGGGGAGCAACCTTGGGAACCTCTGCTTGAGGATTAAAGCTGCTGCATCTCCCGTCTGGGGAGAGGATGGAGAGCCCAGGCCTAGACCCAGCGCCCCGAATTTCCCCTGGAAAAGGGCAAAAATGCCACGAGGGGCAGGAGCAGGCAGTGCTTGACACAGGCTGGGAGCAGCCCGGCTCCGTGGGGTTGTTTTACAGCAGATTTATCCTTTTTGACGTGCTGGGGTGGGAAACTCTCTGTGCCAGCGAGAAATAGGCCCGGATTTGTTGACGGTGCCTCATGGAGAGGGGACAGCGCTCCCAGCTTGTCATGGCACGGGGAAGGGAGGGAGGGAGCGTCCTCCCCGTGTCCCAGGTGGGAACTGGAGGCGGAGCACGGCAGGAACGCTGCTGGCTCAGCCGGCCCCGGCTCCGGGCTCGCTGCCACGTCCGTGCGGGCTCCGTGCGCTCCCAGGCCCGCCAGGAGCAGCCCAGCTGCTGCCCCCGACCCCAAACTCGCAGCCGCTGTGCTCCGAGCTCGGGCCCGGCGTACAAAGATGGATGAGGTGTCCACGTCACCCTCCCTGCGGTATTCGGGGGCCATCCATCACCCCGATCCCCGCCAGGCTGCGCTGGGTGGGTCACTGCGATCCGTGCTTAGCTTTGACCCAGGCAGCAATCTTCATTGGAATTATCATTAATTATCCTACGGGAACAATTAACGCCCCTTAATGGCAGCTCTGTGGGTATTTAGGGTGCGGGCTCGGGCAGTCGGAGCAGAGTGGGTGAGGAGAGAATGGACAGCACATCTGATAGGAAAAGGGAGTTTAACACTCACTGGGGACTGTCCCAGCACTCGCTTTGCTCTCACAGCCCCAAAACCACTTTCCTTCAGGCTCTGGAGTGCCATCTCCGCCTGGTCAGGAGATGCTCTGGGGAGAGGTGAGCCCTGCGTGCAGGGAGGAGAGGGAGGGGCAGAGCCGGTGAGACCTAAACCCCCCTGTCCGCAGCCTCCTCTTCATGAAAACCTTCCCCGGCCGGCCGGCCCTGGCTCCTCCTGCCGCTGGCTGCCCCAGGGAGCGATGGCCGAGCAGAAGGAGCCTGTTCCAGCAGAAGCGAGCCCGGGGAGCGCGGCAGAGGCACCAGGACACTGGAAATGGAGCGGGGAGAGGGAAGGTAAAGGACGGGAAGGAGGAAAATGCCTGGGTGTAAAACTCAGGGTTTGTGGTGCACGAGAGCCCCGAAGAGCGTCCTGGGGATGGGTAAAGCCGCTCCCTCCTGGCGCTGCCTGTTGTTTTCCAGCCCTATCTGATAAGCGGCGCAGGACCAGCCCCACGTTCTGCCTTCCTCCGTCAGCGCGGCCCGTCCGAGCCGCGGCTGTTCACGGGCTCATCCTCCCCCTTGTGCAAGAGGGAGTCAGTTCTGGTTAATGTTGGAGATCGGAACGTGATTGCCGAAAGCCTCATGAAATTAAATCCCTTCTCTTCAAAGCGGCCGGGAGGGAGAGAGGGAGGGAGAGAGGGGAGCGTCCCTCCGGCAGCGGCGGTGGCCGGGCGGATATTGAGAGCAGCCCGGTGGCCACAATCGGGCTCTGACAGAGGCACGGCAAATACAAACAGCAGCTTGTGTTCGCACACAAAGGCTCCGTGCCCCGCCATCCCCGGCCCCGGGCTCTGCACCCTCGGCTCTTGGGCAGAAAGTCCTGGGAGGGTTGGAGGGAGGGAAAGGCGGCTGAATATTCAGGGATGAATTGAAGTGTGCAAAGAGCCTTTGGGAAGCTCGCGGTGCAGCGCCTTGGATCAGCTGCCCGCCGGGGCTGGAACGCAACCGCTGCGCTTGAAAGGGCGACTTTCACGCTGAAGCAAAACGGGACAAAGGAAGATAAATGAAACGGGCTCCCGGCAGGGTTTGGTTTGTTTGTTTTTGTAACTCGGCTAATATTCCCGCATTGTTCAGCCCAGCGGCCCAGTGTCTGTCCTTCACACGCTGCTCGTAAATCGGGGCTGCGCGGGCGGCGCAGGCAGCGGGCGGTGCGGGAGGGACCAGCGGGACAGGGACGGGACCAGCGGGACAGAAACGGAACCAGCGGGACAGGGACGGGAACGGGACCAGCGGGACAGGGACGGGACCAGCGGGACAGAAACGGAACCAGCGGGACAGAAACGGAACCAGCG
>JAWMQZ010000057.1:11327074-11338508 GCA_035584835.1 Tangara arthus | reverse complement strand
GGACCAGCGGGACAGGGACAGGAACGGGACCAGCGGGACAGGGACGGGACCAGCGGGACAGAAACGGAACCAGCGGGACAGAAACGGAACCAGCGGGACAGGGACGGGACCAGCGGGACAGAAACGGAACCAGCGGGACAGGGACAGGACCAGCGGGACAGGGACGGGAACGGGACCAGAGGGACAGAAACGGAACCAGCGGGACAGGGACGGGACCAGCGGGACAGGGACAGGAACAGGACCAGCGGGACAGGGACGGTAACGGGACCAGCGGGACAGAAACGGAACCAGCGGGACAGGGATGGGACCAGCGGGACAGGGACAGGAACAGGACCAGCGGGACAGGGACGGTAACGGGACCAGCGGGACAGGGATGTGACCAGAGGGACAGGGACAGGACCAGTGGGACAGCGACAGGACCAGCGGGACAGGGACAGGACCAGGGGGACAAGGATGGCATCAGCGGGACAGAGACCAGTGGGACAGGAACAGGGACAGGGACAGGACAGGGACAGGGACAGGATGAGCGGGACAGGGACGGGATGAGCGGCTGCGGTCCCGGCCCTGGTGACCAGGGATTGTCCCCTGCGGCTCCTGCGGTGCCGGGAGCTGGGACCCCGCGGTCGCACCGCGCTGAGCTGGGCGGGGCTGAGCCCGAGCGGGGCTGCTCAGCCCTGTGCACCCCCAGCTGTTCCTGCCATCAGCCAGGGCCGGGTTTGGGCACAGCTCAACATCCAGGAAAGTTGTGTCAGGGGTGTCTGTGCACCAGCAGAGCTCTGCTCTCAGTTCATTCCTCAGCTGAGCGGGGCACGTCCTGGTGATTTTTCTCTGAGTTGGCAGCAAATCTGCCGGGATTGTCCAAGTGGGGACACCCCGGGCAAACGGTGGGTACCAGCGCTGATATGTTAGCCCCCGCCATCCCATCCCATCCCATCCCATCCCATCCCATCCCATCCCATCCCATCCCATCCCATCCCATCCCCATCCCATCCCAAAGAACAGAGCTCATCCCCACCGCGCCGGGGATGGATCCCTGCAGAGCTCAGAGCCTGCCCAGGGCTGATCCCGGGGGATGGACGTGAATTCGGGATTAGGGATCACAGGGTGAACACAGAGAAGTTGATACAGGTGCTCGTTTGATTGTAAGGATTAGAAGATCCCCAATGTAAGCCTCTTGAAAATTCCCTTTCCCTCAGGATTTTAGGCAAAGCAGGTTTAACACCACAACATTTCTCTAGTGTGAGCTGAGTAAGCAAAATTTAATATTCAGCTGCATGATAGTTTAGCTCAAATCAAAGAGCAAGAGCAGCGTCGCCTTTAAAACATTTGAATAACATTTAATATCCTCTGTAGCATTTACTTTTCACAAGCCTCTGCAAAACCACCAAATGCTCACAGAAATTTGGCAAACTGACTTCTGCGCAAATCCAGCCCCCCAGATGAGCTGTTTCTTAGTCTCCACTTCACAAAGTTTCACGCAATCAACAACAACAAAAAAATCCCAACAAAACCCCAGACAGCGCCTCACGTGCTGGGGGCACCAAAGAAATCCCCTGGTTTGGGTGACCAATGAATGTCCCCAGCAATGAAAAGCGAACAATTTGTCGGCAGCCCCTGCACTTGAAAACGAATGATCCAAATTATTCAGCGAGTCTCCCTGGATAGTGAATCCATTGAAAGGGGATCGAGACAGAGTCATAAATTATTCATTACCCCGAAGAGAATGAAATGCATATAATCATAACAATAATAATAACAACAACAATCGTTACACTAATAATAGCAACCAGAGCCCAGGCAGCTCTGCCCGGAGAGCCAGGGAGCCATGAAGCCCCCCAGACTTTATTTTCCATTTATCCCAGCCCCTGTTTAGAGCGGCCGTGTTAAATAAAGGAATGTAAAGTGGGTGGACATTTGGAATAAATGTATTTATCGCCGATAATTGGACTCGCTTGCCTTGGCCGGGGACGATGGACTTTGTGCTCGGGTCCTTGGCAGGGAGCAGCTCCATGAACTCCCACTCATCCCTGGTAATCGCTCCATGGAATGGATTTCTCCGTGTCCCGGCTGCTTTTAAGGAACCTTTGGCAGCGGCTGCAGCGAGGCACGTCCTGTCCCCGTGTCCCGGGAAAATTTATCGGTGTCCGCGGGCTGAAAGGGAAGTGGGCAGTGCTGGCCTGACACACATCCCCGGGCTCTGCCTGCTCCTGGCTTCGATGGGACCTGGATTGCGGAGCCATTGAGCGGAGAGGCCGCAGCTCTTGTCCCCCAGCCCGAGTTCCCGCAGCCGCTGCCCCGCCAGGGTCCGCCTCGCTGCGGAGCCTTCCAGCCCCCGGCAATTCCCGGCAGCTCCGCTCCCTCGGGAGCCGGGTTCCCTTGGGGCATCCTTGACTTGCGAGCTCCTTCCAGCAGCCCCGGGGGGATTTTGTGCACGGGGAGCTCTCTGCTGGGCGATATTGAACGTTCGGACGCATTCCCATGCCTGCGCGGCGGTGGAAGGAGCCCGGCTACCCCTCTGGCATGCAAATGAACCCGGGCCGTTCGCAGCGCGGGGCTCGGCCGTGGCGCTGGGCCATCCCCGAGTTTCCCACAGGTCACAGGGAGGGCTCGGAGGGGCCCGAGGGTCCTTCCTGAGCCCTCCTCGGAGCTTCCTCCACCTGCTGCTCTCCGGGAGGAGAGGGGAGGGCTCCCGCTGCTCCCTGAATGCCGGGGAAAATGGTATTTTTAAAGCCAGGGAGCAGCAGGCTGGGCCGGGAAGGGTTAAAGCGCTGGTGGGTCCGGCTCTGTCGGCGTTGGGGCTGCAGAGGGGGCTCAGCACCCCCAGGGCTGGGTTTGGGGCGCTCAGTGCTGCAGCACAGCACCCCCAGGGCTGGGTTTGGGGGCTCAGTGCTGCAGGGGGGGCTCAGCAGCCACAGAGCTGGGTTTGGGGGCTCAGTGCTGCAGCACAGCCAGCCCATGGGGGCGGTTTGGACCCCAGCGCTGCAATAGCCTCCCAGAGCTGGGTTTTGTTCGGTTTTTGTTTGGTTGCTGAGCTAATCTGCAGCTCAGGCTGAGCCGCCCCAGGAAGGGGTTGGAAAGATGGGGGAGATGAGGCAGGGCAGGGTCCGGGGCTGGGGCTGAGCCCGGTGCCACCAGCCGGGCTCGGGGACACGTGGGACATGCGGGGCCCTCCCTGTGGCACGGCAGGAGGGCCGAGATCGCACATCCTCTGCTGCCGGGCAGCTGCGAGGCAGGGAGCAGAAGAAAGAGTTCCTGCTGGCATTTTTGTTGGAAGTCGCCTGAGTATTAAGTGGAACACGGTTTTCATTACCAGCTCCGCTTTGGTGCAATAAATCACGAACTAGAAACACACTTCTGGCCTGGGTTCTGCCCTCAGCTCTGAGTGGCAGTAACCAGAGGCAAAATCCAGCCTGGGCTTCAGCCTTGCAGCCCATATGGTCACCTTTTGGAATTCATTTCTTCTGGTAATTTCTGTGTAATTAGACAGCACTGAAGGCGGCTTCCTCTCCTGGGCAATGAATGGTGCCGATCTCGTGCCAAAGGTGCGCTTTGCCCCGCACAAACCCGCGAGGAGAGACCAGCTCAGCCTCCGGGGGACAATCGGGACCCTCGGCAAGGGGACCCCGGACACCCCCGGAGCGCTGGGAGGCGATGGGGGCACCGAGCAGCAATGCAGCACAGAGCCAGCCCCTGCTGCTGGGCTGTACAGAGAGCTCGGAGTGTTTGCGCGAGCTCCAGCTGCTGCTGGAGTATTTGGGAGGTCATCGCGCCGAGCAGGAACCTGTAATTGCAGCAGATGCTCTCCGACAGCGGCGGCCCCGCGGGGGAGCCGCGCCGCTCACCCCCCCCCGGGCAGCAATCTAATTTATATCTCATAAGACAGTTTTATTTTCGGGATTACCGGCGGGTTCCGTGCCAGAGAGCCCCGCGGGCTCCGGCCGCTGCCGCAGCAGGGGGAGTGCGGCGCTGGGAAGGAGCCTCCTCGTGCTGGGTTATGGGGCCATAAAATTATCCCCGCTAGGAGCCGGCCGCCCTTCCAAAGGAGCCGTTTAAACGGAAAACAAAGGCAGCCCCTCGCCCCCCTCGCAGCTTCTGTTCCAACAGGAGTGTGGATGGGGAGGAGAGCGGCGGAGGGTTTGGTAGAGCCGGGCTCAGATGGGGTTTGCTGGAGCCGGGCTCAGATGGGGTTTGTTGGAGCCGGGCTCAGATGGGGTTTGCTGGAGCCGGGTTCAGATGGGGTTTGTTGAAACCGGGCTCAGATGGAGTTTGCTGGAGCCGGGCTCTGTGTGCTCAGATGGAGTTTGCTGGAGCCGGGCTCTGTGTGCTCAGATGCTGCTGCTGCTGCTGTTTGATCCTTTCTGAGCAAACGGCTCCAGCTCCGAGGGACGGGGAGAGCCGGGGAAGGAGGAGGAGGAGGAGGAGAAGCCATTTCTCTCCTCAGCGCTGCTTTCCGCGGGCGGGGATGGAGCCCTGCTCTCCTCCGGGTGTTTGGATGGAGGGGCGGCCCTGGTTGATGGATTTGCTCCTGTTCTGCCAGAGGCAGCAGCTCAGCCCCGAGCGGGACAGGGAGCGGAGGGGAAGGTGCTGCCTGCAGGAGCGCGGCTGCCCTGAGTGCTGGGGGGGCTCCCCCAGCCCCTCCTTTGCTCCGGGCACCCCCAAAGGCAGCCCCAGCAGCTGGCAGCTCGGTGGGCACAGGGCGTGCAGCCTCCAGTTTCCCCCAGCTCCAGCTGCTCTCTTCAGCTCCTGGAGCTGCAGGAGCAGTGATTTCACCTCCCCGGCTGGTTCCTGGGGCCAGGGGGACAAAATGGGCTCTGTGAGTGGTGCCCTATCCAGGTATAGCCCCCCTGCTCTGAGATTGACTCCTGGGAGAAAATTAATAGAGAACTGGGGTGGAAAAGGATTTTTGTTGTTGTTGTTTTTTTTTTTTTTTTTTTTTTTTTTATGTCCTGTGCCTCCAGCTCTGAAAAGCAGACTGATTTGGTCAGGGGTGTGCAGCCATGCTGGGGGAACATTTCCATCCACGGGAAGCACTCTGCAAGTCAGTCCATCCCAGCCTACAGTCAGCTCCCTGTGCTCAGTCCCAGCGTGAGCTCCCAGGCAGAGAAGTGCTCCTCAGGGCACAGGCTGTGATCTGATTTCAGAGTGAGCACACCCGGTCATGGTGGGAGCAGCTCGTCCTTGCCCCGTTAGCTGGGGCAGCACCTTCCCTTCCCAGAGAGCTTCCCCACCTTCCCAAACCTCGGCTCCCATCTTCCCTCCCTCCTTCCTCTCAGGGAAAGCAGGAGCTCAGACTCTCTCTGGCAAACAGAAAAAATGCCCAAAGCCTCAGAGGAGAGGAAACCCCTCTGGTTTTACCCCCCAGCAGCACCCGGCGCTGGGGCTGGACCTGAGCACTCTTGGGGGACACACAGGGACAGTCCAAGGTCTGTCCCCACCCCGGGGTGGATGCTGGGGAGGCAGCCACAGCCTCTAAACAACTCTCCAGGCTCCCAGCCTCCTGAGAGTTTAATTTTTGGGAAGCTTTAACATCCCCAGCTTAGCAAGCTCTGAAAGAAAGGTCAGCTAATCCCTCAGAGCGTCTGAATGAATTCGGGCCCAGGAGTGAGATTACTGAGCAGGGGAGGGGAGGCCAGGGAGCTGCATGGATACAGGGACCCTTCCCAGAGGCCGGCCTGGCTTGCTAAAGAAATGAGAAATGCACTTTTATTGCAGTTCTCACCCCCGGCAGGAGGGAGGGGTGGGCACAGCCCCCAGCTCCTCCCCAGCAGCACGGGGTGGTGGAGGGGGGCCCTGAGAGAGACCCGAGGGTCCCCATCCATGGAGGGACAGCGGGGACACTGCGGTGTCCTGTGGGCACTGAGCAGCACCCACGGCCTTTGCTCTGGGTGTCAGCTCAAGCATTTAGGGGAAAAATCCCAAACCCAGGGTCCTCGTGTCCCTCTTTGGCTGCCTGGGTGGGTCCAGGTCCGTGTCTGGAGGCACCGAGGTACCAGCAGGCACCAGGCACACGATGACACTGACAGAACAAGGAATTCAGGGCATTGTGGCCATTGCCGTGTTCCTGTGGTTGTGGTTGAGATGGCCTTTGTGGGACACCTGAGATGTGTCTGGGCTGAGCAGGGTGAGGTGGGTGCCTGGAGGGCAGTGGGCACCGTGCGGGGCTGCGGGGCAGTGGGCACCGTGCCTGGAGGGCAGTGGGCACCGTGCGGGGCTGCGGGGCACTGCGGGCATCCCCCACCCTCACTGTGAGCCCCGGGGATGACATGACAGCAGCGCTAAGGACGGGCTTTTCTCCTGCAAGTGCGGCGTCCTGCTCAGCGCGGAGCGGCAGAGCAGAGCCACTGAGCAGGGATGCCCCGGGGTGAGCCACGGTAACCGGGCTGCCGTGTGCAGCGCAGACACCAGAGCCCAGCGCCCTGCCAGCTCCCCAGCCGGGTATTCGGGCCACGGGGGCTTCTGTGCTGGCCCCCAGACTCTGCTCTGAGCGGCAGAATCCTCTCTCTCCTCTCCTGGTAACTGCACAACTGTGAGTTTGCACTTGGAAGGTTCCATCCCTGCAGAGAGCCGGGCTCAGCCAGGAGCTGCTGCCCAGGGGTGGCTCTGCCCTCTCAGGGGACAGTGGTGGCCCTGCACTCAGTGCCCAGGGACAGTGGTGACCCTACATTCTCAGTGCCCAGGGACAGTGGTGACCCTGCACTCAGTGCCCAGTGGCGGCCCTGCCCTCTCGGTGCTCAAGGACAGTGGTGGCCCTGCACTCAGTGCCCAGTGGTGGCTTTTGGGGGATTCTCACCTGTGGCCTTTTGGGGGACTCTCACCTAGCTCGGCCTGATTCAGGCTGGGCTGGTTTCAGGTGTGCCTGAACATCTCCGCCTGGTTCTGCTGGCCCTGAACAGGGACAGACATTGACCACAGGCGGGCTGGGACAGCCCCAGCGGCGCCCTGGCCTGGCAGGAGGTGCAGAGGGCTGTGCCGGCACTGAGGAGCAGGGCACAGCGCTGTCCTTGGCAGGGTGACAGGGTCCATCCCGTGTCCCTGCTGTCCCCTCGTGTCCCAGCCCTGGCTGAGCCCCTCTGAGCCTCCCCACCGCCCCCTCCTCAGCTCCCGCCCCTCCAGACGCTGCCCCCGGCCATTCAGCCTCTCTCCGGATCATTAAACATATTGAGCAACACCAGTCCTGTGACTGGTTAATTAGTAAAGACCTGACTAATTAGTTAATCGTGTTTACCGAGCGCTTTGAGAGTGCTCAGTGTCATTATTCGGAGTTCTGAGCGGACCCGGGTGCCCCTCCCGTCCAGGGCTCCCAGCCTTTGTCCCCGCTCCCCCGGTCCGGGGCTGGGATGGCAGCTTGGCCCTGCTGCCCTGGTCACAGGGGTCCCGAACAGCCTCTTGGGGGGGTTAGAAAAGCCCCTCACCAATGTCCCTGCACCCTGGCACACTGAGCTGCTCTTCCAAAGCCGTCCCTGGAGGAGGCAGGGCTGGCTCTTCGTGCTCCCCTCATCCCACAGCCCCCGAAGGGAACATGAGCCACACCCAGCCGTGTTCTCCCTCCCAAATCCCAAATCCCAAATCCAGCCCCCAGTGCCGTGGGCACCTCGGATCTGGGAGCCTCCCGTTCTTTATGAGAGAAATCAGTAGAGGGCAAGGCAAGTCATTCCCACATCTGAGGGGAGAGGAGAGCACGGGCAAAGGAGAAGCGGATGGGCAAAGGAGGAGAGGACGGGCAGAGATCTCGTCTGCCCAGAGGAACGGGAATGGGGTTTGTTAGTCAGGGAGGGTCTTGGCATCCCTGAATAATCACCAAGTCTGATCTCCTTGGGACTGTCCTAATTCATAAAAATGTCATCAGCTCGTTAAGCACCCTCATAAAGAGCCCCAGTCCCCCCTTATCACTGTGGGATCTGCAGGGGAGGCTGCCAGCACCAGCTGCAGAGCACAGCCACCTCCAGGGAGCACCTCCAGGAGAGGGGGAATCTGCCTCTGGAGCTGACCCAGAGCTGTAAAAGTCACCCAGGGCTGCCACGGGAGCGGGGCTGGGGAATATTTCAGTCCCTGGGAGTTGGTTGGGGTGCACATGGCAGTGACAGTGACTCTGCTGCCTTCACCCTGCTGTCCCAGGCTGCAGCTAGGAGCTCCTGGCTGCTGCCCTTCCAGAAAGCCCCCAGAGGTGAGGTCAGGGCCTGCCAGCCCCAGGTGACACTCACCTGAGTGGGGATCCTGCAGGACCATGGAGATGCTGGCTGGGAGGGGATGGAGTTTCCCTTTGCACTCTGAATTCCCTCCTGGAAATCCTCCCTGCCTTGGGGGCTGCCAGTGAAGGGCAGAGCAGCCCAAAAGGGGCACCAAGCAGAACGGCAGTGAGAATGGGGCTGGAGCCCACCTCAGGCTCTGGAACTGGTCCTGGCACTGGCCATACTGGTGCAGAGAAAGCCCCTGTGGGGGCAGGGTCCTGCTTCCAATGTGAGCAGCACCAGACTGCCTGGGGGGTGCTTGAGGATGGAGCAGGTGGGGCTTATTTTGTAATTTGGGGTTTGGGGTTTCTCTGCCATTTGGGGTTTTTCTATATTTCGGGAGTTTCTCTGTCATTTAGGGGGTCTGAACCACAGATGGGATCCTTGCAGTTCATTTTGGACATGTATCAGTGGTAAGAGTGGCTTAGTGGCTCCCACTCCCACGGGTCACACACCCAGGACATCTCCAGTGGTTTATGTGGATTAACTGCTACGGGAGAAGGGCTTAGAGGAGGGTGGGACCCTTTGGAGTCTGGAAATTCGATTCTCAGCTGTGCTGCATTGGTGTCCCCATGTGCAAAGGTCAGAAGGGGCCCTGGGCTCTGCGTGGGCTGTGGCCCCAGCCTGTTGTCACCCCCAGGAGGGAGCCCAGGGGTTACTGGTGCCTGCAGGAAGGGCAGGAGCACCAGAGCTCGGTTTAGTTCCTTGCACAAGACAAACTTTCCTCCTCGTTTGACCTCCTGCCCACCATCCTCCTGTCAGAAGCTGTTTCTTTGCTCCTCCTGCAGGCAGGGAGCACCAGGAGCCCTTCCCCATTGGGGAAACTCCTTTCCTGCCGAGTGCTCCTGGGCCAGGCAGGACCCGAGCCCTGCTCTCAGCCTGGGGGCTGGCAGGGTGGCACGGTGTCCCTCAGTGTCCCTTGGTGTCCCTCGGTGTCCCTGGGGTGCTCTGTGCCCCAGCATTCCCAGGCAGGAGGAGAGGACAGGCTGCTCCAAGAGAGAGGAGCCAGGGCAGGCAGGAAGGGAAGGAAGCAGGGCTGCACCTGGGAGATGTCAGGGTTGGTTTTGCAGCTCCACACGGGCACTGACAGCAGCTCCGTGGGGGCGTGAGCAGGCGCAGCAGGGCAGATTCACGGCCGTGGGTCAGGCCCAGGCTGAGCCAAACCTCCTGCCTAGCATCAGTTTTATGAACAAGATGAAGTGCAGAGCCTCCAGTGCGGGCGCCCTGCGAGACGAGAAACGCTGGGGAGCAGGAGCAGGGGGTTCTGTGAGGGGCCATGCTGCCCCTCCTGCCCTGCTCTGCTCCTTCCCAGCCTGGCCTTGGGGGTGCAGAGAGCAGCGCTGAGCAGCCCCAGCAGCTGCTGGGTCTGGTCCCACAGCCCCAGGGAACTCACGGGCTGGGAGCCATGGGCAGAGCAGCTGGAGGCTGCAGTAGGCAGGAGGCAAGGGCTCCCCTCTTTAAAACGAAATAAAATCCACAGCAATTCCCAGCCCTGCAGAAGGGAGCAATGCCAGACAGGGAACTGAAACGTCGGAGACAATTCCAAATCCAAATCCGAATCCAAATCCGAATCCAAATCCGAATCCAAATCCATCCCCAGCTGGGCACGGGCCAGCCAGGCCAGGGACATGCTGTGGGGATTGTCACAGTGCCACAGGACGCCAGGGCCAGGCCGGGGCTTCCCTTCCTGGCCAGACACCCAGACTGAAACTCTTGTAAACTCAGAACCTCATAGAAAAGATGAAGCGAAATTCCTGGAGGCTCCCGGCTCTGCCTGAGATCGGCGTGGGACAGACCTTTGTCCCAGATGTGGTGAGATTGTCACTTCATCACCGTCTGGTACTGAAAGCTGCGTTTCAGCTGGGCTTTGACGGGTAATTGATGGATGATGCAACGCTTGTTGTGCCTGCAGCGTCCCCACATTGTCCTCTTTGGCAATGCCTTTTGATGTCCCTCTTCAAAGGACACGTCCTGCCCTTTCCCTGCCAAGGGTGACCAGGAAAGTCTTGGCAAACGCCAGGAAAGTGCCTGTGGTGTTGGGGCTGCTCCTCCTTCACGCCATCCCGAGGCAGGCGAGGTGAATTTTATTCCTGACACCTTTGCTCCATTGGGGCAGATCCCAGGTGAGCTGGGGGGGTGAGGGCAGTTCTTTGCCAGGGGGTGCTGGGTACCCGCACAACGCCCTGGGCAAACAAAGGGCACGGCCCAGTGGCTCTGAGTGAGCTACAAACCCTCACCTTGGATCTGTAATCCCGTGGGAATGCTGTTATTTATTTATTTATTTGTGTATTTATTTATTTATGGGATTCCAAGGGCTCGTTTCATGCACGATAAAGCCTGTGGAGGAGCTGGTGGCGGCTGCTCCTCTGGAGCTCATGGGATCATCCCAATGATCCCAGTGGGAGCAGGGCAGAGCTCCAGGGGAAACACCAGGGATGAGGATGAACCCAGGCAGCTCCTGCTGCACCAGCTGTAAAGGGCACAGCACTGTGGGCAGCGGAGCTCCTCACACTGGGGTGGATGCAAGGATGACAGAGGATTTGCAATCAGGGAGAGGCTGTGGGGAGAAATGGGGGGCTCAGATGCTCTGTGGACATGTAAGGGGACCTTGACTCCCTCTTTGTGTTTGTGCTGGCAGGAGAAAACTGAGCAGTGTCTGCACACCTTGGGACTGGGAAGGCATTGGGAAGGGATTGGGAAAGGACTGGAAGGGACTGGAAGGAATTAGAAGAGATTGGAAGGGGCTGGGGAGGGACTGGGAGGGTTTGGAAGAAATAGGAAGGGGCTGGGGAGGGACTGGGGAGGGATTGGAAGGACTGGGAAAGGACTGGGATTGGAAGGGACTGGGAAGGGACTAGAAAGGATTGGAAGGCACTGGAAGTGGCGGCAGGCTCAGCCTCGTCCCTCGGGAGCAGAGCCCAGGGCGGGTTTGCCGTTGAGCAGAGCCCAGGGCGGGTTTGCCGTTCAGGAGAGCCCAGGGCGGGTTTGCGCTGAGCAGAGCCCAGGGCGGGTTTGCCGCTGAGCAGAGCCCAGGGCGGGTTTGCCGTTGAGCAGAGCCCAGGGCGGGTTTGCGTTGAGCAGAGCCCAGAGCGGGTTTGCCGTTCAGCAGAGCCCAGGGCGGGTTTGCCGTTGAGCAGGGCCCAGGGCGGGTTTGCCGTTGAGCAGGGCCCAGGGCGGGTTTGCCGGTGAGCAGAGCCCAGGGCGGG
>JAWMQZ010000057.1:11291281-11321248 GCA_035584835.1 Tangara arthus | reverse complement strand
GCCAAGCCGAGCCTAGCTGAGCTGAACTGAGCTGAGCCGAGCCTAGCTGAGCTGAACTGAGCCGAGCCGAGCTGAGCTGAGCTGAACTGTGCTGAGCCGAGCCTAGCTGAGCTGAACTGAGCCGAGCCAAGCCGAGCCTAGCTGAGCTGAACTGAGCTGAACTGAGCCAAGTCGAGCCTAGCTGAGCTGAACTGTGCTGAGCCGAGCCTAGCTGAGCTGAACTGAGCCGAGCCGAGCCAAGCTGGGCCCCTGAGGAACAGAGGCACCCACCACCTTGGGGGCACAGCTGGGGCTCCCAGGAGCTGCGGCTGCTCTGCAGAGCAGCTGGGCTGCACATCCAGCCAGGAAAGCTTCTGTGGGAGAGGCTTTGCACATCAGCCCCTGCTGCAGCCAGGCGTCCTGGAGGTCACAGCCTGGCCTCTCCCAGAGCTGCGGCCTGGTTCTGGGGCCAGCAAAGGCGGCTCTGGGTGGGAAGGGGGGTGTGGGGTGGTCGCCTCCAGCCTGGAGGGGTCTCCCATCCCAGGACACAGCTCGGTGGCCCCAGGGGAGCCAGGAGTGGGCGAGTGCCGGCGGCTCTGGCCAAGCTGGGAACTGCAAAAGCTTTTCTGTCCGGAGGTGGGCTCGAGCTCAAGCCTGCTTCCTTTTCCCTGCCAAAGCATCTGCTGTCCTGCACACTTCCCTTCCCCCTTCCCTGCAGTGTTTCAGGCCATGGAAATGTTTGATGTGATCCCCCCAGCACAGCTCCCTGTGGTTGGATTCTCTGTGGTTTGACATCCCTCCTCTGGCTGCCTTGAGGTGACCTTGGCTTTGCAGTGCCCTTTCACACCGGAAAACCAAAATATTGCATTTCAGCATTGCCCAGACGGGTATTTCCAATGAGCTAACAGGAAAAGGAGCGGTTCTGCACAGCCCCACCACCCCGGCTCTGTCAGCAGCTCCAGCTGGTCCCAAGCTGCTTTAATGATCAATAATTTATTGGGCTGGAAGTGTCCCCAGCCAGGTTGGGATCCTGCAGTCCTGGGGCCGCTGGGTCTGGGTCCTGGGGTGATCCCTGTGGTCCAGCTGTGGTCCCTGCTGTCCAGCTGTGACCCTGTGGTCCAGCTGTGCAGCATCACAAATGTGACAATGGGGTGTAAGAGCTGTGAATGTGCAGTGTCCAGAGAGGAGCCTCTGAACTGCTCCAGGCACAGCAGATCCCAAGGGCAGGACCTGAGGTGCCACCACGGCAGGTGGCTGTGAGGGAACCATCTGTGCTGGCCACCTGACCACTGCAGGGTGATCCCTGAGGGAGCTGGGGATGGAATTGGATGATGATGCCACTTGCCAGGTCAGACTGGGTTTAAATGCTGCTCTGTGTCTGCACTATCCCACTGAACCTCTGCCAAGGCGGGTGGCACAGCCTGCAGCAGGCTGGGGGGCTCCCCTTCCCTTTGACGCCCCTCAAACCCCTCCTGGATCTGCACAGGGATCAGGAGGTGCCTCCTGCTGCTCCTGCCATGCACAGCTGGCTCTCAGCCCACAGCAGAAACCCTTGTGGCCCTCCAGGACAAGGGACGAGCAGGGATGTCCTCCTGGCTGGAGACCTGGGGAGGAGGCGGCAGCTGGAATGAGGAGCACCAGGGGAACCACGGGCACAGCAGCACCAGTGCTGGGGTGTGTGTCTGAGCTGCTCAGCACCCCCATGCCAGCAAAGCCAGGCTCCCGTGTGCCAGATCAGGCCCTTCCCTGAGCGGGCATTGTGATGGAAAAGCTCCTGAAGGGCCTGTGAAGTCACTGAGCCTCGCTCTGTGGCCACGCTGGAATGCACTAACCAGGAGTTGTTTTGAGGTCAGAAAGGAATAAGTTGTTTGCAGACAATTGATGTTGTTATTAAAAACATCCACGGCACAGAGGAGGGGGAGGGAGCTCCCCTTTCCTGTTTGGGAAATAGTTTCTCACTGCATCCATCAAACGAAAGAATTCTGTATGAAAAATTAATTTAGAAAAAAAAAAAGTTTCTGGGGCACATGCGCCTGAAAATGAACCACAGCAGGATCAGAGGTTTGGCTCAGAGCTACATCCCAGACTCAAAAGCCAGATGAAAACCCAGGACTGCTCCCAGGCTGTTGCTGGAACTGGAGGGAATGCAGTTTCCTTCAGAGAAATGCAATCTCCTCTCTGTAACTTTTGGGCAAAATTCAGGAACTGCAGCTGAAGCCCGGAGCAGTCTCCCACTGAGACAGACTCCGTGTGAGCCTGGAGCAGCAGCTGGGCTGCAGGAAAGGGGGGATCACCAACAGAGAGCAGGAAAAACCTCTGGGATGGAGGGATTGGGCTGTCACCCTGCCCCACGTGGGGAATGTCCCAGCAGCTTGTCCAGCCCTGTCCTGCAGCAGTGAGATGTCACCCGAGGTGTGACCTGGGGAGCAGCCACATCTCATGGAACTGTCCCAGGAGAGCCAGGTCACCCTTTCAGCATCCTTGGCACCAGGTGGGCACTGGCACAGGGCAGGCTGGCCCAGGTGTCCCTGCTCCCAGCCACCCTGCAGGGTCACACAGACCATGGGAGGGACAGGAGGGAGGACACTGTGCACAGGAGCCAGCCCCTGCAGTGTCCCTGGCAGGCCAGGTTTGAGCTTTGGGCGTATTTTGGGATGGGAATCTGTTCATGGCTGGATTGGTGGGCACACGGCTCAGGTCCCGCCCGTGCCCAGGCTGTGCCACGGCCCTGCAAGCCCCAGCCTGATCCCTCCTGCAGGGCGGCCAGGGACCAGCAGCACGCTCCCAGGCCAGGGTGAAGCCTCCCCTCGTGGTGGTGGGAATGCCTAGGGCAGTTTTAGGACACGGTGGCACAGCCCAGGGTCTGAGTGGCACGAGCACATCGCTGAGCATCCTCCTCACCGTGGCCAGCGCTGTGCTCCCACCCCGATTCCCGATTCCCGGGAATGTCTGCAGCTCTGCAGGCCCCTTTGAAACCCGCCAGGTCTGCAGCCTGTGCCGGCAGTCAGCGCTAATTGCCCGTGATCAGCTAATTAAGGGGTCCCGATAAAATCTGCCCGGCAGGCACAGGAGCGTGTGGTGGCCCCGGTGTCCCCAGGGCGAGGGAGAAGGCGGCGCTGGGACACCCAGGGCTCCCTCACACCCTTCCTCCTCCCCTGCCCTCAGCGGCTGTCCACACCTTTGCTCGGGGCTGGGCTGTCTCTCTGCTCAGGTGGGTGCTGGCAGTGACCCTGGGGACAGCTGGGACCTGGCTTGGTGGCAGTGGCTGCACAGCCACAGCCCCGTGGAGAGCAAGGGGCTCGGAACATGCGATGGCTGATGGGGTGTTTGGAAAGGGGCACAGAATCCTCCTCTCCCCCAGGGAACCCCCTCCTGGGCATTGCGAAATGAAAAGGAAACACTTGCCACAGCCGAAGCAGCCTTGCCGCCCTGCAGAAAGTGCAGCTTTATGTCTCTGGGTGTTCCTGCCAAGCTCCTCTCCAAAGACCTGCCCGGTTTTCAGGAATGCTGCCCCATCCAGGGATTTCCCATCCTCTCCTGCAGTCCTGCTCTTCCCTGGCCTCCCTGCCTGGGAGGGAAGAGCAGCGAGGGCCAGGCTGGCCAGGGCAGTGTCCCAGGCATGTGCAGGAGGCTGATCCCAGCAGAAAAGCTGGGAAATCCCTGTGTTTGACCAGCTTTGATCTGGATTAAACCCCTCAGAGACAAACAGCCACAGCCTTCCTGGGGCTGTGTGTTTTGACTTGAAGCCATCAAAGTTTGCCCTGAGCGACCCTGAAAAGTGAGCAGGCAGCTGCAGGCTCCTGCCTGGGCAGGGAGGAGCTGCTGCAGTTCCAGGTGTGTCAGCCTTGCCCGAGCGAGGCTCTGGGGTCACATTTGGACTCAGGGTTGAGTAGGTGTCCGCCTGTTTCATCCTTGGTGCCCTGGGTCAGTGCCCCACAGCACCTCGGGGCTGGAGGCAGGAGCCGTGTCCTCCCCAGGGTGTCCTTGCTGCTGGCAGCGTGTCCATAGCCACCCACTCCCCTTGGCTGCAGCACCTGGCATTTCTCCATCCAAACACTCCCTTAAGGCAGCCTTGGCTCAAAGTCCCTGCCCTACAACAGTCCCGTGACCCCAAAGAGATTTGTGTTTCCAGCCCAGAATTCTTTCTGTAGGAGCCTCACACCTCAGCTATCCACAGCCTTGGGTGGAGGAGTGGGGAGGGATGAGCACACACAGAAAAGGGTGAGCACACAGAGAAAAAGATGAACACGTGCATGGAGGGATGAGCACACGCATGGGGGGGTGAGCACACGCATGGGGGTGTGAGCACACACATGGAGAGGTGAGCACACACACAGAAAAGGATGAGCACACATATGGAGGGATGAGCACACACAGAAAAGGATGAGCACACACAGGGAGGGATGAGCACACACATGGAGGGATGAGCACACACATGGAGGGGTGAGCACACACAGAAAAGGATGAGCACACACATTGAGGAGTGAGCACACACACACAGAAAAGGATGAGCACACACGGACCATGAGCTCCTGGAATGGTGCATGTGAGGAGCACGGAGCTGCTGGACCAGCCTGTCACCTCCAGCAGCCCAGAGCCATCCTGGGGGAGCTTCCAGCCAGCACAGGCCACGGCTGCTCACTGGGGAGCAGCAGAACAGAGAAATGAGGTGGAACAGAGGAATCCCATGGCAGTCCCAGGGTAATTGAGGGGGGGAAGTGCCCTGTTCCAGATGGGTGTGGGAGTCCTGGCTGGCAGCTGCTCTCTCCAGGGGAGGATATGGCCTCAGATGTTCTGGTGTTGGAGTCAGGATGTTGAGCATGGGCAGTGCAGGACGGTCCATTCCTGCATGGGCTCGTGGTGCTGCATTCCAGGGAGACCCTGCAGGGGATGCTGAGCCCAGCCCGGCCTCCCTGAGCTCGCCGAGCCCAGCACAACCACAATCCACATTGCTGCCCAGAGCCTGTTACAGAAAACCATTAACAGTAGCACAGCTGCCCTGATAAGGCAGGATAAGCCTGTCAGCCTTTGATAAAAGCCCAATCTCCAGGAAAACAAAACACACCGGTGCCTTGTCGGGGTGCCAGGACCGCCCAGCCTGGCGTGGGGGCAGCGGGGCAGACAGCTCGGCCCAACACCTCCCTGAAATACCCGATAACAACGGGATGTCAGGCTCATCAGCCCGAGTTTTCCTTCCCTCTCAGATGCCCCGATAGTGTCCCGGAGATAAGATAGCTCTGTTTACCCAGGGCACGCAGCAGAGCTTTGTCCACAGCCCCGAAGGTGCGAATATCCCTGAGCAAACACAGCTCTTCACACCTGTGGGGCTTTCCCTGAATGGGCTCCAGGTGGCTGCGGGATGGGAGCTGGATGCTCACCCTGTTCATCACCATGGCCCGCGCCTGGACTGGGTTGCAGGATTAGCTGAGCTTTAGGACAGATTGGAAGCAGAACTAAAATCCATCTCTGCTGGGCTTTCCCAGCTGGAGCTGAGTTTTTATGTCATCCAACATCACTCTGCAGATGCACAGACAATTCTGGCTCCTGTCACCCAGAGCTCTCTGCCTTTGCCACAACAAAACCCTCCCAGGGTCCCTCTCCCTACCTCCAGAAAAGGAAACTGAGGCACAGCAGAGTTAGGCCAAGCCATGGCAGGGCCTTTCCTGCATCCTTGGAGCTTCTCCTCTCCGAGGACAGAGCAGCAGTGGCTGAGCCCAGACCGTGGGGCTCCCGGGGCAGCCCAGGGCTGAGATCTCCACCCCAGGAACGTGCTGAGCTGCCAACAGCTCCCCTGGGCCAGCTGGGCTCGGACAGAAACCAAACCCTTCCCGAGAGCCCTCATCTGTCAGGCCCAGCTTAGTGTCTGGCACCTCGAGCGGCCAGGCCGAGGTTTGTCACTCACGGGAGCAGCACTGCTCCCAAAGCCACCGGGAGCTCCTCATCCTGGGGACAGGCACGGGCTGGGACAGCTCCCAGAGCTCCCAGAAATGCGTCACAAACCGAGGGAACTGTCCCCTTGGAGCCTCCTCCCGGGGCTTTTGTCCATGCTGGGATTTCTGGGATCTGCCTGCAGGGTGAGGTGCTTGCCCAGCTCCAGGGGATGCTCTCCAAGGAGGTGCCACCCTCTGGCTGGGGATGCCCTGTTCCTTCTGGATGTGGGGTCTGGGGGTGTGGATCCCCAGCTGCACGGCCTGGGAGGATGAGGCCACGGGGTCCTGCAGAGAGGAGAGAAGGCAGCACCAAGCCAGGGCTTGGGAGAGGACAAAAGGAGAGGGATGCAGACTCCAGAGGGAAATCTGCAGGAGCTGGCCCTCAGAGAGGTGGTTTTGGAGCAGTGGCACCGTGGTGGGGATGCTGCTGGCTTTGGGGAGGGATGATGAGCCCTGGGTTGTGCCCAGCTCTGTGCTGGGCTCTGGCAGCAGCCACAGGGTCCCTTCGGAAGTGGGGCTGGCTGGGGCTGGTTTAACAATTCCCCTGGTCCTGCTCCAGAGGAGATTGGGAAATGATCTGGGGTTAAAACAACACATCACGTTCCTGAAGGCTGTTTGTGAGGAGGAGCCCAGCACAGCCCGACCTCACAGGAGGCTGAATTGGCAGGGACCGGGCACGGGAGCAGCAGCACTTGGAGCTGGGTCTGCTCTGGGGGAAGCACGGCCTGAGCTGGTTTAAAACCGCCTGGCTTTGCTCTCACCCCTGCCTGTGGGGAAACACGGCCAAGTTTCCTGGATCCCTGGGGCACTGATGGAGGCAGAGCTGAGGCTGAGGCTGTGTCCCTGTCCTTCCCCTGATGGGAGCAGAGCTGGGGCTGTTTGTGTCCCTGTCCTTCCCTTGATGGAGGCAGAGCTGAGGCTGTTTGTGTCCCTGTCCTTCCCTTGATGGAGCAGAGCTGAGGCTGTGTCCCTGTCCTTCCCCTGATGGAGGCAGAGCTGGAGGCTGTTTGTGTCCCTGTCCTTCCCCTGATGGAGGCAGAGCTGAGGCTGTTTGTGTCCCTGTCCTTCCCTTGATGAGGCTGTTTGTGTCCCTGTCCTTCCCTTGATGAGGCTGTTTGTGTCCCTGCTCCTTCTGGGCTGAACAGTTTTAATCCAGATTTGAAAAGCCTTTGACTCTTCGCCGGGCTGGCTGCGTTATCAGCCTTGTGCATTTTGGGCAACCTTTGCTCTGAATGAGCAAATTCTTTCAGGATCTGCCTCTGCTGTGGCTTTAACACTGAGATGGCTGATCCCTCCTGGGGCAAAAATATAGGAGAGCTTACAGGAAAATGTCCTGGAGGATCACCTGGAGCTTTGGGGTGCTCAGCTCCACCACTGCCCTCCTTTTGAGATGCAGGGCTCTGGTTTTACAGAAACACAAACGTACTGATAAGAGCAAGCACTTGGGGACTGGGATGAGGATTTGGGGATTTGAAGAGCATTCCCTCAACCTGCAGCAGCTCACAGCTGCCCAGAGGTTGTCAGGCTGGACAAAAACACCAAGGTGTGGGACAGAGAGAGGAGAAATGTCCTGGAAAGCACCCCAGCCCCGAGCAGCTGAGGGAAGCTGCTGCTGAGATCGGGACCAGATAAGAGGGAAACCACAAGGGCAGAGTCTAAGTGGGTAAATTGTTCCCAAGTGGATTCCCCTCCACTCTAAATAAACACTGATGCTGCAGGAGCACCTTGGAGCTGGGCTGGGGGGCAGAGCAGGGGCTGGGGGCTCTGTGCTGTCCCTGGTAACCCAGGGACTGCAGGGTGAGCTCTCCCACCAGCTCCTGCCTTGGAATGGCATCTGGATGAGTTATGGGATGCAAACAATTCATTTCAAAGCATTGACAATCTCAGGAGACGGGGCTTGGATGGTGAAATTAAACAAAGCAAGCTGATGACAGGCTGGTATCATCTCCCAGAGTGAAATAAAGAGTTCACTTCTTGACTTTTCCCTTCTTTAAAAATGAAAAAAAAAAAGTATTAAAGTCTTTCCAATCAGAGGTTTATCAGCAAACTTTCTGCACAACACCTGGTTTGCAGAGAAAGTCTCCTGGAAAAATCTAAATCAAATCCTGGTCAAAGCTTTTGCTGCATGTTTTAAGCTGCATCAGGAGAAGTTTAGGCGAGATACTAGAAAAACTTCGTCCCAAAAAGAGGGGTTGGGCATTGGACTGGGCTGCACATGGAAGTGGTGGAGTCACCACCCCTGGAGGTTAAAGAAACCTGCATGTGGCAGTCAGCGCAGGGGTTTAGTGATAAGGTGGTATTGGGTCAGAGCTTGGACTCGATGATCTCCAAGGTCTTTTCCAGCCTCATTGGTTCTGGAAAACCTTCCCTCACTGTCCCAGCAGGACCTGGCTGTGGGAGGTGCAGGACAGACAGGGGACAGGCTCTGCGTACGGCACAGAGCAGCCTGCAGGTGAGGTCCCTGGAGCTCCATCCCAGTGCTCAGAGCCAGCTCCTGAGGCTGGCTCCTGGTGAGGGTGGCTCCTGGTCAGGCTGGTTCCTGATGATGCTGACTGTTGGTGAGGCTGAAGGCTCGTGGTGATGCTGGTTCCTGCTGATGCTGGCTCCTGGTCAGGCTGGCTCCTGCTGATGCTGGCTCCTGCTGATGCTGGCTCCTGGTCAGGCTGGTTCCTGGTCAGGCTGGCTCCTGGTGATGCTGGTTCCTGGTGAGGCTGAAGGCTCCTGGTGATGCTGGCTCCTGGTGAGGCTGGCTCCTGGTGAGGCTGGCTCCTTGTCATGTTCACTCCTGGTGAGGCAGACTCCTGGTGAGGCTCAAGGCTCATCCTGAGGCAGCCCCAGAGCAGCTCCAGCCGGGAGAAGGCTCCATTCCGTTCCCAGGGCAGCGCTGTCCCATCGCAGCGCTCCGGAGGAAGCGAGGGCAATTTACAGCCCATTTCCAGGCGCTTGGAGTCCGACCGTGTGTGCTGCACCAGGGCAAGGCCGGCTTTGTGCTCCCATCCTGTATTGAGTAAGAGCGCTTTTGTCTTGGGAGAAAACGCCTTGGGTGAGAGGCTGCCACAAATCCCAACACTGCAATGCAGCACAACGGGCCCGTGGGTTCCTCCTCCACCCCACGGCCCGCTGATGGACCCTCAGCTGTATGGTGGCTTTGGAGGAGCCCCTGCAGGTCACTGGACATGTCCCTGAGGATGCCAGCAGGGAACACAAGAGCTCAGCTGGACCTCGAGGGCTGCCAGCAGCTGTTTGCCACGTGTGCTGCCTGGCACTGGGGAGAGCCTCCCTGCCCAGAGATTGTTCAAATCTGGCTCAAAACCCGAATATCTGGGAGCTGTAAATCTCCCAGGAACAAGTCTTGCTCTTGCCCCTCTGATGCTTCCTGTGGGGCCAGAAACTCCACGAGCACAGGCAGGAAACAGCTCGGGAGGTTCTGGTGCTCCAGTCCAGGCTGGAACCAGTACATGTGGAAACAGTTATGGAGATCTCTCCCTCTATGAAATGAATCCAAACCTAGGTCAGAGCCCAGTCCAGCAGGTCAAGCTCCCAGTGGTGTCTGTGCCTGTTGGGATCAGCTCCCGTGGCTTGTGGGGTGGAGGATGGAGGGGCAGCCTCAGTGCCTGCTGGGCAGAGCCTGCTGGGTGCTCTCCAAAGGGATCTGGAGCTCTTGGGAAGAGTTTTGGTCTCACCATGCTGCAGAAAGTTGATAATTGTGAGTGTTGACAATTAACCCTCGGCAGCTGAACTGACAGGACTTCTTTCCTCTGTGGGGCCTGATCTGTGAACAGCTCTGGACTTTCTCCCTGGACCTGCTCTCAAAACCAGACACCACATTTTGGGATGAGGCTGTGCCAAGCTGTCCATCTGCTGCCCGCTTTGGATGGGCACTGTTTGATCTGGCTCTGGGTGCTGATGGCAGCTGGTTCACCAGGACATGCCTGGTTTGCCCCTATTGTCACTGGGGCGAGGGCAATCCCAAAAACATTCACGAGTTCAATCTGCCACGCTCTGCTGCTCAGCATTTGCTTCTCCTCCCCACTCCCAGCCTCTGCTGGAGCTCTCCCCTCCTGCTGATGGGCCTGGCAATGGCCAGGGCAGGGCAGGGCTCCGCGGGCAGTCCTGGGATGATGGAGGGAACCTCAGGCAGGAGGGATCAGCGTGGCACTGCCACACTCAGCACCTGAGAACCCACCAGCAGCACAGCAATCCCCTGCCCCATCTCCACAGGCCTGGCTTGGGGCTTGCCTTGGGCACTGAAAATCAGATTTTCAGGGAATTCAGCTGCAGAACTCCATCAACTGGGACCAAATGTCCCCCCATTTTTCAGTGACTGAGAAATGCAGCCAAGCTTGAGCAGCTCATCTTAGAGACAGCAACAGACACATCCCTAGCAGAGAGCAGTGTTTTTCTTTTTAAGCCTTGGCTTCAAGCATAAGGGCAATAGATTTTCTTTAAGGAAATAAATCCCCAAATTTGTTAGGGTTGGCACAGCACAGGATTTTTCACTCGCCTTGTTTCTCATTTCCAGCTGAATCATTTTAGCAGGGACTTTTCTAGAAATGCTCAGCCTGACTCAGACACCCAGTCTCAAACACTTCAACCCAAACACTGAGTCTGGCTTTTTATTAATGGAAAAGAGAATGGGGGTCTTATCCTTGGCAATCCCAGGCGGGTGACAATGTTCTGTTACCAGTGTCAGTGTCACAGGGAGCTGTTACACTTTGCAGAAGCAGCACTGACAGCGGGACATGTCCAGGACCTCTGTCCCTAAGGCATGTGGGGATTTGGGAACTGGCAAAGTGGGAAGTGAAGGGCACTTGGGCTGTGCAGCCTCCCCAGGGAGGCCCTGAGTCACTCTGATGACATCTCCTCCACAGCTTTTCCACAGAAATGCCATTCCTGAGGATTTTCAGGCACGCAGAAGAGTTCTGGTCCCCAGGCCCTCTCTGTGCCGAGGGGGAGATGTCCTCAGAGCGTCCCTCCCCAGGCTCCTGCTCCCCTGCCTGTCCTGCACTGGCAGTTTGGCTGTTCCTGCTCTCAGCTGGAGCAGGGTCAGAGGCATTTGGGCTGATGAGGGGTGATCAGGGTGTGAGGGGCTCCCTCACCCCAATGGGGGTCCCAGCAGGTCTGTGGCTCTGCCTTTCCTGCCCTCCCCCATCCCCACTGGCTGTTCTGCAGGCCAGCTCTGTGGCTCTGGCCCTGGGGGTGCTGCTGGCCACAGCTGCATTTTTTGTGGTGTGCACACACTTCCCTCCATCCCTGAGCTCTGACTGGCAGGAAAACCTGACCCTGGAGCAGCCCTGGTGTCTGCCCCTGGCAGCCACAACACCCCCTCGGATTTCCCCTCTCCTGAGCCAGCCCAACCAACTTCCAGCCTCCTCTTACTCACACTCAGCTGCTCACCCAGATGGATTTTCCTGAGCAAACCTTTTTGTTTGGTGCTGGCCAACTGGGGCTGGGGTGGGTGGGAGGGCGTGGGGACGCCTGTCCTGTGAGCAGAGCTGGATCTGACCCCTCAGTCCCTGCGGCTCCAGCCTCCTGGGGCCACATGTGGTGACTCCACTCTGCAGGATTTTACCACTGGTGTTCATCCTTGCTTGGTCATTCTGCTGCAGCAGGCATGGACAGAAACCCCCTCCCAGCCTGGGGTCACCCAAACCCCAGGAGAGATCCCTGTGAGGTCACACCTGGAATCACTCCTGGGCACAGCCCTGGCAGCCTGTGCTGGACTGGTGGGGCCCAGTGACCTGTGGCGCTGGGAGAGCTCATCCACCACTTCCAGGGTCATGCCCAGCTGCTCCAAAACCCCAAACCAGCTGGTAGTGGCTTGAAGGGACACTGTAGGGACATCCTTCTGCTGAGAATATCTGAAGGGACACTGTAGGGGCGCCCTCATGCTGAGAACACCTGAAGGGACACTGTAGGGACATCCTCTGCTGAGAATATCTGAAGGGACACTGTAGGGACATGCTTCTGCTGAGAGTATCTGCAGGGACACTGTAGGGGCACCCTCATGCTGAGAACACCTGAAGGGACACTGTAGGGACATCCTCCTGCTGAGGACATTGAAGGGACACTGTAGGGACATCCTCCTGCTGAGGACACTGTAGGGACACTGTAGGGACATCCTCCTGCTGAGGACACTGTAGGGACACTGTAGGGACATCCTCCTGCTGAGGACGCTGTAGGGACACCCTCCTGCTGTCTCCATGGATTTCTCTCTACCTCCATTGTCTCTGGCTGCTTCACCTCTGTTGTTCCTGTGGCTGTTCCCTTAACCATTATGGTCTCCAGAAATTACAACCCTGAAGATATCTCTAGGGATTCTCTGGGAGCAAAGCCCCTCAAGATGGGCACGGGCAGGGGGTCCCTCTCAAGGACCCTACATGTCAGGATTTCTCCTGAAAAAGAGAAATAGTGGCTCAGGCTGAGCTAGCAATTTTCTGGGAAAAGAAAACTAGTTTGGGAAAAGGAAAATTTTAAGGAGACTGAGACTGTTCATAAATTCAAGTCAAATTTAGAGATTACTTTCAGTCTCTGGATTCTTCCATCCTCCCCTTTTCCTTCCCCCCTCCCCCGAATTATTGTTTGCAAAAATTAAAACAAAATGTTTTGGGGTTTTCGTTTGTTTAAAAAGCAATTTGCATTTTAAAAATTGCCAAAATATAAGCTTTGGGAGGGTGGGGTCTTTTGAAAGGGCAGCATTGTCATTGCTGAATGAAAACCACGGAGAGGAATTCGTCCTGGGAGACGCAGGGCGCTGGGGACGTGGTGGCAGCACAAAGACCACAACCACAGCTCCCAGAGCACAGCCCCAGCCTGTGCCTCCATTCATGGCCCTCCTTTCCTGCTCCCACATGGAAAATCCTGCCCACCTTGACCTCCTTGAGGGATTCATTTGACCAAGCTGTGTTTTTAACACGGAGAAGATTCCACAGTGTTTTCTCTGCCTGGCTCCAAAGCGCAGCTTTCCTCTTTCCCTCCTCAACCTTCCCAGGTTTTGGAACATCTGTGTTTAAATGAAATCTGCTTATCCAGACCTGGCAGCTCAGGTAGAGATGCTCTGATGAAGCTCTGCACATCTGTGCACAATAAAGTCAGGGAACAAAAGGCTTGTGAGGTCCTTGGCAGAGTGAGGGAAGGAAGAGAGCGGGAGACAGCAGGACTGGGCTCAGTGGAGCAACTGGAGCCAAAACCTTTCCTCGCAGAGCCCTCAGCACCTGGCCAGGTTCTGCGCATAGCTGGGTCTGCAGGAGTTCCGGAGTGTCTCCACCAGGTGCAAAGCAAAGCTTGAGGAACGGACATGATGCCAGTCCTGGGAGGTGATTTTTATTACAGCCCTCAAAGGCGTTCATAGAAAGAAAAAACGGGTTGCTAAAGAGCCACTTGAATACAGGGAAATTCAAACCAAGAAGCAGTGGCAGAAAATTAAAGCCAGGCCAAGTCATGTTAGGAACAAGGCAAAAGGCTCCAGCACAGCAGGGGATTAACCTCGGGCCGAGCAGAGGGAGGGCGGGAGCCGCTTCCTGAGCCTCTGTCCAGGGAAAACGTGCCCGGGGAGCCACACGCCCCGGGGGCATGCACGGAGCTGGAGCGGGATCCAAAACCACCCCGACCTGCTGCTGAGGCCAGCGGTGTGCCCCGGCAGTGCCCACACTCTGCACCTCCAGAGAGATCCCATCAGGCCATGTCCCAGCCCTGTCCCCACAAGGGCTTTGTGATGCCTGCCTGGGACATTTCTTGGATTGCCCCAGTTCCTGTGTCCCTGTGTGGCATTGTCAGGAGAAAAGGGAGGGATATTTTCCATCAGTCCTTCCATCTCTGTGTGCCATTGTCAGGAGAAAAGGGATGGGGATTTTCCTTCTCTCCATCCATCCCTGTGTGCCATTGTCAGGAGAAATGGGAGGGATATTTTCCTTCTGTCCTTCCATCCCTGTGTGCCCTTGTCAGGAGAAATGGAAGGGATATTTTCCTTCTGTCCCTCCATCCCTGTGTGCCATTGTCAGGAGAAACGGGATGGGGATTTTCCTTCAGCCAGACCAAGCCTCTCCCATGGGCATTCTGCAAGCACACCAGGCTGCAGGCAGAGCTGCCAGCTTGCCCTGGCTGATGGTCAGTGGTGCACAGCACTGGCCAGTCCAGCCCAGGTCCTCAGGGTGGACACAGTAATTGCAATTAAAGCCGTTCCTCCTAAGTTTGGCCCCTTTTGAGTGCAGAAACAGGTGGATCAGGAGGGGTGGGTGCTGGAAAAGCAGCCAGGTGTATGGGCCAGGGAAGGAATCACTGCCCAGCTGTTTCCAGCTGTTTCCAGCTGTTTCCTCGGTGCCCTGGGAGTGGCAGGAGGAAACAGAACCAAGGCTGAGCTGATGGAGCCAAAAGAAGCTGAGAGGTCCCAGTGGAAGTGTGACTGTGGCTCCTGGATGCCTGTGGGGAGCTCGAGGGAGGTTGTGCTGGTCATGGAGTGGGACTGGAGCAGACCATGGAGCAGGGCTGGAGCAGACCATGGCAGAGGCTGTGCTGGACATGGAGCAGGGCTGGAGCAGGGCTGGAGCAGACCATGTCAGAGGCTGTGCTGGTCATGGAGCGGGGCTGGAGCAGACCACACCTTCCCCAGCTCACCCACTGCCTCCCTGGAGGATTCATCCCCCAAGGCATCCACAGTATTTAGGTCGTTGACTCTGGATGAGGACAAGGTTGGCTGTTTTTAGAAGCTCCTTGCAGCTTCTTGTGAGGTTCAGCTTCTTCCCTATTTCAGGATTTTCCTGTCCCTGGGACACCAATGGAAAATTGATCCTGAGAGCAGAGCTGGGAGGAGCTCTGCACACTCCACTTATTCCTCCACATTCCTGTGCAGCTCTGCTCTGGTGGCACCAGTGGAAATGTTAGCAAAGAACTCGAGAAAATCCCCAGAGTCCTGTTTTCCTGGCTTTGCAAAAACATTTCTGCTTATCAAGCAGCCCAAAGAAATGTGAAGATTTTCACTCACTCTTCGTGTGGGCTCAGCTTTGAATTTTAAAAAGGGATTTGCCAATGCAATCTTGCAAAATACTCCAGTGCCAAGTCCAGCTCTCCTAAAATACAAGTTTTAGGAGGAGGTGAGCTTTCATTCTCCTGAGAAAACATGCATTTCTGACAGATTTAAGGGAGAACTAAGGCTTCTGTGAGGCCATGCCACTCCCTGGAGAAATGTCCTTTCATGTCGATCAGCAGGGACCAAATCCTGTGGTTTGTGGCACCAAAGGCAGAGCTGCTCTTGAGCCTCAAGGCTTTGAACAATGGAGATGTGAACCTACAAGAGCCCTCAGGCTGAGGGATTTAAATATTTCTCCTCTGTTTGAGACTTTGAGCCGTGCCCAGAGGCTGTGCCATGGGTGCAGGTGCTGCCTTGGGGGTTAGGTGTGGCCAGGAGATCGTTCCCTGTGTCCCAGCCCTGTGTCCCAGGGAAGGCTCTGCCCTGAGGGTAGGAGCCAGCCCTGAGTCCTGCACCTCCAGGAGAAGGGTTCAGCCTGGCTTGGTCACCTCTGTAAAACAAGGGCTGGGAACTTCAAATCCCCATGTGCTTCCCAAAAGCTTTGCCAGTGCCTTCTGCAGGGCAGGAATCACCTCTAAACCCCTTTGTGTGGTGGATCCATGGTGTGGGCCAGGGCTGCTCAGCACGTGTGGGATGAGGAGAAAGCAGAGCTGAGCAGCTGCTCCAGCAGGGCATGGCAGGCTGCTCTTCCTGAGCTTTCCATGGAGTGGGAAGCCTCGAGGAGGACACACAAGTGCCTGGTGCGTGCTCCCGTGCTGCTTTTGCTGCTAAAAGCGCAGCTTCAGCACATGTAGGACCTGACACAGCCATTCCCTCTGGAGCAGGAGCGCAGTCTCCGGCTCCCTCACGGTTGTGTCCTGGTGGGGAGATGACAGAAGCTCCTGCAGGCTGCTGGGCTCATCCCAGGAGGGCCAAACCGCGGCTCAAAGCCTGGCCCAGCTCCGTGGCAGGAATGTCTGTCCCTCACGCCTGGCAAAGCGCTCCCAGGCCGCTCCTGTCACCATCAGCACGTCGCTGGCCGCTGCTCCTGCTCTGCCAGCCCTGCTGGGGATGTGAGGCTGGGTCTGTCCGTGTCAGTGGGGGAATTCTGATGGCAGAACATGGAGAGAGTGGCTCCATCCTGCTGGGGGCATGGGGACGGGGGTGCTGCTCTCCCCTGAGCTGTCACAGCATGTCTTAGCTGGGGATTGCTCCTGAGAAACACTCTGGGGCTGCACTGGCGTTCCCTGGGCTGAAATTTGATAATTAAGCAAATACAGCGTGGCTTTGTGTTGGGAGAGCACCATAAGGTAAACAGGAAGGAATGAGGGATTAAGACGTCTCTGCTCTGAGGGAAGGTGACAAGGCCGGAGCTGTGACACCTCCGTGCCGGGGCGAGGGGCCCAGCTGCGGGCTGGCATGGCACAGCTGCATTGTTCAGCAGTGAAGAGCAAATAAAAGCCGCGGGAAAAGAAAACAAGCTATAAAATTCTCAGCAAAGCACAGAGCCCCGGCAACTGCGTCCTGATGGCCCCGTGACAGCTCCGGGGAGAGGCGGGCGAGGGGTCGAGCGTTTGAAGTCCCGAAGTTGTCCTTTGCAAAGGCCCCCTGCTAAAACACGCCCGGTGTTGACTTTAGGCTGCATATGGTGGAGGAATTGGACAGCTCAGTCACAGCAATCAAAGCAGGGGGCACCTTTTGGAACTTGGCTAACTGGGTGTCATCCCAGGTGGGATGGGGGATGCAGGGGCAGAAATGAGGATTATCAGCATGGTCGGGGCTGCAGGGGAGTGGCAGAGCCTGTGCTGTGGAAAGCTGAGGGAGAAACCAGCTAGGAAGGTCTTGGAATGGTATCCAGAGCTCAAAGATGTGTGTGTGTCAGAGCTGGTGAGAGTGGGAAACTGGGAAGGGCAGGCAGGTGATGATGGAAATTCCTTCCCACAGGGACTGAGGGGGCTTCTGAGGTGCTGGGAAATGGGGGTCCCTCAGCAGTTTGGGGACCTTTGCACTGAGCAGTAACAACACAAAGTGAGAGTGGATGGAAAGGGAGAGGAGCGGTGCTTCCATGGGGAAAGTGCTTGTGACAAAGCTGAAGGTGCCACAGGGGTTTGTGTGTCCCGACCATCGATGGTTCCCCGTCCTCAGAGTCCCCTGTAACCCCCACTGAGATCAGGGAGAGGCAAACCTGTAGTTAATGCAAGTCAGGACAGTGAAACCTGGCCCTGGCAACCTCGTTTTGCCCTCCAAAGAGCCGGGAGGGCAATGGCCCATAGTGATGGGCTCACAGGTCAGGATGTGAGTGAGCAGCTGGCCTCCCACAGCCGGAGTGCCACCAGGGCCTCCCACCCGTGACCCCCAGTCTGACAGGGCACACACAGAGGGGTTGGCAGCAGCTCCCCGGGGTTGGCACCTCCCTGCTGGGGCACAGACGGTGACAATGTCCCCTCTCTGCCTCTCCCAGCCTGCAACTGCAACCTGCACGCGCGGCGCTGCCGCTTCAACATGGAGCTGTTCAAGCTGTCGGGGCGCAAGAGCGGCGGCGTGTGCCTCAACTGCCGGCACAACACGGCGGGCAGGCACTGCCACTACTGCAAGGAGGGCTTCTACCGCGACCTCAGCAAGCCCATCTCCCACCGCAAGGCCTGCAAAGGTACGGGGATCACCCACAGGGTGGGGGGAATGCTCTGCTCCTCCTTCCCCAGCCCCTCCCACAGCCCTGCTCCCACAGCTCTGCCCATCTCCCACCGCAAGGCCTGCAAAGGTGCAGGGATCACACACAGGGTGGGGGGAATGCCCCGCTGCTCCTTCCCCAGCCCTTCCTGCCGCCCCGCTCCCACAGCTCTGCCCAGCTCCCACTGCAAGGCCTGCAAAGGTACGGGGGTCACCCACAGGATGGGGGAATGCTCTGCTCCTCCTTCCCCAGTCCCTCCCACAGCCCTGCTCCCACAGCTCTGCCCATCTCCCACCGCAAGGCCTGCAAAGGTACAGGGATCACCCACAGGATGGGGGAATGCTCTGCTCCTCCTTCCCCAGCCCTTCCTGCCGCCCCGCTCCCACAGCTCTGCCCAGCTCCCACCGCAAGGCCTGCAAAGGTACAGGGTGACCCGTGGGGAGGTGGGAATGCCCCACTGCTCCTCCTTCCCCAGCCCCTCCTGCAGCCCTGCTCCCACAGCTCTGCCCAACTCCCACCACAAGGCCTGCAAAGGTACAGGGATCACACACAGGGTGGGGGGAATGCCACAATCCTCCTTCCCCAGCCCTTCCTGCCGCCCCGCTCCCGCAGCTCTGCCCAGCTCCTCCCGCTCCTCCCTCTCCCAAACCCGGTTGAAATTGCTTTTTTTGCCGTTTGGAATGGCTTCCCATGTCCCCACGTTCCATGCTGTCACCTCTACAGCCTCCTTGTGAGGACAAGGCCACCCACGTCCCTTGCCATCACCTCTCCCTGCTCTCCCCAGCCTCCTGCTGAGGATGAGCCCATGGAAATAGAGGCCCTCGCTGCTGAGGAGGACTTTGAATTATTTCAGCCTTTATTACTTACAAATGGTGCTCCATCTGCTCCTACCTAGTCATTACCCTGCAAGGGCAGAGGGGCACAAAATCCCAGGTATGGGTGAGATGTAGAATTTAAATCAGCCTCCCCCAAGCCCCGTCTCCAGCTCCCACCCTTCAGGCAGAGCTGAGCCCACGCACAGAACTTGTCACTCCTCTGGACGAGGAGAGAACAGAAAAAGGGGAAACGGGTTTATTTTGAGCTCGGAGTATTTTGAGGTTTCCTCGTGTGGCCGTGGAGGCGAGCTGGGATTCAGCTGGGGCGGGAGCTGCAAGAAGAGCAAATCCTGCAAATGAACCCTTTTTACTCTCAGCTGCTGCTGGAAGAGATGGAAATCCTGAACCTGAGGTGCACTGAAAGGAATCAAGCAAACCTTCAAAAGCCAGATTAGAAAAATGCTGGGGTTTCCCACAGAAATGCTCAGCTCTTTTCTCTCTAAAGACTCATTTCAACAAGAAATGGAAAGCTTTTTGGCTTCAGCATCCCTTTGACAACTCCTTTTCCCAAGCTCTGTTTGTCACACAGTGGGGTTTAGGTTCCCTCTGGTTTTCCCTCCTGACTCGGGGCTTGTGCTGAAATCATTGCTGCAAACGATCAGGTTTAAACCCAAACCCTCCCATGTAACAGCTCCAGCCACCTCTCCATTGATAACAACATTCATTTACCATCTCACCAAACCAACACTCCCAGAGCCTCATCTCCACTGGACGTGGTTAAAATTAAGGAATTAACCATCCTGAACTCCTGCCACCTCCCTCATCACTGCCTGCACTCAGCAGAACCAGATTTTCTCTATATTTTCCTCTATAAAACCTGATTCTTTAATCCATCACATCACTCTGATCATGTCCCACACATAATAAATTTAAATAAAAGCATCTCAGAGAGCCCTGGTGCCTTGGGAGCTGCTGAGGAGCTCATGGCTCTCACCCACCCCAGCAAGGTCTCGGTGATCTCACCACAAAGGCTCCATGAAAGAGCTGCCAGAGGCATTTTTTCATTAATTCAACTGCATTTATTCAGCCTAAGTGACACATCCAGCTAAACTGCCTCTCCTGTGCCTTGCATTCCTCATCTCCCACTCCATCCCATGCACGAGGTGCCTCCACTCACAACACATCCAACATCAGCAAATTAAAAGAGGCTGGTGTTGCATTGTTTGAAATGATTGGTTTGGGTAATTATGCAAAAATATGACATTGCAGAAATGCTTGCACAGTGTCTCTTTCTTTTTAACTTGGAGAAAAGGAGAATTCCACAAACTTTTGCACATGTTGCAGGGCAGGGGTGAGGCTCAGGCAGCAAAGGGTGAGCAGAAAGCAGAGCTGGGCAACAGCCCCTGCTCAGGGCTGCTTGTGTTTCCAACAGCCAGACCTTTAATAACTGAGGAATAAAAGACTTTTCAACGGTCTGAAGTTGAGATGAGCAGTGCAGGTGAAGGCACAAGGAGCTGGGGTGTAAGGATGGTTTTCCCTGATGGCTAACAGAGATCCAGCCATGCCAGGTGCTTTGCTCTGTTTGCTTCCAGTGGTTTTCCTTCCAAAAATGATAAAAGCCTGAAAGTTGTCAGTGGCCAGAGATGCCCTGGGACAGAGCCATGCCAGGCAGGCCGTGGCAAGGAGGCTGCAAACCACAGGCAAAGGAACTGATGACGGATGGAGCAGGGATATTGCACGGAGTGGCAATGCTGGGTGTGTGCCAGAGCCTGCCAGGCTGGAGCTGGGCATGGAGGATGTGGCTGCTCCGGGTGGGTGGTCAGGCAGTCCCTGGGACACCAAGCCAGGGCTCCCCTGGCATTCCAGGGTCAGACTGCAGCTGATCCCTGCCCAGCCCTGCATCCTGGGCTGGAGGAGCCCGATGGTGCCGCCGCTCCTCCTCCAGGGGGGTGGGTGGGCTCATCTGGGCAGGAGGGGAGCAGGATGCCCTTTGTCCTGGCACACACATCCCACCCCATCCTGGGCACACCCCTGGTGTGGGGCTGGCCCGAGAAGCAACAAAACTCGGGGTGTAAGAAATTTCCATCTTCATTTTTCAGACTGGGACAAGGATGAATTGTTCCTCTTTTCTCCCTGGTTTTTGAGAAATCACCAAGAGCTCCCAGCACGCTGAAGCCCTGCTTCCAGCTCCTTCTGCTTTCCCTCTGCTCCAAATGATGTTGCAAGTGAAATTCCACATCTGGGTCCTGCAAACCTCGTCCACCCCGCTCTGTCATGGACCGCTGTAAATCAGGGCCCTGCTGTTGGTTCTTTTGATTAAACTCCCTCCTGATATTTGCCAGATTATTGGCACTAATGTAATTCCATTGGAGTGGAGAGTCTGCAGGGTTTTATAGCCTGGCTGTAAAACAGCTCTGCGCTTCGGGGAGAGGCTTTGCACACTTTTTGATGAAAAGATGACAAACGAGACGTGCTCTGAATGCACTTGTACTGAGGCTGCCAGCACAAACCCCTCATGCAGGGGCAGGATTTGGCACCTGGAGAGGTCACATCCATCAGGGCTCAGTCTTTTGGGAGGAAATGGGATTGTCTGTGTGCCTGGTGCTGCTGCAGCCTGGGGAGCTTTCCAGCTGTGCTACAGCATTTCATGCCTTATGCAAACCCCAAAAAGCACTCCCAGCCTCCCTGCCTGTCCTGGCCTGCACCCACCGAGGGTCAAGAGTTGACATTTGCATTTGGAGGCACTTTGAGCTGGATCAGAGAGAGGTGAGAGTTGTCCCCATGGGCTCAGCCTCCCGTCCTTGATGTCATGGGTGCGCATGAAGGGTTTTACCCCACTGAGTCTCAGACATTGAGTAAGGCAGAACCCAAACCCCTTTGGCTTTGGGAGAGCCAAGCAGAGCCCCAGTGACAGGGACAGTGGCACCAGTCCTGTCTCTCTCCAGTGACTATAGAGGGAGCTGCGTGACCAGCTTAGAGCTGAGAGCTCATTCCCTGGAGGCTGGGCCAGGGGAGATGGATCCTCTCTGTTCCTGCTGCTGGGTCCTGCTGGGAGGCTGGGGCACGGGAGGTGCCAGGGGGAACACCCACGGCAGGCAGCAGAGTCTGAGAAGGGTGGCACTGCCACCAGAGCAGAGCCTGAGGATGGTGGCACTGCCACCAGAGCAGAGCCTGAGAATGATGACACTGCCACCAGAGTAGAGTCTGAGAATGATGACACTGCCACCAGAGGGGTCCCACTGCTGATGTCCTGGTGTAGCACAGGGACACCAGTCTGCCCGTGGTTCCAGTCATGGTCAGCATCTCTCCAGCCTTGGAGATGTCCCCTGCCACCACGGTCCCCAATCCACACCTGGGTGGGCAGACAAGCTCACAGCTGAGGCGTGCCAGAGACATTGGGATGGCCTGGCTGGATCCCAGCACCAGGGCTCCAGGGCCAGCAGGGGCAGCAGTGGTGGCTCCTGCAGGGCTCTGTCCCCAGCCTGAGGGAGATGTTCCCCTCTCCAGAGCTGCCTCATTTTGATGTCCATTTCTTGTCCAGCTCAGTTGTGGTTTTAAGGCAAACTCCAAGGCAATGCTTTCCAGGAATTCAGCCCTGGGAGTTGTCCTTAATGGTCAAACCTGCTTCCCTTCCTTTCCTCCTTTTGCTCCTCCTTGGATTCCAGCTGGAGCTACTGTTGAGGAGAGAGGAGCCAGCCCGTGGTGCTGGCAGGGCTTGGGTTGGGCTCTTGTGCCAGGGCTTGGTCACCTCTGAGGAATCACATCCGTGGAGAAATTCCAAACTTTCCAGGCATTGATCTGCCAAGCACAGACTTCAATTCCTCCCCAGGACTGTGGAGATTCTCTTCTATTGCCACAAGAACGATTTTCTAGTTGCATTTCCACCCTGCATTTGTCAGTGGCTGTGCCTGAGTCACCCTTCCCCACGGCTCCATAATTCCTTATATTGATATTATTGCAAGCCCTGAGAGCTGATTTATGGCTCCTGCATCTACAACTTGTCATCACAGCCCCAGACACGCACAGACCATCAGAGAAGGTTCTGGAAATGCAGCTTTAAGCTGTCCATGCTCACAGGTCACTGTGGGAGTGTCCGGGGAAGCACTGGAGGCTCGAGTGCCACCAAGTGTCACCTCCTCCATGGCACCACCATGACCCAGGGCAGAGCTGCACCATTCACCCCCCTGGGCTGGAAGGATCCCAGAGAAAAGAAGGGACACGAGCATTACTGAGACTCTCGTGCTGTTCTGAGTTTGTAGAACAAAACCATGGAAAAGCAGTGATTTTTTTGTTCAAGTATGACTCAAGCTCAACACAAGGCATCTCCCAGCCCATGACAGCTTTTTAAAAATCCGTTAAAATCCACATTTAATGATGGATGAGCAGACACATCAAACTAGGCAGCTGCCTCTGTGTGAGGCAGAGTGGGCAGAGTTTGCTGAGCTGTGGAATTCAGGGCAGGACACTGCTGAATCCATGAGGGGATGGACGAGGCTGCTCAGAAGGAGCTGGAATCTCCATTCCCATCTGGAAACCACCTCAGCACCTTCAGAGGAGAGACACAGCTCATAGCTGAGTCCTGAGTCCATGGCAGACATGTGGATGGCCCAGCTCAATAGGAAAATGTAGACAGCATTGATTCCCAGACCAGAGCCGGCTCTGCATTCCTGAAAAATCACATCCTGGCAATGCTGGTGCCCAGCAGGGGTTTACTGGATAAACTGGGGGCCGGCCACCTTCCAAACTGGGGTTTGGGTTTGGATTTCCAGCAGGGAAACATCCAGGAGCAATCCTGGAGGGCAGGTTGGGATGTGGTTTGTCAGAAGTGGTGACACAATAGAGGGGAATTTGCTCCCTATTAAGAAAATAAAACCAAACTAAACCTCAGCTCTCCATTGCTGCTCTCAGACTAAGGACAAAAGTTGCTAAATTCACTTGCAAAGCCAGACCTTTGCATATCCACGAGACAGAGGGAAGAAAAGGAATAATTTGCCTTCCCCATGAATGTTTTCCAATAATGGAGATAATTTCCTGCTTCAGAGCAGTTCTCAGGAGTGGAAAGTGCTTCAGGCTCTCAGATCCTGAGAATTAAACCCAAGCTCAGCCCTGCTCATCCCCACACTCTGGTTTTCAGTGTACTAAAGTGAAAAGGGTTTTTTTTCTGGTAGGAAAGGATTTCTTTTCCACTTAAACAGATGCTTCTCAGAGCATCACAAACGAGCGGCTGGGATTTGTGCCCCGAGAGCTCTCACTGGGATTTCTCCCTGCTCTTGGGGTGTTGGGGACTCTCCCCACTGTGGATGCTTTGGTGTCCCATGAGGGCTGTGCACACCAAAATGATCCTTTTCTGCAGAGCTTCTCCAGCTTCTCCCTCACCTTCCCCACTGCCTCCTTCCCCGAGCCTTGTGGCAACCTCATTATCTCCGAGACTTCTGCTCCGCTGCCAGATTTGATTTTTATTATTAGAGGCAGAATGAGCTTGTAGGAACCTCGTTTCCTCCAGAGCCAGGCTAAAAACACATTAGCAAGAGAAAAACTTTGTCTCTCTTTTTTTTTCCTTCAATAACAGCATTCCCAACCCACTGTTCCTCGTGCACAATCTCCCATGAGGGCAGGGGGAGCTGGACTTGGCTTTAGGTCCATGAGGCCACCGTGCCCCACTGAGCTGCTGCTCTTGGCCTGGCCAGAGCTGCCCCTGCAGCTGATTTTTGATGGAAAAATCAAAGAGATAACATCTCCACGATAAAACCCAAATCTTCCCAGCAAAGTGCGGTGAAGGAAACCCCAGTGCTTCATCTCAGCATCCCTGGCAGCTTCTCCAGCCCTGCTGGAATCACGTGGGAAGGGGAGCTCTCAGTGGACAGGGGAAGTTTGAACAATTTTGGAACAAGGGAATTCTCCAGCATTTGGGGGAGTGCTGCCATAATTGTCCCATTGTGTGTGTCACTAATGCCTGCCCACGGTGCCCCTGCCCGAAAAGTGGATTTATGGCCGGGGTTCCAAGGCCCGTCCGGATTAGCGGCGACTCCAGCTCAGTGCAGGCTTTGTGGCCCCGTCTGTTCCTTGTTATGGAGAAGACAAAGCCAAGGTCTGCTCTGTGAAATTTGGCCCAAACTGCAGGGCACCAAAGCCCTTGGCTCCCCCGAGTGCCAGCCCAGGAGGGGAAACGGGAGAGCCCTGAGAAGTGGCGCGGGAGGAGGGACAGCAGGAGACACCCAGAGATTGTTTGGCTCTGCCCAATAAAAGGAGGAATTCATGTTCTGCTGGCAAGAAACCTTTAAATCTCCAGGAGAATGTGCTGAGGGACACTGAGCACGAACATGATCCTTTGGAGGGCTAAACGCAGCTCCCAGCGTGCAGACAGGCTGAGGAGCTCACGGCAGAGCAGTTAGTGGTTAATATTTAAAGTCATTATTGGTATTCAGAGTCAGCACAGAGACATTTCCACCCCTGCTTGTGCTCTGCAAACCAGCTGGGGCCAGACTGGGTGGGTGCACACCCAATTGCAGCTTCTCCTCCCCATAAATCCGGGGGATTTGCAGGACGTGCTGCCCGTGCTGGAGATGCTCTGGCAGTGCCAGTGCTCTCCTATCCCCACGGGATGTCCCCAGAGCCAGCACAAACCTTTCCTCAATGCTCAGGTGCACAGGCTCGGCTCAGACCTCCCTCATCCACCGACAAATGACCGGGATAGGTACCCAAAGGAAGGAGCTCTGCTTGTTTTGAGTTGATTTCCCAAAGACAGGAGGCAAAGAAAAGCTGTGAAAACATCCTGTCCTCCTTGGGACCACTTCAAGGTCACCTCTGGGATGGATTCCAGCTACGGGGGACACTCCAGGAATTCTCACACCTTGAGTTCCCTGGGAAGATGTGCTCAGAGGGAGCAGGATTTAAAGTACCTGAGCTCCTAAACACAGTGGAGCAGAAAAAAAAAACAACTCTACAACAAAAAACCTCACTTAAGCAATAATGCCAGAACCACCCCTCTAAATGCTAAACCACAAGGTTGAGTGAGACGTGTTTGCTGCATCAGGATGCGTTGTTGAGGCAACAGGAGAATTTAAATTGAATTTGTTTTGACATTTTGACAACAAACCTGGGTTTGTTGTGATTTTTTCCAGCAGAAGTTTTCTGTAGCCACGTTTTTTTTCTCCTGTTGAGGTCTTTGGAGGAAAGAAGGGAAAC
This sequence comes from Tangara arthus, assembly GCA_035584835.1. Taxonomy (NCBI): domain Eukaryota; kingdom Metazoa; phylum Chordata; class Aves; order Passeriformes; family Thraupidae; genus Tangara; species Tangara arthus. The sequence continues at coordinate 11,295,664 of JAWMQZ010000057.1, read as the reverse complement.
AACCAAAGGGAAGCAATTTTTGGCCATGATTCTGGAAAAGCATTTTAAAGCCTGGTTAAATATAAATGTGCACCTAAGGCACATTGGCTACCTGGGATTGAATTTGTACTTCAGACTGAGTGTGATTCCTGAATACAGGAGCCCTCATCACTGATTATTGCAAATTAAGGGGTTTTTTTCCCCCAGTTTAATGCATTGTTGGGTTCCTGCTCAGTCCAGAGGCTGGATCTGGAGCCCTGTGATGTTTGTGATCCTGGCACATCCAGGGTGACAAGAGGAAATCAGGACACCCTGGCAAATCCAGCCTTTTTTTCTTGTCCTGGCAAAAGCATTTTTCATCACTCTGAAAGTTCCCGAGGAAGCAGCTTCCCCAAAAACAGGAAGATGCTAATTCTCCAAAAATGCAGATCTTTTCAGTTACCTTCTCCATAAAGGTCACACTTGAGGGGAGCTGAGCCTGGAGATTTATCCCTCTGTTTACCTTTCCCCACACGTGTGCGGGGCAGGATTAGCGGCTGGGAATACCTCTGCCCGAACACCGGGGGGTGTGAAAATATTTGCGTTTTTGTCGTGCTATTTGTCAGCCTTCAGTGGGGCAGAACCATCTCAGCAAGCTCAACCACCTGAACTGAAACACCGAGGGGTTTTTTTATCCCAAGCACGGCCCCAAGATCCTTCCAGGTGTTTTTTAGCCCCAAACCTGAGCTGAAGCGCAGAAAGGCGTCGCTGGCTGGGCTGGGGCGGGCGATGCTCTGCCTCAGCAGCTTTGTACAGAAAATCGGGGCTGATTTGGAAGCTCCAGACAGAGCTATAAAAGCCCACGGCAGCCGGTTGGGCAGGGGCTGGCCCCGGGGGAAATCTCCTGGCTGCAGGCGGTGAGGAGCTGCCTGGCAGTGCTTATATCCGTATATATATTAATCCCAGCTAATGTAACTACAGATGTTCCCATTCAGAGCCCTATCTAATCCTGTTGGGCCCTTGCCATGGTGTCTCGTAGCAGGAATTCTACGAGTTAATTACGTGCGGTGCAAAGCAGCGTTTCCTTTTATCGCTGAAAAGGTTGCCTTTTCAAGGCCCTCAATGTCCCTTTGTTGCTGGCTTTAAGGACCAGTGAAGAGGAGCACCTGTCTGACCTTGCCGGCGCTGTGCATTGCTTGGCAGCCCTCCACCGTCTCTTGGCAAGGCATTCCGAATCTTTTCCGTGGGTGCTCTCCGTGCCTTTCACCGCAGCTCCCAGCTGAGGACGCGCTATTGATTTCTGTAGTGCCCTGATATGAATTCAGAGTTTCTCTCTCCCCCTTTCACAGCACAGCCTCCCATCTTGCGGCTCTTCTGAGCTCCGCTGCAATCAGCCAGATGTTTCATTGAGTCCCAGATCTTTTCCTGGAGTGGATGCAGTTAATTGGGACCCTTCAGCGTGGATGAGCCATCCTGTTCCCTCCTTCCACTTATGCCTCCTTCTGCACTCCGGATTTTGGCTGCTGTCCCCTCATCCACTCGGCCGCCCCGGGTCTGTCTCGCACAGAGCGCCGCGGTCTCCTCACATCTGGAGCAGCCAGGCTCAAGGTGCTCACCTGGGAGTGCTCTCAGCTCCCTGCTTTCCTGATGGTTATTTGATAGGCAATTCAGCTTCTGGGAGCAGCGGCACCCCCACTGCTGCCCCCATTGCCCGTTAAAGCCTCCCCACAGATTCCTGCTCCTTGCTTTCTCCTCCACAGCCATGTTTTCAACCAAAAATAACTTCATTTTTCACTAGGAATTCCTGGTCATCTCTGCCACAGACACTCAGCATGAATTTTTCTTAAAGGTTTTTGGAAAAAACCAAAATCCTGAGAGTTATTTCCCTTCCCCCAGTGCTCTGTGGGCATTTTTCGTGCTCCAGCATCATCCCCGTTTGCTTCTCTCCCATCTCACCGTACCCTCTGTGGGGTGATCCTTTCAAGCAAGGCACGAGGGAAACCCCGCGTTATCCTCCTCATCATCTCCGGGGTGTCCCGGACACTTTCCTGTCCTGCTCACAGAGCTGCCCTCAGCCCCGGTGCCCCGAGGGCTCTGCTGAATTTCTGCACCTCGGTGGGGGATGCACAAATCCACAAACCCCTGCACCCGGGGAAGGTCGGGGACGGAAGCCAGGCAAGTTCAGGAATGCAGACATGTTCTGTGAGTGCCAGGGTGCCCATCGGAGATGCCAAAGGGGCTTTGCAGCGATCACCCCCCCGCTGGCATCCTGGTGCACACTTCCCTCAGTTTGGGCCCAAAGGAATTTGAACCGGATTGGGAAAATCAGCATCAAGCGCCAGCAGCCCGGCCCTCCATGGCTGGGGAAGGAGAAGAGCCTGTAATTGCTGGCTGCAAGTGTTTGCACTGGCCGGGGAACTGTAAATTACCTTTAATTGCTCCTAATTGCTGGCGCTGGTTCAGTTTCTCGAGGATAGGGACGGCAAATCCCCATCTGCAGGCACGGCGAGAGCCCCTCCTGCCTTCCCCGGCGGCGGCGCTGAGCTGCCCTGGGTCCCGGAGCTTGGGAACGACGGGCTGGGCCCACGGGGACACTGGGGACAGGTGACACAGAGCCCGTCCGTCACCCAGAGAGGATTTCCCCTCGGTGTGGCAGAGATCGCCGGGATCTCGTCCCGGTGAAATCCTGGTCCCCCACCCTCTGCCATTCGTGCCGCCTGCAGCCCTGGGCACATCACATCGCACATGGGGACATCAGAACCCTCACAGAGCCCGGCCTGGGGGGACAGGAGACAACCTCAGAGAGATTCGGCTCTGAAAATAACCCAGCAGCTCTGGGCGAGCTGGCCGAGCCACTGCCTCACGAGGGAAGGAAGCAGCAGCATTCGATTATTGATTGATTGATTGATTGATTGATTGATTGATTGATTGATTGATTGATTTCTGTGCTGTCCAAAGAGCGCTCTGTGCTCTCAGCCCGGCCTCAAGAGCCTGGGGATCTTACTCATCACCAAGCCTCTTTTCCCTCTTTTCCCCCTTTTCCCCAGCCGGTCCCGCTGTAATGAGGGCGATCCCCTCACCCGGGGGTTCCTGACAGGATGGGCTCTGCCTGGAGCAGCCCCGAGGGCACGCCTGAAACATGAGGCTGCTCTCCCCATCCTCCTGCCCTTTGCCTCTCCTTGGGTAACCCTTCCCTTATTTTTGTGTTAACTCCTGACTCTCTGCTCTTCTTCGACTCTTTTCTCTCCTGTTCCACCTTCAGGCCTTCTCTTAACGTGTGTTTATTTCCTCTCCCCCAGCATTACCCGAGCCATCCCTTGGGGCTGCAGCGGGAAGGTTTTCCCACCTAAGCATCCCTCTGCTCATCACCAGCCATGCTGACTTCCCGTTAAAACGTTTCCGATCTAAATTACCTTTAGAAAAGGAGATTTCTGCTGTGGGCAGGTTTGCAAGCAGCCATTTCCCAGGGGGAGCTTAGGGCAGGGGTGTGAGAGAGACTTTTAATCAAAAACCCCAAATCAGAAGTGTTAGGAAAAGAGGAGGAAAGAAGCAAAAGCTTTGTCGGTTTCTTGAGGGGTTTCTTTCCCTTCCAAGTGAAAAATCATCGGGTTTTGGCAAGGCTCTGTCTCTTCCCACGCAGCACCTGTGGGGTCAGGGCTGGTGGCAGTCTGGAGCTCGGGATGTCCCCAGGGAGCAGTTGGACATCCCAGAGCAGGGGTGCTCCATCCAAACCCTGCTGGGCAGGGATCAGCCAGGAGCTGCTGCCCAGGGGAGTCACACTGGGGGCTGCTGGGGCAGGGTCACACTGGGCTGGCCTGGAGGGAGCCTGCAGCCAAACACCAACGCTTGGGAACCCAAACCCAATGGGGGGTGTGCTCTGCTGTCCCCAAATGAGGCACATTTAGGGTGTCTGAGAGCCAGGGGCGTGCGGAACAAACCAAGCAGAACTGCAGGGTCCAGGAAAAGCCCTCTTGGGAATGGTGTGCCAGTCTGGGGGGCTTGGGGGGTTTGAACACTGGTGCCCTTGGGGACACTCACCGTGCCCTGACCCCAGCGCAGCCCCCTCCAGGGCCCAGGCGGTGGGACAGGCTTCCCCCAGCCCCGGTTCCTGGCAGGCAGCTCCCCTGAGGGGCAGGAGGAGAGCGGGATCAGCGCTCCCCAGGGAGGGATTTGGCTGGCTCCTTCCCGGGATGCTGCAGAAGAAAAGGAAAGTTTCCTGCCTGCCTGCCTGTCCCTGCCACGGCTCAGCAGGGGCAGCCCACAGTCTGGCACGGCGCTTGCAGCTCTTAGAAATCCGGGCTGTTAACAAATGTGCGAGGCCCTAATCCTTTTGGAGCAGTGATGATAACAAGCCTGATGCTTTTCTATTTTTTTTTTGGCTTTTCTTCTTTTTCCCTTTTTAATTTCACACACACCCCCCCCCCC
>JAWMQZ010000057.1:11281085-11291252 GCA_035584835.1 Tangara arthus | reverse complement strand
CTCTGTACCGCCCTGCCGGGTTTGTACCTCTGTACCAGCCCTGCTGGGTTGGTACCCCTGTACCACCCTGCTGAGTTTGTACCTCTGTACCACCCTGCTGGGTTTGTACCCCTGTACCACCCTGCTGGGTTTGTACCCCTGTACCGCCCTGCTGGGTTTGTACCTCTGCACCACCCTGCTGGGTTTGTACCTTTGTACCATCCTGCCGGGTTTGTACCTCTGTACCGCCCTGCTGGGTTTGTACCCCTGTACCGCCCTGCTGGGTTTGTACCCCCGTACCAGCCCTGCTGGGTTTGTACCTCTGTACCAGCCTGCTGGGTTTGTACCCCTGTACCAGCCCTGCCAGAGTCCCCGGGGTTTGGGGCTGTTGGTTGGGGCAGCGGGTGATGCTCCCCTGCCTTTAAATCCTGCAAATTCCTGATCTCAGCACTGATGGGGTGAGCACTGTGTCCGTGGGATGCACCCCCACGCTGCCACCCAGGATCTGTCATCCTGGCTGCGCTTCTGTCCCCGCAGCGGGGCTGTGACAGGGCCACCCCCTCTCCAGCGCTGTCCCCCAGCCCCTGTGCCCAACGCCAGCTCTGCTCCGCCTCATTCCGGGGTTTTGCCGGAGGGCAGAGGGGACGGAGCGGTGCCGGGGGAGCTGCCCCGCTCCCCGCCGATGCCACACCGCCCCCCGTGCCCTGCCCTGACCCCGCTGCCGTGTGTCCCCGCAGAGTGCGACTGTCACCCCGTGGGTGCCGCCGGCCAGACCTGCAACCAGACCACGGGCCAGTGTCCCTGCAAGGACGGCGTCACCGGCATCACCTGCAACCGCTGCGCCAAGGGCTACCAGCAGAGCCGCTCCCCCATCGCCCCCTGCATAAGTAGGTGGATCTTCTTCCTTTCTGTGTGGTAGGGATTTTAACCCTTAAAACCCTGCCGGAGCCGCTGCCCAGGCTGGGGGTGCTGAACCCCACAGCGCTCGGGGAGGGGCTGCCTGGGGACCCCTCTGCTCTGCCCAAACGGGGTCCAAAACCCACAGCAGCTTCCAGCAGCTCTCCTGCCTCCTTGGGGGGTTCTGTGAGTGCATCTACAGCCAGGTGTGCTGGGAATTACGTTTTGTTTCATGGAACAGAGGTGCCCCAAGAGCACATTTATTTAGGGGTGCCACATCAGGGCTGGATGCTGAAGCAGATCGCTACAAACAGGTTCTTCTCTCCAAAATCAGGCTGTGCTGCCCTGGCACAGAGCTCAGACCAGAGGAGCTGCTCCTTTGATGGAGTTTCCATCACAGCTGAGACCCCTGGATTGCTGCAGAGGCTCTTGCACCCCCACAGCCCTGCCACGGGTGGGCTTACCCTTGGCTTCCTTGGGTTTGCTTTTCAATTTGCCCTCCCAAGGCAGGTACAGCTCCCAGAATGGCTCCATTGCAGCCTCTGCTCTGCAAACACCTGGACGCCCTCTCCCTCCCTGCCTGGGAAGGTGGGGTTCAGTCCTGTGCCCCTCTCTGCTGCCTGCGGGGTTTGCTGCTCTTGGACCTTCCAGTAGCTCGTGCCCCTTGTGGGACATCCCCACCTGCCCTAACAAAGCAAAGCATCAAAATGAGTGTGCCTGGGATGGGATGGGATGGGATGGGATGGGATGGGATGGGAAGGAGGAACTGCTCCCCTAAGGGGGGATTCCCTGCTGCGAAAAGGAGAAAAAAGCCCAGCAAGAAAAGTGAAGGTTAAAAGATTCCAGCCTTTGTTGGGGACCCAGAGTTTGTTCCCACACCATTGTCCCCCCAGCATGACCATTGCCAAGTTCTGGGGCAGAGACCCTTTCTCCACCTTCTCCTGCTGAAGAAAACACACATTCCAGGGTGGTTTGGGGTCACTTGAGATTCATTTTCCTCGTGTTGCAATGGGACAGCAAGAGCCCAAAGTAGAGGCTCGCTGTCCCCAGGACCTCCAGCCATGGCTCCAGTCTGCTCTGCAGCAAGTGTGCACAAAGGTTTATCATGAATCATTCCCCAGGGCCTGGGGAAATCAGAGAGCAAATTGTTCCTTGCATCAGCTCCCTCAGGATTCATGGCATTTATAAAGACAGGCCCAGGATTTCAACATGGCCCATCCAGGGTTTGGGGCTGGGCACAGTCACTCTCTGATTTACCACTGCTGGTAATTCCCTGTTCCCAGGGACCTGTAGCCATGAAAAGAACACCTTGGGTCTGTGTCAGGCCTGGCTGAGCACCCCCAGCCCAGCTGTGGGATGGCTGTGCTGGCTCCCAGCGCTGCCTGGCCATGCACCACGGGTTGTGCTGTGTTTCATTGCACGAAGGTGAACTACCCCAAAAATCACCTGGTGCTGATTGGGCTGCAGCCCTACGAGCTGCTGCCACACCCCCAGCGAACCCTGCTTTGGTGGGTGCTCCCCCCCAGGATTCCCAGGAATGCAGGGAAATGCCAGCACCCTGCCCTAAATGCAGGACGGACGTCCAAGGGGAGCATCCTGCACAGCTGGGACCGTGCAGCTCCCTCCCTCCATCCACAGTCCATCCTCCCAACAAACACAGCCAGGCCTGGGAACGAGTCTCCAGAGCATGATGTGGTTCCAGCTCTGCAAAGCTGGCCCCAAAGCAGAGCCAGGGACCAGGGAATTGGCACCAGATGTGTTTGTGTTTCCTTTAAACGTGGGAGGCACCCCTTGCACCCCAGCGGAGCTGCAGTGCTGAACCTGCGCCCTGCCTCTCACCAGGGGAGCGCCAGCACTGCCTCCGAGCTGGTGACAGCAGCTGCAGGGGACAGCCCAGGGACAGCAGTGACAGCAGCCACAGGGGCTGGGCCAGTGCAGCACGCAGCCAAAAGCCAGAATATTTTGTTAAAAGCCCCTTTGTGACAGCTTTGAGGGATGCCTGGTTCCCCAGTTGCCGCTGTGCTGGTTTGGGGCATCTCGCTAGCACACGCGGCTGGGAGGGGAGCCTGCAGCGTGGGCAGGAGCAGCTCTGGGGTTTGCAATAACTTCTCCTTCCTCCTTTGTTCCCTGTGTGTCCCGTGTGCCCCGGCTGTCCCGCAGAGATCCCGGCTGCTCCGCCCACCACGGCCGCCAGCAGCGCCGAGGAGCCCGCAGGTACGTCCCGTTCCCTTCTTTAGGAGCATCTCCGTGCTCAATGTCTCCTCAGCGATCACGTCCCTCGAGATAAATTGCACCAAAGCCATAAATCCTGCGGCTCGTACCGGGACGAGGGGTTTCCTTTGATGCCCAAACGTGCTGGAAGCACGAGGGCAGCATCCTGAGAGCCGGTGTGCGGGGAGGGCGCAGGAGGATTTCGTGCTGAACCTGCGAGCACAGGGGCGTTACCCAGTGCTGGATCCGAGTGGAACCCCACCACTGTCCCCCCGTGTCACCGAGGGACCCCGATGGTGCTGACCAGGGGATGGCGGCAGGAGCCAGAGGGTCCCACGAAGGCTGAATTGTCCTGTGCTGCTGCCTGCAGCTTCCCGGGGTGTTTGAGCCCCAGCTCTGAAGGACAGGAGGTGGAAAAGCTGTTTACTTCTGTCTCAGTGGTTCCTAAATTAAGGAGTTTGTACTAAAAGTGACAGATGTCACCTTGGATTGATCCCTGAGCCGAGTGCTGTGGCAGGGATTGTCACCCAGGCTCCGGAGCAGCGGACAGCCCTGGAATCTTCAGTTCCCAGTGTTTGTCACAAGGGGTGTGTGGGACTGATTGGAGGGACAGGTTTTACCCCGTGCAAGCACAGCAGCAGCTCTGCAGCCTGCCATGGGACAGGGGCTGCTCAGGGGTCTAAAGCCCAGCTGATAACTGAGAACATAAAGCTGCATGAAGCTGATAACTGAGCCCACCCAGCAGGGTCAGAGCCCTTCCTTAGCTCAGGAGCCCTGGCTGGAGGCTGGAGCAGGTTATCCATGGTCTGGGAGGGATGGGAAATGCCTGCACAGTGCCTTGTGGATCCCTGTGTCCCTGGAGGGCCAGATGTCCCCATTCCCTGCCCAGAGGGGTGACCAGGGGCCTGGGCATCCCACCAGGAGCCTCCTGTGCCACCTCCCAGTGAAAGCCCAGGGAAGGCTGAGCCAAGCTGAGCAATCCATCAGGCCCAGAATCCCATCATAATTCTTCTCACTGGGATTTTATTTTGGAGTTTTTAAGCACTGCTTTGTCCAAGGAGCTTGAACCCTCCATATTTCATCCCTTTTCCTCAACAGGGAGCATCCAGCAGTGCTGTGTCTTGGCATCTCTCAGTTCCCACCCCCACCCTGCTGAAATCTGTGGGGTTTTTCACAAATCCCTAAATCAGTGTCTGCGAACCAGAGCTCCCATGCTATGGGAGAAAAAGGGTTTGGAAACAAGATGGGAAAAGTAATTAGTGGGAGACTTTGAGTGCAGGCAGTTGTGGGAGAGGTGCTGCCCCATTTCCTGTGCTCATGGCCACGTGGGACAGAAAGAGGCCAAGAGCTGAGGGAGCATCGCCCCAACCTGAGCCATTGTGGAAGACCATGGGCCAAGCTGGTCTTGGAATGAGGGGTGGGATAATGTCAGCTCTGGTGTGGGGGGTCCTGCCTGGCTCTGCTCTACTCTCAGGGGTCCCAATCAGTTTGGGAAAATCAGCCAAAAGTGGATTGTTTAGATGAAATGCATCCATGCTCTCCCATGTTGGGAGGTTGGAGGAAGAGGAGGGGCTGCTCCTCATTTCTGCTGCCAGGCAAGAGGAGCTTTTATGGTGCTTTTTTTTGGTCCCTCCCAGACAGAAGAGACCACAGTGAAAGGGCAAACAAAAATAGCAGTGGGGGGGATTACAAAGGTTTACAAACCTGCCAGTCAGTCCTTGTCTTATCTGAATCAAATCCAGATTTTCTGGGGAATGATTATCTGAAATGGATGATTTCAGCCAAGGGGCCTTAAATAAAACCAGGTGATTGGATTGATGCAGCTCCCCATGGTTTTCCCCTGGAAATCAACCTCTGCAGTTTCTAAACCATATCTGGCCCTTCCAAATGTCATTTTGGGCCCTTTTGTTCCTGGCTGGTGGGGAAGAGGCTGGATGTAAGTGCAGGAAAGGGAAAAGCCAGTTCTGAGGGATCCCTGGCCCTCCCAGACCCAGAGCAGCTCTGGCTGCAGGTTGCAGCTTTCCCAGAGGGCGGAGGAGACCCGGGGCAGAGCTGGCTGCGTGCTGTGGTACCCAGATCTTAGCCCGAATCCTCCCCCAAGAACCAGGAACGGGGAAGCTGCCCTCCCTGCTGAGCTGGAGCTCCTGTCTCAGCACTGCAGGGAGAAAAGCCCGAGCTCTGGCTGTGGGGAGGTGTCAGCCCTCGGAGAGCAGGGAGCATCCCGAGCCTGGGAACAAAGCCCTGCCCAGCTCCCTGCGGGCAGGCGGGAGGGGAAATCCTCATTTCATTCACCCCGGGGTAAATCCGGGCTCGGCCTGGGAGTCTCCAGCTTTGTGGCCATCCAAAGGAGGAATTCATTCAGCCCTGCCCGGGCTTTCTCTGCCTTGTCCCAGCTGTAAGCGAGGTGATGGATTGGCTGCGTGATTGATTGAGTGATTGATTGATCAGCAGCGTCCAGCTCCCTCTGAAAGGTTTCTCATGGTGATCCCGGTGAATGGCTGGGAGCACAGTGGGGGAGAGGGGCTTCCAGTGAGGGAGCTCCTGGTCACTTCAAAACAGCTCAGAAAGTCTGAAGGAAAAAACCTAAAACAACCCCCAAAACTGCTGAAATGCAGATAAGCTTCATATACAACTGAACTGTGCTCTCATCATCCCGGTGCTGGGCTTCCTGCAGCCCCATATCCATCCATTCCTTCATCCCTGCATCCTCCAGCCCCAAATCCCTGCATCCCTCCACCCCAAACCCCTACATCCCTCCACCACTTTATTCTTTCATCCCCACATCCCTTAATCCCTGCAACCCTTTATCCCCACATCCCACCACAGCCAAGCCTCGAGCTTCAGTCAGAACTGACAAGCTCCCTCTCCTCACCCTGGGCCATTTCCAGAGGTTCATTCCCCCTGGAGACACAAAGCTCTTGTCCGAGCACCAGCTCCCTGTTTCTGCATCTCTCCTGAACAGAAAACTCCGATTTCCCCCTGGGCTGGGAGCTGCTGTCAGGCAGGGATTTATGGGATGCTTCTCTCCCGAGGACAGACGTTTTCCTGGGAATGTATTTCAGTGTTGGCAGCGGCTCTTGGCAGGGCACCCCTGGATCTCTACCCGATGTCCCCAGCGTGTCCTGGGGCTCAACACCGGATAAATCCTGCGGGAAGGGATAGGAAATGTGCAGCCAGCCCCGGGAGAGGGCTGAGCAGGGGACAGAGGTGTGGAAGAGCTATAAAAGCCCGTGTTGGTGGGGAGTTTTCCAGTGAGGTGTTTCCCAGTTCAGCGCTGGTTTTCCAGTGCAGTGTTCCCCGCGCAGGCTTTTCCAGTGCAGCGTTTCCAGTGGGTGTCTGGCGCAGCTGGACTGTCCCCAGCAGCCATCTCCCGCTCCCGTTAGACCCGGGAACATTGGGATGTGCTGCTGAGGCCACGCCTGTCCTGAGCCACCAAAAACCCCTCGGGCCGTTCATCCCCATCCCCAAACCGGCCCAGGCAGCTCCGGGGGCAGGGAGGGAACTCCCCCCGAGCTGCATTGGCGCTGGGTGGTACCTGCGGTGGTGCCCGTGCCCAGCGCTGCCAGGGAGGGACAAAAGCACCCCAGCAGGGACCAGAGCGGCCGAGGGGCCTGCGAGGACATGGCCGGGATGTGGGGGGACAGCCCGGTCACATCCTGGAGCTGCCGGTCCTGCTGGACCACCGGGACTGGGGCCGCGGAGGTGGGAAGGGGCTGCGGAGGTGGGAAGGGGCCGGGGAGGTGGAAGGGGCTGCGAAGGTGGGAAGAAGGGGCTGCGGAGCTGGAAGGGGCTGAGGAGCTGAAAGGGGCTGCGGAGGTGGGAAGAAGGGGCTGCGGAGGTGGGAAGGGGCTGCGGGCTCCGGGAATCCCTCGCTGCCGCTTTCCAGCCGCTCCAGGCGAGAGGCTTTAATCTAATTACATGCTTTATTTGCGCCAATTTGTTTTTCAATCAATCTTGCTCAGCCAGAAGAAAGGAGGCTACTGTGGGCTCATTTGCACCTTCTTGTTCCAAGGGAGAGGTTAATGGCCGTTATCCGCTGGGATCGGCGCTCCCGGCTCTGCCTGCCCGGCAGCTCGGGATCCTCCCGCAGCGCGGGCAGCGAGATCCCAGCCTGGCGCGGGGCACTGGGCAGCATCTTTGGGACACGCTGGGTGTGAGGAGCCGCTGCAGGCACGGCTCGGGATGCTCCCAAGGTGCTCCCAAGGCGGCATCCCGCAGGAAAGGTTTTGTGTATCCATTGCCAGGGATGGCAGCGGGGTCCCAGGGGAAGGTTTGGGTCTGCAAAGCACCGAAACAAACAAATGAATTCGAGTGGAAATTGCTCCTCTCGCTTTCCCTGCCCTGCCGGGGAGTGGCACGGCTCAGTGCCGCGAGGGCTGTGCCCGGCACAGGGCAGGGCTGCCCTCGGTGCCCCCGCACTCCCGTGCTGGTGCCAAGGGCTCCTCAGCCCGCTTTGGGGAGCAGAGGATGCTCCGATGCTCAGCAGGTGCCTCTGCCTTGGCAGACTGGTCACAGACCCCCCTCAGCCGGTGGGACAGACCCCTGCCAGCTCCTGGGACTGCTGCTCCCTGCTGGGAGGGGACCAAGGACAGACCACGGCCACTTGGTTAAACACCACCAGTGCCAGAGGCTTGCTGGGCACCAAGGCTTGCCACAGACCCTCTGGGGGCAGATCCAGGGCCCTGGAATCCCTGCCCACAGGCTGAGACTGCTTCACACCTGGGGACCATCCCCCAGATAGCACAGCAGGCACGGCTGGAGCAGCCCAGCCCCAGCTGGCCCCAGGTCCATGGCCTGGAAGGGATGTGGCTCCCTGCTCCAGCTCCTGGCCCTGCTGCAGGAACGGCCAAGGCCACCCTGCTGGGGACACCAGCTGTCCAGGCATGAAGGGCACTAATTTGCACATGAGAATTGCAAAGGGCGTTGTCAGGACAGCTGAGGCACGGCCAGGTGAGAGAAGAAGAGCCAATTAGTGATAACAGACCCAGTTTAGTGATAACAGACCCAGTTTAGTGATAACAGACCCAGTTTAGTGATAATAGGCCCCTGTCCACTCAGCGGCCAGACAAGGGTGCAGCAAAGCACAGGACAAGCGATGCTGCTGCTGAAATGAATAACCTGGGGAGGATTCTCTGCCTTAGCTTTGCTATTTTATTAAAGCTTCTTTACATTAAAGCAGCCAGCTCCGAGACAAAGACTCCCAGTGGAGTCCTGCACAAATTAAATTACAGCAGTGATCCCTCAGGGTCACCGTGAGCCAGAGGCTGCAGTCCCTGCACTTGTCCCACGGGGATGAGCCCATCCCTGCTCCCTGGGAGAGCAGGGGGCTCCTGCAGAGCACCCCCTCCTTCCCCAGGCCGTGCGCTCAGCACAGGCCCAGAGCCAGCAGCCTGGAGAGAGCAGGGCTGGAGCTCTCCAAATGACTCCAGCAGTCATTCCTGGGACTGATGGGGGACATGGTAAAAGAATTCTTTGGGATGGAAGCAAGGGGCAGCCTCAGTGCTGTGGGAAGCGAAGTAGGAGCTCACGGTCATCTGGGGAAATCTCCAGAGCTCTGAGAGCCAAAGGCATCCCTGCCAGAACTGCTACAGGGCCATCGTCTCCTGTCCCAGGGCTGGATTGCATTTTATCCCGTGTCCCTTGGGAATGTGGCTTCCAGCTGCCTTTGGGCTGCTCTGGAGTAGCTCACAGAAAGATTTTCATGCCCAGGGGAACATTCTGAGCCCACACTCAGCCCCAGAGCAGACACGCGACATTGCTGCCCCTGCCCTCCCCAAGGGCAGCCCCCAGCACCCCCCTTTTGCCCCAGGAGCTTTTCCTCCAGCCCCCCAGGCACCCCCCTTTTGCCCCATGAGCTTTTCCTCCAGGCCCCAGCCACAGCTGAGGATGCAGCACTGTGCAGGTTCAGGGCTGCCTGTGGAGAGGTTCAGCTCAGATTTGGCCAGAGCCAGAGGGGAGCTGGAAGCTGCCGTGTCCCCCACAGTCACTGCTGCTCACCCCCATCGTGAGGGGCAGCTCGTGCACAGAGGATTTCTGACCAGGAACTCTGGGGAGGGAGAGAAAAGGGCAGGAACCCAAAAGCTGAATCCCAAATTCAGCACAGCCTCCCCTTGCATTGCAGCAAAGCAAAGCAGCCCCACTGATCTGCCCTGCCCCACTCTGGGGCTGTCTGGGACCCCAGGCAGACCCCACTCCCATGTTCTCAGTCCTACTCTCTCTGGTAAGAGAATCACAGATTTAGGATTTGCTATTTGGAGCTGCACCTCCATTTAGTGGCTCAGTGTGGCTGCACATCCCTGCCAGTGACAGCAGGAGATGGGGGCACCCAGGCCCCACCTGCAGAGCCCCCAGAGAGCACAACCCTGGCAGGGAGGGCAGGACAATGCCCCTCACCCCAGTGCTGGGCTCAGGCTGTCAGGGCCGGGGCTCCCTCCTAAGCCACAACACCTCCACCTTGGATCACAGCCCACAAAGGCATTTAGGGCCCTACCTGGGGGAAATCAATAGGAATTTAGCTGCATAAATTCGGATTAGAAATCTGAATCCCCTTGGGGATCTAAGCCTTATATCTGCATTTCCAGTTAGGTACCCAGGCCAAGAAACGTGGCTTTAATCGCTCTATCATGTCAGAATCAAGGGGCCTTTAATTTCCGTTCCCGACATGTGGCTTTTGCAGCGGCTCAGAGCTGAGCTTGGAGCTGAGAGTGCAGCAAGAGGCGCCTGGTGCATGCAGGATCTCCCCTGCAGCAACACTCAGCACCCACAGCTCTGCTGCCTTCCTGCCCAGCCCCGGCAGCATCAGTGCTCCAGGCAGAGCGGGATCCATGAACAAATCATGGGATCCATGAACAAATCACGGGATGGGCACTCAGCATCCTGCAGCTCTCAGCCGCATCACAGCAACCCCAGACAGCCCCCAAACCAAAGATGTTTAAAGAGAACAAAATTCAACTTTCTGCAAAGAAAGAAAGAGAGAAAGAAAGAGAGAAAGAGAGAGAGAAAGAGAGAAAGAGAGAAAGAGAGGAAAGAAAGAAAGAAAGAAAGAAAGAAAGAAAGACAGAAAGAAAGAAAGACAGAAAG
>JAWMQZ010000057.1:11268365-11280985 GCA_035584835.1 Tangara arthus | reverse complement strand
AGAAAGAAAGAAAGAAAGAAAGAAAGAAAGAAAGAAAGAAAGAAAGAAAGAAAGAAAGAAAGAAAGAAAGAAAGACAAAGAAGGTGTTTAGCTGTGAAAAGTCTCTGCCCAGCCAGAGAATTAGCTCTATCAAGGGGATGGGCTGAGCTGCAAAGCTGCTGAAGGCTGTGCTGACACGTTTTACTGAGCTGCGAGCGACACGAAGCAGCCGCCCGCCACCTGCTCCCTCTGCGAGCCAGCGGCTCCAGCGCCTCTCCCATCCCTCCTGCTCTGCTCATCGCGGGGAGCTGCTGCTCCCCCAGCCCGGGGCGTGCGGGGCTGACCCAAAAACCACCCAGGGCTGGCTGTGTTTGGGTTCGTGGCTCTGGAACCGGGATTTGTACTGGAATATTTGTGCAGCTGAGCAAACCCAGAGGAAAGGGCCGAGAGCAGGGGTTGGATGTCACCATGGGTTTGTCCTGCACTAAGGGCTGGGTGCTTCACAAGGGTGGCTGGGCTGGACACGGGCTGAGAGGGGCTCAAGGGGGTCCTGGGTCAGCTGAGGACAGGGCCAGCAGGACGGGCAGGACAGCAGCAGAGTGAGCACCAAGCCTTGCTCTGCCCCCTGAGCAGGGGACACTTGTGCAGCACAGTGGGACAGGGAGCTGGGCCCCTCCTGCTGCCCCCCATCACTCCTGCAGGACCTGCTGGACACTGACCCCCCACAGCAGAAGGGTGTCCCTCAGGCAGCTCTGGAATTCTCAGCCTGGTCTGTGGCTGGGCTCTGGCATCACCTCCCACGGGCAGGATGTCCCAGGCTGATCCTCTGCAGCCTCATGGAGAGGGACCTGCAGGACAAGGAGCTTCTGGCACAGCCAGGTGGCACAAAGCCTTAGGACTCCTGAGGTTTGTCACATAAACATTTGGGGACAAATTGTGCAAGAGTCTCACATCGTGTGTCTCCTGTCAGATGAGAAAAACAAATGGGAGGCACGAGTGGCTGGAAGCCCTCAGCCATGAGGGTTTGGAGGGGCCTTGGCCAGGCTGTAGCTGGGCACAGATCTCAGCTGGAGCTCTGGCAGGAGGAAGATCACAGGGTTTGGGTTTGGGTTTGGGCCTGGCTGGGTCATGCTGGAAGAGCAGGAAGCCTGGTTTGCCTGAGGGTCTCTCCTGAGGAACAGGAGCAGCAGGGAGCCATGGGGACTGTGCACGGCCACACGAGAGGGGCTGGGGCACACAGGGGTCACAGGGCTTGGTGCTGAGGGGGTTCCTCATGGCCTTGGCACCCAGTGTGAGCTGGCCATGGCATGCCAGCAGCATTGCCACCTTCCGCACAGCCCCCTGGGCTACCTCAGCAGGTTCCCCCACAGCAATGGCAGGGGAAGGACAGTGCTGGGAGAGATGGAGGCCTCCAGGACAGTGCTGGGAGAGATGGAGGCCTCCAGGGCTGTGAGTGTGCCAAGGCCTCCAAGGGTGTTCCTGTGCCATGGCCTCCTGCTGCAGGCAGCCCTGTCCCTTCTCCCTGGATCAGGGCATTCTGTGGGTGCTGAGGAGCCATTGATGGGCATGGGCAGCACGTCCACGAGCCCACCCCGGGCCTGGCAGCTGGCATGGCATGGCCCCTCTGCAGCCACAGCGGCACGGGCCTGGTGCCATGGGGCTGTGCCCAGCGGTGACCAGAGGGCACTGCCCACCCACTGCAGGGCCAGCAGCTCCCAGGGCAGGGCTCGGTGTCCCTGCAGGCTCCAGGGCCGTGCCCATGGCCCGTGGCCCGTGGCCAGCAGCACTGGCAGTGCCATGGGGCCGTGCCAGGCTCCCGCCGGCCGCCCGGGCCAGGCCAGCGTGTCCCAGCAGTGGGGGCCCATTAGAAATGAAATGTTCCCCCTGGGGTATTTTATTTGCACACTTCAGTAGAGTGGACACCAAAAGGCTTTGCTAATGCTTCATGGGCTGCTAATTTCCTCTGTGACCCGCATTGTGGCGGGCTGACCCCGGCCCGGCACTCCCGGCAATGAATGCCAAAGGCTGACACCGGCCCGGGATAGGGGTGACAATGGGGCCTCTGTGGGCTCCGGGCGGGCTCCAGTGGGAGCTGCAGAACAGCGGGAATTTGTGTGGCTCTCAAAAGCTCTGGGTGGCACAATAAGGGAGGCCCCCGGGTCTCCCAGGAAGACAGAGGCGGCCGGGGAAGCCGGGCCGGGGGAGGCGGAGGAGGCCGGGCTCCTTTGTGAGCAGCTTTCTTTAGAAAGGAAGGGTTTCTCAATGGCCCCATCCCGGCAGATGGATATCACAGGCACGCTGCTTATTCACGGCAGCCCGCGGCTCGGAGCTGCTCCCCTTCCCCCAGCGCTTTCTGCATTTGCAGGCTAATTTGTGTTGTTAATGTTTTCTTGCCCTCCCCCTCTCCCCGCGCAGATTGTGACTCGTACTGCAAAGCCTCCAAGGGGAAGCTGAAGATCAACATGAAGAAGTACTGTAAGAAGGACTACGGTGAGTGTCCCCACAGGGGTGTCCCCAGGGCCACCCGGCCACAGCCGTGCCGGCTGTGTGCACGTTCGGGAGTGCCAAACCTTGCCAGGTGTGGAGGGGCAGCCTGGGCAGCGATGCCCTGTGTCACTTGGGATGAGGACACCCAAGTGTGGGCCCTCATTTGGGGGCTGTCCCAGCACCTGCAGGAGACTCCTATTTTCCAGGTCTTTTCCAGTGTCTTCTGGTTATGATGACACCATGTCTCCTCTCACGTGCTGTTACGTGCCACGGCTTTTCAATATTTAAAAATATTTAAAGTATTTTTTGCTTTGGGGATGAGCAGCAAGCAGTTCCCGGTCACCTGTATCCAGTCCCCCATAATTCCCGGGAGACTTCAGAGGGTGGTGCAGCCCTGGGACAGCTCACACTCGATCTGTTGGAGGTTTGGGTGATGGACATTTGGGTGACACTCACACGCAGATCTGTTGGAGGTTTGGGTGACACTCACACGCAGATCTGTTGGAATTTTGGGTGGCACTCACACCCAGATTAGTTGGAGGTTTGGGTGACACACGCAGATCTGTTGGAATTTTGGGTGGCACTCACACCCGAATCTGTTGGAGGTTTGGGTGACACTCACACCCGGTTCTGTTGGAATTTTGGGTGGCACACACTCGGTTCTGTTGGAATTTTGGGTGACACTCACACTCAATTCTATTTGAATTTTGGGTGACACTCACACCCGGTTCTGTGTAGGGCTGCCCTGTGAGCTGCAGCACACCCTGGGGAGGTGTGGGTGGCTCAACAGGTGATCGCAGTGAATAGGGCCAAGGTGCCCCTGGAGCGGGGATTAGGGGAGCTGGAATGAGCTTTTTCCTTCTCTTTTCTCGCTCAGCATCGCTCCTGCAGCTTCACAGTGAGCCAGAGCCGTGTGCTGGGGCTGGTTCAGGTGCGGGGACACGATCCCAGTGCTGGCACTGGGGTGCTCCCACCCGACCCTCCTGGCCATGGAAGGGTCCCCCACAGCCCCAGCCAGCCCCACAGCCACGGCAATTTGCTTTTTTGAGAACAAACCGTGCTGGAGAGGCA
This sequence comes from Tangara arthus, assembly GCA_035584835.1. NCBI lineage: Eukaryota > Metazoa > Chordata > Aves > Passeriformes > Thraupidae > Tangara > Tangara arthus. Next base: position 11,277,448 of record JAWMQZ010000057.1, on the reverse strand, counting down.
GCGGGGTGAGCGATGCCGGGGCAGCCCAGGCTTTCACCAGGGCCAGGGAGGGAAGAAAGGGTTGAAAAGGTGCAGGGAGGGATAATAAAGACTTTGGGACTGACACCCCAGCAGGAAGCCAATTAGGAGGCTCTATTCCTCACCGTTCTGCTGGCATCGCCGGGCTGAATGTCCTAAAAGGCCCTAATTAGCTTGAACAGAGTTCCTTCTCCCGCGGGCTCAATCGGAGCTATCATCCGCCCGCTCCTCAATGGGGCTTTTTAGCTCCCCGCTTCATTCAGCCTTTCAAAGGGGATATTTTCCCTTATTTATTTTTCGTATCTGTTTGTTTTTGTCGGGTTTGTGGTTTTTTTCCTTTTTATTTTAATTTGGGCTTTTTCCCCGCGAGATGGGTTTGGGTGCAAATATTTGGAGTGCAACAGGACGGGGGGAGGGCAGGCGGGAGACTGGGGGGGGAGAGGCAGGAGCAGAGGCAGAAAAGCTTTTTCTGGGATTTTTTGGCTGCGTGGGGGAGCGCAGGACCGCTCAACTCGCAGAAAAGCAGGGGGAGAGGAAGGGTTTGCTGGGGTGGGGGCACTTAAATGCCGGGGAAGCAGAAGGGATTCCAGCTGAACCCACCGAGGGTGGAAGTTCCCAGAAGGATGGGAGGGGGGGTTATCTGATCCAGGTGAGATGTGAACATCCTCTACTCCCTCAGGTGCCACATTTTCTGCCCGATTTGGGGGAGGTTCCAGCTTTCTGTGGGGTGGGACTGTGCTAAAGGAAACCTGGAGCTTTTAAATCTCCATTTAGCCCCTGGTGCTGAGCTGCCTGTGCTGCAGCGGGGCTGATCCTGCATGGGCAATGCTGGAACAGCTTTGTACCAGCACTGTGGTCCCATGCTGGCCCTGCATCCCCGTCCCAGCACCGGGCAGGGAATGGGGCTGAGGAACAGAATCCTCATCCGAAAGGTGAGATCATCTGCTCACTTTGCCCTTTCTTGGAAAAAAAAGTAAAAAAATCCTTCCTTCAGCGGAGCCTTCTCTTAGTCACCCCCTTTGTCCAGAGGAGCTTGGCAGGGGTTGCTGGAAAAAAGCAAAATGTGTTTTCAAAAGGCAGCTTGAAAAGAGGGAGGGAGGGGGAGAAAAACTTGAATCCCCAAAAAAACGCAGGGCAGGGGGAAGCACCAGCCCCAGCACTCAGAGCCCCTTGCACTGCTGGGAAGGTGCAGAAATGCCGTTCCTGGGGCTGAGCAGGCCCTGCTGCAGCCACGTGCTGAGGGGAGAGCCGGGGCAGCGAGGGTCCCCCAGCAGCAGGGCACACCCAGGGATTAGGGATCATAAATCTCCAATATTAAACCAGTAGGAAATTGGCAACTGGAGCGAGGCAAAGCTGCCGCCAGATAAATTAAAAACTGAAAAAGGGGGGAAAAAATTTTAACACTTTGCTCCAGCGAGGAGCCAGCCCTTTGCATTCCCAAACCCAGATGGTGTCGGGGTCACCTTTTGCTGCTGGTTGGAATAGAATCCACATGGACTCCACTGCACTTGTGTGAGCAGTGAGAGGGGAGCCAAGCCTTTGGAGAACCCTGCCTTGGACTGGGACATCTGGGCCTGCCAGGGCTGTCCCCAGCACGCCCTCCCACCTGGCCACGTTCAATACCCTCCAGGTGCTCTGTCCCACTGCCCCTCCTTGGGATCCTACAGGGGCCAGCCCAGCGATGGTGCCCCAGCTCCCACAGACAGGTCTGTGCAGGGGATGTGTGGGATGCTCTGGGGTTCCACAGCAGGATGCACAGCTTTGGCCCTGCAGCCCAGCCCTGAGTCAGCCTCAGCAGGGGAAGCCTTGAACTCAGGAGATTTATCACAAACAAACCCCAAATGTAAATTTAAAAAGTAATTAAATAATTAGGTTTTCCCCAGCCTCCCTGTTTTCATGGCAGCCTCAGGAGTCTGGGGCCCTGACTCATGATCTCTGGATGCTGCAAGCCACTGCTTTGCTTTCAGCCTTCAGCAACTGCCCTCAAACATTGTTTTGAGGCTTTGGGCTGGGTTTTGTTTTTATTAACATCAAACCATCCACCCCTGGGCTTTCATCTCCAGCTTCCAGCCTTTGGGGCTTTCTTGTGGCTGGAGGCTCCCAGCCAGGCCTGGAGGAGCCAGGAGCATCCCTAAGCTCTGGGGATGCAGGAGGGGACCAGGGACCCTCCCTCCCTTCCCCCAGCCCAGGAACCACTCTGTCCCCTTCTTCTGGCAAAGCACCAAAACGTGGTCAGGGCTGGAAGGCACCATCCAGGTGGGATTTGTGGGTCAGGAGTGTCAGTGTCAGGTGGGGTGTTGTTCCTGGGGCAGCTCCTGCCCTCACCAGGACCCAGCTGTCCCCCTGCTGTCCCCCTGCTGTCCCCCTGCTCCCCAGGCCCCTTTGCTGCCTGAGAGCTCCCTGGGGAGCAGAGCAGGCTGCAGGGAAATGAACCTGGAGAAAAATCTCTGCATCTCTGGGAGTGCCTGGGATGCAGGAGCCCCAGATTCCCCCCAGGGCTCGGCTGCCCAGAGTCTGCAAAGGTCAGGGAGGAGCAGGCACAAGGCCCAGGAGCTGGACAGGATCCCCTCTCTGCTGAAACCAGCCTGGGCCAGAGCCCATCCTCACTGAAACCAGTGGCACCAGCCCCAGCTGGAGCAGTGGAAGCTGCAGCTCCTTTGATTTTGTTCTCCTGCTCCCAGGGGACAACAGCAAGGGCAGCACCATCCCCAGGAGGAGCCATCACCCCCTATCACCTCCTTCCATCTGCTGCCCCAGGGATGTTTCTCCAGGGATGTTTTTCCAGGGATGTTTCTCCAGGGATGTTTTTCCAGGGATATTTCTCCAGGGATGTTTCTCCAGGGATGCAGAGATGGGGACAGGCCTGAGCAGGGGTTCAATGGAACATCAGCCAGGGGAGAGCAGCTCAGCACAAAGCCCAGCTCTGTCCCAGGAGAGGGCAGCTGAAGGGCAGCCCCAAACTCCAAAGCCAGCTTTGGACTGGGGGAGCACAGCTGAGCCAGAGCCCCAAATCAGGAGGGGACTGAAACCTCCTTCATGAGAAGGGAGTCTTTAAATCCAGCTTAGGTGCTTCCAAAAATTCATCCTGGCCCATTTGTGCCTCTCTGCATGTCCTGTGTCCCCTGGGAGATGCTGGTCCCAGCTCAGCACTGAAAGAGCCAGGCAAACACCCCTGGAGCTCAGGAGGAACTGAGTGTCCTGGAGTGAGGCTGTGGGCAGAAATCCGGCCGTCAGGGCAGGCAGCTGTGCCTGCCCCAGCCAAGCCTTCCTCAAAGCTTTCACTCCTTCCACTTCATTAATAAAAAGGGAAAAAATAAGAGACAGGGGCCTTGACATAAAAAAAAATACAGACTGTGTGTTTTAGAGCAGAGTTTCCTGTAACCACCTCTCTCCAGTTCCTTTTCATTCATTTTCTCCATTTTGTCAGTGTGGACTCAGGCAGGTCAAAGGTTTAAGCTTTTTTGGAAAGATTTGTTTCCAAAAAAATAAAAATTGGCTACTCTTCACATTTTGTTACCTTCACACCAGACAGGGAAATACATGGTCAGAGCTTAGGGTTGTTTTTTTTCCTTTTTTTTCCCTTTTTCCTTTTTTTTTAATGAAAGCATCTGGCCTCCATGACACGCTCTGAAAAAAATACCCCATATATTTTGCAACGTGTTAAAAAGCTGTGCTGGGCTGCAGAGCTCTGCTTCCTCCCAGAGCCTGGAATCACTTGGTTTTAGAGACAGGGGGATGCTCCTACACCACCAACCCAGGAGGGAGAACTGGACTGTTACAAGGCAAGGGGCAGAGTTTTTCCTGAGGTTTCTGGGAGTTTCTTCTCCCTCTGTTAATTTATACAAACAGGATTGGTCCCACTGGGACAGCTGAGACAGGCAGGTGAGTGGGCAGGGGTTTACAGCTCCCAGGGCATGGAGGGAACAGTGGGGAAAAGGGAAAAGCTCAGTGATTTGGCTAGAAAAGCTCTTTGTGGTGGTGCTGCACCAACCTGTGCAGGGCCTGGCCCCTGCCTGCTGTCCCAGCCAGGCCACCCTCGCCTGGGGCTTCCCTGGGTCCCTCCTGGTGGGGAATCCTCACCCACAGCTGGCAAACCAACCCAGGAGGGCTGGGCAGGCCCTGCCTGGGGAAGGCATTTCCTGGGAGCTGATTGTTAGCCCTGTCCCAGGAAAGAGCAAGGGCTGAGGTTTCCTCAGTCCATGGCTGCAGAGGAGGTTACACAGCATCAGTGATGGGCTTGGAAAACATCATCATCATCACCATCATCATCATCACCAGCACCTTGTGCAGGGATCAGGGCTGTCCTCCCACCTCCCTCTGGCTGTGGGAGCTGGAGGTGCCCCAGTGCTCTGCCAGGACACCAGGACCTCTCCTTGGAGCCCAGAGCTGCCATCCAGGCCTTGCAGAGATGTTTCAGTGACTCTGCCAGGCACAGAGCTGGAGAGCACCTCCCAAGCCTGTGGTGCTCTTGGAAGCTCTACTGAACCCTTAGGTGCAGCAGTGGCTGCTCCTGTTTTCGGGGGGTGACCTGGGGACAGCATTTTGGGGTATTCACACCCCCTGGCTGCTGCAAAATCCCTCCTCCTCACACAGCCCATTGGGTAAGGCTTGAAGCTCATTTTCTGCTCACCAGCCCAAGGAGTAACACCTTCTCCTCTCTTGCCTGTGTGTTGTTTTTCTCCAGCTGTCCAGATCCACGTCCTGAAGGCAGAGAAGAACGCGGACTGGTGGAAGTTCACGGTGAACATCATCTCCGTCTACAAGCAGGGCAGCAACCGCATCCGGCGCGGCGACCAGACCCTGTGGATCCACTCCAAGGACATCGCCTGCAAGTGCCCCAAAATCAAGCCCATGAAGAAGTATTTGCTGCTGGGCAACAACGAGGACTCCCCCGACCAGAGCGGCATCATTGCGGACAAAACCAGCCTGGTGATCCAGTGGCGGGACACGTGGGCCCGGCGGCTCCGGAAGTTCCAGCAGCGGGAGAAGAAGGGGAAGTGTAAGAAAGCCTAAAGGAGGAGGAGGAGGAGGAGGAGGAGGAGAGGGAGAGACTGACTGTGCATGCTGCTTTGTGTAGAGCTGGGGCGGGCAGGGACCGGCTGCCAGGGCGGGCTGGGGGGACGGGGGGCAGCGACCACGGCTGGGGAGTGCTGGGCTTGCACCTCCTATACCAGGGGAGACAAAACCCAACAGGACTCAACAGAACTCAACAAAACCCATCAACACCCAACAGGACCCAACAGGACTCAACAGAACCCAACAGAATCCAACAGGGTCCAACAAAACCCAACAGAACCCAAGAAAACCTGACTGCACACACAGACAGAGCCCACGAGTGGGGTGCAGGCATGCAGCACCTGGGGCCCCCCAGCTCCCTCCTGCCCTGTTGCTGAAGAACTCAGAGACACCAAACTGCCTTCCAGCTGCCAACATCTGCTGCCTCCAAAGCACGGCATGGGCACATCCACCCCGTAAGAAACTAATCAACAGCGCCGCTGGAAATTAACTCCCCATCCCCAAAACACGTACTTGCAACATAGGCTGACTGAGAGAGCTCTTGTAGAGGAAACTAAACCGAGACTTTTGCTGAGGACAGACCCGAGGATCAGCCCACAGGGTCCTGGGGGGCTTTGGTATCCCACAGCCATGGCCACCACCTGGGGTGCCTGGGGCTGTGATGATGCTCTGGGTCCACTGTAGGCACAGCCAAGAGGGGACAATGCTGGTGGGTGATTTCCTGCTGTGCATGACTCTGGGAATGGCTCCGTGCTCAGCCCCCGACCCTGAGGATGCTGCCCCAACACACTGAAGGATTGTGAGCCCACAGGGTGCCCTGTCCCCCTCCAGCCTCCCACTTACAAGGAGTCTATAACCAGGATCCCCAAGGAAACACCCAGACCTGACAAAAAATGAGTTGGCATCCAGTTCCCACTAAGTGCCCTGAAGATCCTGCCAGTCTCAGTCCCTGAATCTCCACTGTGGCCACCCCTGAACCTCCTCCATGGGCTCGGTGCCCTGTGCTGCTGTCAGCACACCAGGAACCCTCAGCTGGCAGAAAATCCCTGCAGGGGACACCAGGGTCCTGGCTGGTCACTGGTTTCACTCCCAAACCCACAGCAGCTCTGCCCTCGCTCCCTCTGGAGCTGCAGCCCCCTGACATCCCTGTGAAGGTCTTGGAGACAAAGTAGGGATCAGAGGGTGATCATGGGCATGGGGCCAGTGCAGAGCCCACACAGGGAAGGGGTCTCAGCCAGGAGCAAGGTGTGACCCACCTGGAGCTCTCCTCCCTCTGCTGGGGGGCAGCCAGCCAATTTAAAATTCCCAATTTCCAGTCATTAATGCACTGAGCCCCGTGGAGGCTGCCTCACCTCAGGCTGGAGCATCCTCCCCTGGGGCACCCTGTGGGCAGGGCTGGCTCTGGAGCTGCTCCCCCTGTGCCAGGCTGCTCCCCCCATGCCAGGCTGCTCGCCTGGCACAGCAGCCCCCGGGCAATGGGGATTTCCAATTCCACCTCATCCAGGGAGAGCAGGAATGGCTGGGCAGGAAGGCAGGGAGGGCAGGACGGTACCTGGCGGAGAAGCAAACATTCGTCGCTATGAAAAGCAAAACCTCCCTGCTATTTTTCCTTTTAGGAAACTTGGAAACATCTCTTTTATGACATTTTCCAGTGGTTTTGCCTTGTTTTATAGCAATTGACAATATTTATATAATGACATAAACCACCATAAAGCAGGGCAGCCATGTAAATAGGTGCAAAGAGGAGGCTCCCGGGGCTGCTGGAGACACCACCCGGAGGGACCCAGCTCTGCTGAGCCTCCCCTGCCACCACAAGGCCTCCAAAATTAATCTGGGTATTAGGAGAAAAATCCCACCCTGTACATCAAGCATTTCCCCCCACCAAGTCTGTGTTTTCTCCCCTTTCCCAAACTGCACTTGGTTTTCCTTATCTCAGAGCTCAAGGAGAGCCGAGGGTTTTACAGCCAAGGGAAGTGAAGCCACCAGGTTCTGAGGGATAAAATCCGACCTCAAGTGTCCAAATGGAGGCTTAAAGCCCCAAAATGGGGCTTGGATGCTCTCCTGCAGCCACCATCAGCTGCTGCCAGGGTGGGGACAGCACATCTCCAGGCAGCTGGGATGTCCCCAACCCTCAAATGGTGCCTAAAGGTAACAGAATCCAACCCAAAGCCAGTTCTCCATGTGGAGAGCAGGAAGGAAAGACCAGGGGACCTGGGGACTCGGGAACTGCCCATAGCACACCTGGACACCCAAGGCTCACTTCCAGTTCCCACCCTTGTCAAGCACAGCACCCTCCCAGCACAGCCTGGACACCCCAAACCCCTAGGGACACCCTCCAGCCCCTTCCCTGCTCCCACTACTCCTGGGGGTGCAGAAGGCCCCCAGCCCCTGATCCCACAGCCCCGACACAGCCTGGGGGCTCAGAGGAAAATGAGCTGGCACAGCAACCTGGAGGCTGGCACAGGAGGGAAGCCCCCAGACCTGTCCCTCCATCCCTGCTGGAGTTTTGTGCTTTCCATCAGCCCAGGCAAACCAACCTCTCACTCTATCCACGGTCCCAGTGCCCCTCGTGTGCTCCCAGTAACCCTGACCTGCAGGAGCTGCTGCTGGAACTGGTGCAGCTGGAGCAGCCCCGGCTGGGAGGGCACAGCAGCCCCGGCTGGGAGGGCACAGCAGCCCCGGCTGGGAGGGCACAGCAGCCCCATTTTGGGCTCCAGAGGGGCAGCTCCTCCCTGCAGCACCCTGCTCCAGGACACCTCCATGAGGACACCTCCATGAGGACACCTCCATGAGGACACCTCCAGGAGGACACCTCCAGGAGGACCTCTCCAGGAGGACCCCTCTGCTGCTCCCCCATAGGGACAGGATGCCCCCTCAGCACCTGCCCGGCCAGGGGGAGCTCTGGGGCACCAACCCGGTTCTGACCAGCACGGACCCAGCCAGGGCCACCCACCGCCCTGGGGACAGGAGTGGCACCCCCAGGACAGCGGGGAAGGGGCTGTGGTGCCTTCAGGGAGGCTTTGGAGAGCAGCTGAAATGCCAAAACAATCATCACTGACTGTAGCACCCCACAGACGTGGCTTGGTCTCGTTTCTGTTTGTCCGTGTGTCTGTGCCCCTCCTGCCCCCGCCTCACCCCCTCACAAACCTGTGTTCCTTTTGGGGTTATTTTGGTTTTGTTTTTTTTTTTTTTTGTTTTTTTGGGGTTTTTTTTTATTATTTCTGTTAATATCTTGAACTGTAAATGTTGTTTAGTTATGACCATGGCAGACTGCTTTGGGCAATGTTTCTTTACAATGCATACTAATATATTATGGTTATTATATATGAATATATTTAATGACACGTGAAAAAGTTGTGGATTTTCTTATTGTTTTTCCGAGTTGTTTCTTTTTTTTCCCCTTTTGTTTGTTTGTTCGTTAGATTGGTTGTAATTGACCCGAAGGAGCTTGTAACTGTTCAGCACCCCCTCGGTAGAACTAAAGTCAGAAACCAGTTGAATAAACTCTTGTAAACTGTAAAAATCTCCAGGAATTTCTGCTTTTTCCCAGCTCATGGTTCGGTGAGCCTGTGGGACAAGGACCTGGGCAAGGAAATGACGGCGTCCCCTCCACCCCTTGGCTCTGTCAGTGCCCCCTTGGCAGGGCTGAGGTGGCACAGCTATTCTGGACTGGCAGTCCCAGCTCTGTCCCTGCCCAGCACCCCCAGGCAGTGGCCACTGGCCTTGGGGACAGCGGTGTCACCGTGGATGGGTGGCAGGGGGGTCCCCAGCAGCCCCTGTGGGCTCAGCTGTGCCCTGCAGAGGGACAGAGCCACAACCTGTGGGACCCCACCCAGAGCTGGAGGAATGGTGTGCCCGGGTGTGCCAGAGTCTGCCCGGGTGTGCCCAGGTGTGCAAGAGTGTGCCCGGGCGTGCAAGGGGGTGCCCGGTTGTGCATGAGTGTGCCCGGCTGTGCCTGGGTGTGCCTGGGTGTGTGTCATGGTTTGACACTGGCACAATGCCAGTGCCCCATGAAAATACACTTTCCCCAGTGTCTGCTGTGAGATGTG
>JAWMQZ010000057.1:11250478-11262993 GCA_035584835.1 Tangara arthus | reverse complement strand
ACACAGAGCCAGGGGCACAGGGCTGTCCCAGCACACACACAGAGCCAGGGGCACAGGGCTGTCCCAGCACACACACAGAGCCAGGGGCACAGGGCTGTCCCAGCACACACACATCCCCAAGCTCCTCTCCCAGCACACACAGCAGCTGCTGCACACATTTCCCCCCTGAACCACAGAACAGAAGATTAGAAGGATCTGGAGGTTTTAAACCTGGGTGTTTCACATGCTTTCCCCACTAAAGCTGTGGATAGGATCTGTCAGGAATTCTGCATTCTGAGGTTCCTGCCTGTTTTGCCTTTTTTTGCTGAAATGCTATGAAATATAAATATTCCCCTTGACAAGAGGGGAATATTCCCCTCAAAGAGAGGTTCAGGAATCAAAACCATTCTTAAAGTCAACAGGAGTCAGAAGAGAACAAAGGAAAGATTCTCGTGCAAAAGGAAACATTCCAGGAATACAAATCCCAACTGCATCCCAGGGAAAGGTGGGAAGCAGAAATCCCTGTGCAATTACTGAACAAGTAATCAAGGCAGGCCGCAGTTAATGCCATGCTCCTGAATATCCCTGTGCTAAAGGCTCTGGGGCAGTGCTCCAGCTGCTGATCCAGCTGCTGATCCCAGTGCTGATGCCAGCTGCTGATCCCACTGCTGATCCCTCACTGCTGATCCCTCACTGCTGATCCCTCACTGCTGATCCCAGTGCTGATCCCAGTGCTGATCCCTCACTGCTGATCCCTCACTGCTGATCCCAGTGCTGATCCCAGTGCTGATCCCAGTGCTGATCCCTCACTGCTGATCCCAGTGCTGATCCCAGTGCTGATCCCTCACTGCTGATCCCAGTGCTGATCCCTCACTGCTGATCCCAGTGCTGATCCCTCACTGCTGATATTCCCTCACTGGGGATATTCAGAGAGCAAACACAGCCACATGGTGGTTGGGTCCTGAAGAAAATGCTGATTTCAGCCCATTAAAAGAATTCTAAGGCATGTGCATGTGTGTGTGGGGCCAGCTCCTGTGCCCTGACCTCAGAAACTGCAGGGCTGCACCCAAGCCCATTTCAGCAATGTCCAACTTGCATCTGGCAAATCCCATCCCAAAACTGAGATGTGCCCATGGCAATGCCCTGCCCTGTGCTTGCAGAGAGGGGCTGCAGGGCAGGCAGCACCCCCAGCACCTGTCAGTGAATATTTCTGGGAACAGCAGCTCTCCTTGGGGTTTTCCCTGTCTTTCCTGCTGATTTGAGTGCAGTGTCACTCCCAGGTTCAACACTGGTGTCTCTTATAGATGATAAAATAATAAATAGCATGCTCAGACTTTAAAGAGCCTGTATAGCATCCCATTATCTGCAAAAGGCAGCTTGGTTTAGGCCAAGGAAGTTATATTCCCACAGAACTCTCTATCCAGAAGTTTATGAATAAGTCTTCTTTTATAAGGGCCACGGAGCAGTAACTTTAAACACATAATTGTTGTTTTATAGGGCAGCAGAGAGGCAGGGCAAGGATGGGACCTTGAGCACGAGGCCTGGCTGCTTTCCTCCAGGACTTCTATTTAATATCACAGTTCTAAAGAACCCAAACTTTATCTGCTGTTTCAGTGAGTTAATTTTAAGCCCGTGTTGCCAGATATATGGCAGAAACCCTGCCCAAATCCCCTCAAACCCTGCTTTGGGAGGCAGAGAGAACCAGCCTGGAGGCTGGCTCTGAACCCTCTGCACATACCTAAAGCACTACTTTCACATGGCAAGCACCCCAAGAAATCCATCTTGCTGTCCTTTACGTTCCCTACAGAAGAGCCAAGCCCTTTCTCCCCCAAAAGCCATAAAACCCTTTCCCTCCAACACCTTCCCCGTGCCGGGTATTCAATTTGTGCTGCATTAAGAAGCACTTGAGCAGAAATCCCACGCTATTAAGCTGCCTTGTGTGTGACTACAGCCCCATTCCTACACCTGCAGCTCTGAGCCCACCTCTCTGGAGGTTTTCCTTTATTAGTTTTGTGACAGCCAAACGTTTTCTTGGGCGAGAGGGCCGGGGAAACGCTCCTCACCCGCCCGCCCCAGGAACCCAGCCCTTATTGCTTTTGACCTTCCTTTTCAACTGCTCTGCCTGCAGAAATCCAACACTAGCATTGTACCTCGCAGCCCTGACATCAAAATCATTGGCAGGTCTCAGAGAAATCAAGAGCAGGCTGCGCCAGGTTATTAAAGGCTCCAAATGTTCATGTGTTTCATTGGGTCTAGAGGAGGGGGAGAAGGCACTCCTCAGAAAAGCTGAGCTCCTTGGAAACAACAATATTGCATTATTAATTCCTTATTTGGAAGAAAGAACAGCCCAGGTCGTTCCTGTGTGAGATGAAAAGGCTCTGGGTCCATGAGTTATTGCACATTTGGAGCTGTTCATGCTATGCCAGATTAACCCAAAAAAACGATTTATCTGAGGGGAAGGTGCAGACTTTGTTTGTGCACTTTAACTCCTCAGTCAACATTATTTCACACGCCAGAAATTGCATTTTTGTGGGGTTTGGTCATCTCAGGTTGGAGCTGGGATTCCCTCTGGGTGCACAGATGAGTTTGGTGCTAACACCAGCTCTGATCAGGGTGTGCAGATCCCTCAGGTCACTGACAGAAGGGCCTGTGGGCAAACAACGGGGGGCTAAAACCCAGCAGGGTGAGAACCATCCCTACCAGAAATCAAACATCAGATCAGCCCCACAAGCAGCATGGAGTGAGTTCCTATCCAAACCTTTCTGACTTCAGCAATCCAATAACCCCAAACTTTGGGTCCCAAGCCCCACGTGCAGCCTGGTCAAGGGCAGGCAAGTGAGATAAGTGTTTCTTTAATCCAGTATTGTTACACTTCCATTTGCTTCTTTGTTAATCTGTTTTTCAAGTGTCAGACCCATGCCAGGTAATGCCCTGAACTGCTTCCAAGCACAACTGCCCCGAAATCCCAAATTCCTTCCAGGAGTGGCACAAGCCCAAGCTCACCCCAAGCTCAGGGCTCTGCTCCCAGCCTCCAGCTGCTGCTCAGGTTTCAGCTGCTCCATGGCAAGGTCACCTCCTGCCTTTGGAGGGCTTTGGGGTGCCCCATTTGTCTGTGTGGCTGCTGAACCATCCCTGAGTTCCTGCTCTGCCCTGGGAACCAGAGCTTGGCAAGGGCAGCTCAAAGGCAGGAGAGTTTCCCATGGACATGAGGAAATTTAAATGATTTTCCCTTCTGAGCCACCAGAAGTGAAGCTCAGAGACAGACAATTGTTCAGAGCTGAAGACAAGGCAAGAGCACAGCAAGAACTGAACTGTCACAAGTTTCAACTTTCAGAGGAGTCTGTGGGAAAGGGAACACTTGGAGCTAAATTTGTAGCTCCTTTAAATAGCAGCAGGTAGCTGGGAGAGGACAATGGTGGAGAAATGGTTCAGGTACCTCTGAGCCACAGTGACTGAACCTGAGAGCTTTAAAGCAATCCCCACCTGAACACCTCCTGTGAAAACACTGGGAAATAAAATCATTGCCTGGACTCACCAGTGCATCAGGAGCAGGTGTGAGAGGCAGCAGCTTCCCCGGCCCAAAAACCCCAAATCAACCCAAAACTGGCAACCTCAACCCACCTCTGCCTGTTCTGAGGGGTGGGCTGGGGCAGAGCTGTGCAATCACCCAGCCCCAAGCTGGAAACATCCTCATGGATTTTCCTTTTGTTCCTCTGAGTGACTTCACAACTTTCCTTGCTTGGCCCCACACCATCACCAGACTCTTTCCAGCCCCAAAGGTCACTGGCAGATGTGGTTACTGGATTTCTTTGCATGTGGCTTGTTTTTCTTCCCCTTCTTTTTAATTAAACAAGCACACACAGACACACAGTTTCCAGCTGTCCTTCCTCCAGACTCCTGGGCATCCTTTCCCTTACATCAGGGACAGCCAGCAGCAGGAGCAGCTGAGGGATATTCTGAGCAGCAGAGTGCAGCCTGGAATGGGACCTGTGGAAGTGTCACACACCTCAATGTGCACCAAAGGTCTCCCAGGAGAAAGGAAACAAAACAGCTCAAAGAAGAGCACAAAGGGTCTAAAAATCCCTTATTTCATGTGAGAGTCACTCAGCTCACTCCAGTGAGCCCAACCAAGCCCAAGGTGTCACCTGAACCCTTCTGCTCTGGAAAAACCAGCAGGAAGGGTGAGAAAGCACATGTTTAACTGGGATTTCCCCATCTCCAGCAGAAGATATCCCCCCAGGCCATGAGCCATGAGGAACAGCAGGGTTTGCCATGAACTGTGCCATGGAGCCGTGCTGGGGAGAGCAGCTGGGACCAGGGAGTGAGGACAGCCAGGGAAAGCTCTCCTGGCCACAGGAAATCCAAGGTTCCTGATGGAAAACCCAGCCAGGTGGGACCTTGGGCAGCACCAGTCACAGAGCACTGAGGAGATTTCTCCCTGCCTGGGAGACTCACCAGCCCTGGCTGCAGCCTGAGCCGAGTGAATCCCAGAGCTGGGGCAGTGTCCTGAGGCTGGGGTTCCTCTGTCTCCATGGACCTTCTCCAGCTCAGCCTCCCTGCCCAGCCCCAGCCCCTGCCCCAGCCCCAGCTCCAGCAGGGGATGCAGCAGCCCAGCCCAGCTGGCAAACTCCAAAGGGTTTTCCTGAAAGGAAGGGTCAGGGCCCAGCCCTGCTACCTGCAGCAGCCTGGGGACAGGCAGAAGCTGTGACAGATGATCCCAGCAGGGAACTGCTGTCCCTGCACCACTCTCCCCAGTAAAAACAAACGGGCAAAGAGAAAGAATCAAATGAAAGGGCAGCTCTGCTGGCCTGGCACAGAAGGGACATCTGCCCACGTCCATCTGCCACCAGCCCCACACCCTGGCTTTGTTTTTGGTGGGGTCACTTGTCTGCCATTGTGGCTGCCTGAACTGCCTCCCCAGGACACCAGGGCCAGACAGGGAAAAAGGTGGCAACCACCAGCTCTGCTCAGATGCATCACTAAATTGTCCCATCAGGCTCTTCAATCACTTGGGAAAGGATTCTCTTTTGCCTCTGCCTTTGTTTTTCGCTCTGGCAAGGGCTGGGATCGCTCCCTCCCCGCTTACATGGACGTATCACAGCACCAAAATGCTTCCAAAGGGTTTCCAGCATCCCACGAAAAAAATAAACAAGAAATAAAAACAATCCCAGCTCAGCCAAACGAGCGGAACAGCAACAGCAACAACCTCAAAGTTTTACTGATCCATCTGGCCCTGCAGGGAAAACCTCCCCACGAGGCACTGAGCAAGAAGAACCTACACACAAAAAGATCAGGTTGTGTTCATGTCACTCATTTAGGGTTGGATTAAGTGCTCCTGAAGGCTGCTCCATGTGTCTCCGATTTGCCCAAGTGCCCTGCTCACCCAGGGATTGCAGGAACTGCTGGAAATGGGCTCTGCTGGCTCCCCCGTGCCCGGCATGCCTGGCTGTGTGCTCAGCGGGGCTGAGATTTCCATACAAATTGCAAAGCTCCTAAATGGCTTCCTCAGCACAGGGCCGGGGGTGGAAACGGGAGAATCGTTAATGATTAGTTCCTTATGGCTCCCACATTCTTGAAGCATATTTCTCGCAGTCCCTGGAACACTCCTGCATTCTTGATTGCAAAATGGCAATAAGTGATTTCCTTTAAAAGCCTCGTCTTTTATTGAAATACTAAAAATACCCCACTAGCCCCAGTGCACTGCAGCCTCTCTCTTTCCTGGACAGGCCCCATCAACCCTGATGTATTCTGTTTTGAAGACAGCAATAAACATTTCAGCATGGGCCGTTCAATCCACTTCATAATAGATCCTGCATTTCCAGTGGAGCCCTCCTAGCACCATAAATCATCTTTACACAGACTTCAGTATGAGAAACTCCAGCTCAAAAACCAGCATGGACTTTTTTTTCTTTTTAGAAATTAAGAATGGGCACAAAACAGTCAAGAACTAAATGTGTGACAACTTTAAACACGAAACCACTGGGCTGACCCTGTAAACCAGGGTGGTTGCAATGGTCAGAGCCACACTGTGCACTGCTGCTCCAGTCAATCCACTTGACACAAACCTACCCTGGTGGGGTGAAAACACTCAGAGAAACTCCCTGCACACCCACTCCACACGAACAAACACGGCTTTCAGGTCTGGGACACGCTGGCTGCTGCTGATTTCAAAAGCCACAGATGAAGATTAATGACACTGCACGCCTGAACTGCTCCCACACACCCAGAACTCCTCTGGTTTCTCCAGTCCATGCAGACTGGAAGCCCAGACTGTTCTCCCCTCGGCTCATGATGTCTCTCTCCATCTGCTGCAGAGCTTGGGGAAAGCTCAGAGATAATTCCAGGTAAACAGCAAGGAGGCTCCTGCCTGAGCCAGGGAGGCCAGGGAGCTGCTGAGGGACCCCACAGCCTGGATTCCTGGATGGAGCCCAAGTTGTGCCCATTTGGGAACCCTTGGGAAGGCCAGGGAGCTGCTGAGGGACCCCACAGCCTGGATTCCCTGGATGGAGCCCCAAGATGTCCCCACAGTCCCAGCTGCCCTCAGGAAGGCTCCTCCCAGCCCACCAAAGCTGCTTGGGGAAGCCCAGCACAGCAGGGACAGAACCCTGGAGTGGGAAATGGATTTTCACCTCTAACACAAAAGGCAAAAAGCCTTGGTGTCCTCCTGGCTGGATCTTTACACACTCAGGTGAAACGTCCTTGATTTTAACACCAACACCCCCTTGGATTCAGAGTTCCAGCCCAGTTTCTGCTGGGTGCAGCCTGCCTGGAGAATTCTTGACACACGTACAAATGTTGTTTTGTTAGGAATTGTGTTTTCACAACTCAAAGAACAATCCTGCTTTTAGAAACTTGCTCAACCTTTGGCAATGCAGCCTAATCAGCAGAGAAAACTGCAGAAAGCAGCAACCAAATCCTCTTTATTAATACCATTTACAGCTGCTAACAACTCCAAGAACCTTCTAGAAATGCCAAGGGAAA
This sequence comes from Tangara arthus, assembly GCA_035584835.1. NCBI lineage: Eukaryota > Metazoa > Chordata > Aves > Passeriformes > Thraupidae > Tangara > Tangara arthus. The sequence goes on along the minus strand of JAWMQZ010000057.1, from coordinate 11,256,033 downwards.
CAGGGTGGGTGAAACGATCCCTCGCAAACCACTGAGCCAATGTACACAAGAATTGTGATAAGAAATTAGGTTTGACTTGCACAATCACTTTAAAAGTTTTTGGAAAATGGAGTCAGAAGAGCAGGAGGCTGATAAAATAACAGAGTTCAGTAGCAATGCGAAAATTTTGTGCAGATGAAGTGGGGAATTCAATCCTTGCTGAATTCTTGACATCATTTAGATGTTAACAGAAGTTTCTTCTCCAAAAAAAGAAGGCAAGGCATCTTTAAAGCCCACACACAGATCCCTGACTCCTATATGCAGAGTACTACACAGAACTATTTTGGTTTTGGACGACTGCATTGTCTCATGTGTCAGGATGACTATTTGATTTTCTTTTATTCTTTAATTTCAGCCTCGAGCAGAGCCAAACCTGCACAATTTATGCACGTGCAGAGCAAGAGGTCCCCTCTCATTTTGTGTCAAAAAAAAAAAGAAAAAAAGAAGAGAGAGGAGGAGGGAAAAACCACAGCATCATTTCATCCCTGTGCCTTCCTAAAACCTGAGAAGTTTATGGGCTCTTCACTCCAGGGCCCTGCTTTGCCTCCCCACAGGACAGCTCCAACTGCCCCAGCAGCTGCACGAAGGAAATGAGGAAATCACTGCGGGAATGGCGTGCTGGGGACACCTGGCAGGGGTGACAGGAGCAGGGTGTCACTGCTGTGTCACTGTGTCACTGTCACTGTGTCACTGCTCTATCACTGCTGTGTCACTGCTGTGTCACTGCTGTGTCACTGTGTCACTGTCACTGTGTCACTGTGTCACTGTGTCATTGCTGTGTCACTGCTCTGTCACTGCTGTGTCACTGTGTCACTGTCACTGTGTCACTGCTCTGGGAACAGCGTGCTGGGGACACCTGGCAGGGGTGACAGGAGCAGGGTGCCACTGTCACTGTATTACTGTGTCACCATGTCACTGTGTCACTGCTGTGTCACTGCTGTGTCACTGTGTCACTGTGTCACCATGTCACTGTGTCACTGTCACCATGTCACTGTGTCACTGTGTCACAGCTCTGCAGTCCCAGCAGAGCCTGGCAGAGCCTGCAGAGAGCAGCATGGGCTGGAACCTTCTCTGTGTCACTGTGTCACTGTGTCACTGTCACCATGTCACTGTGTCACAGCTGTGTCACTGTGTCACCATGTCACTGTGTCACTGTCACCATGTCACTGTGTCACCACGTCACTGTGTCACAGCTCTGCAGTCCCAGCAGAGCCTGGCAGAGCCTGCAGAGAGCAGCATGGGCTGGAACCATCTCTGGTGCCTCTGACGTTGTTGTGTCCCCTCCCTGGCAGTGCCCAGGGCCAGGCTGGGCAGGGCACAGAGGGAGGTGTCCCTGCCACGGCAGGGGTGGCACTGGATGTCCCTCCTCTAAGGTCCTTCCCAACCCACTCTAGGATTCTATATTTTGCATCACATTTTCCTTATGGAGAACATTTCCCCTTTTCAGCTCCTTAAGGTTATTCCCAGATATTGTGGGGGCTGACAGAGAAAAAAGATAAATATATAAAATTAAGGGGAAAAAAAAAATCTGTGTAAGGATTGGAGCCTGTATCAAACAAACAACCAGCATGAAAATACTTGGGAGCCATTAGCTGCCTGATTTACTAATTTCTTTTTTTTTTCCTGGAGTCTAATCCTATGGTTAAATGTACAGAGCTTTTCCCCTCACACTTGTAGGGGGAGAAGAAACCCCCCAGCAGGGAGGCACACAAATCTCCCCAGACCATTTGTCTGAGTGCAGCTCTGCCCAAAGCCAGGATGCTCCAGCTGCTTTTGCAATAGCTCTGTTTTGATAGAATTACCAGCACTGTCCCTTATTAATCATGTTGCCACTACAGGTCCCTCTGGAGCGTTTGCTTAGCCCATACTTTTCCAAACTCTTCCAGTTTCCTCTCCATTTATTAAAAGATGACCACAGCTAAAGCAAACCCCTGCTACTACAGAACAGCAGGGAAAATAAGGGGGGAGAGAGGGAAAATCACCTTTAGCCATGGCTTTTCCTCCATTCCCAGAAGAACTTCCCCCAAAGCACTGGGCTCAGTCTTTGTCTCCCTGGCTGTTTAAGGTAGCATTAAGATTCAAGAACACTTCCCTGGATGTCACTGTTTGAGCTGGGATCACTGGAAGAAATTTGGAATTGGCACAACCCCTCAGTGCCCACAGTCCCTGAGCTCCTGTGAGTGTTGCAGAGCCAGGCTGGAGTGCTCTGCTGGCCGGGGAACAGAGCCCTGGCACCCACAGGACTGAACCCTGCTGAGGTGCAGGGCCTTCCCAACACTCCCAATGAACCCAGGGAACCCACAATGAAGGCAGGGGCAGCCCCTGGGCTGGCACAGACAGGGAAAGTTTAACCCCGCACAGCCCCCCACAGTGCCTGGCACGGGAACCAGGAGGGAGGCCAGAACTGCTGGGGTGGAGGGCACTGCTGGGCATGGAGGGCACTGCTGGGCATGGAGGGCACTGCTGGGCATGGAGGGCATGGAGGGCACTGCTGGGGTGGAGGGCACTGCTGGGCATGGAGGGCACTGCTGTGCATGGAGGGCACTGCTGGGGTGGAGGACACTGATGGGCACGGAGAGCACTGCTGTGCATGGAGGGCAAGGCAGCTCCTGGGGGCCCTGGGCAACCCCTGGAACCCTGCCCTTCTCCAGGGCCCTGCTCTGGGGCTGGCAGCACCATGGATGTGGCACTGGCCTGAGCTGACCTCCAGCCCCTGTCCTGCTCCCGGGAGGCTCCGTGGGTGCCACAGATCAGCCACAGATGCACGAGGGTTCTGCTCCTGCCAGTGCCCATTTCCCACCCCAGACCTGGAGGATGCCATGGATCAGCCATGGCTTCAGGAAGGTTCTGCTCCTGCCAGTCTCCATTTCCTACTCCAAACATCGAGGATGCCACAAATCAGCCACGGCTTCAGGAAGGTTCTATTCCTACCAGCTCTGCCATCCTCTTTTCCTACCCCAGATCTGGAGGATGCCATCACTGTGGGAGGGTTCTACTCCCACCAGCCCCCATTTCCTATCCCAGATCTGGGGGATGCCACAGCTCAGCCACAGCTTTGGGAAGGTTCTGCTCCTGCCAGTGCCCGTTTCCCACCCCAGAGCTGAGGATGGGCTCCCAAGGAAGGGGATCTGCAGTGCACACAAAATGCTGCCTAGGAAAGCTTCCCACCGACTCCACGTGGGCTCTGACTGGGAAGATCCCCAGTTATCCCCCAGATTTCACATTGTTTTGAGGACTCTGCTGTCTGCAAAGCATCAACTCCAACCAAGTGATACAATTCTGCTAAAATTACACTCCTAAGCCAGCTATGTCTTTCTGAGTCACAGAACAAATATGCCTAAGCAATTGAAATAAAACCTGCACAGCTTCTCCAGTGCTTCAGCCTCTCTTTCTGCCTCTGCTCCCACCAAGGCAGCACAGGCTGACCACGTATCACAGAGCCCATGTCCAAGCAGGAATTCCACTCACAGGGTTTGGCTTTAGGAGTAGGCAAATTAAAAACAGAGATGAGGGGATGCTTATCCTTTTATTTTTAGCACAATCAAAGTCTGGTGGGAGGGAATCCTAATAAAATTTTAAAGGGAACACTTCTAATGGAGCATCCTTAATTTTATAATGAAGAGGTGGATGCAGTGATTAGTTTCTGCTTACTAGCAGCTTTTTTTTTTTTTGTTATTTTGATATTGTTCACTGTGGTTTTCATGGTTTTGAGGGGAGGTTTTTAGCAGGACCAGCTGCCAAGAACATCTCCCAGTTAGCTGCTTTGGTCATCAGTCAGTAGCTGCTGTTTCTATCTGCAAATCCAGTAATTCCAGAGCTACCAAACATCATTTTCCCTCGAGATTAGTTTTGGTGGAGAAAAACACCCTTTGGAAGGCAAACCAATTTTTTTTTTTTTTAATTTAAGTATTTTAGCTATCAAAACACATGGTGCAGCCTGGACTAGAGCTGCCCATAAAAGCTCTGCTCCTCAGCCAGCCTGCCGGTGAACATGGGAGAGCAGCAGCTCCAGCTGCTCCAATTAACTCCCAGCACCTTCCCCGGAGCCCAGACAATCCCGGGCTGCTTGTCATGCAAACAGCCTGGGAGCTGCATTCTCCAGGGCAGGGTAAGTGACTGAGTTAAGTAGATTACTGGGGAAGGAGTCACACTCAGCAGCTTTATGAGACGATTAGACCCTGGGAAATTCACACCCCAAATCCCCCGGCCCTGACAGAGCACATTGATCCCCAGCTCCAGGATCCACCTCAGTCAGGAACCTCCCTGGCAGCACCAAACATTCCCTTCCCAGTGAACTTTCACCAGCTCTTCCCCCAGCCAGAAAGGGAGATTCTGATAAAAACTGTACAGAGGGAGAGGCGGCAGCAGCGTTTAGCAAGGCAGCAGCTCGTGCTGAAACAACTGTTCAGAAAATCACCAGTGGTTTTGGAGAGAGGCTGGCACCAGGAGCATCACCCAGAGTCCCCTGGGCACCTGGGACCAGCAGCACACAGAGCATCACCCAAAGCCTCCTGAGCTGGGAGCAGCAGTGTCATCCAGAGCAGTGCCTGGCACAGAGCTGGCACAGGCACTCAGGGTGCCATTCCCTGCCTGCAGAGCTGGCACAGCTGGCACAGGCACTGAGGGTGCCATTCCCTGCCTGCAGAGCTGGCACAGGCACTGAGGGTGCCATTCCCTACTGGCAGAGTTGGCACAGAGCTGGCACAGGCACTGAGGGTGGCATTCCCTGCCTGCAGAACTGGCACAATCCTGACTTTTTGCCAGCTCATGGCACCGTGAGGAGCGACAGGTTCTGGGAGAGGCTGTTCCAGACAGGGCTTTGTGACACTTCATGGAACAAAGGACTCCAAGGTTAACAGGATTATTATTACACAGCACTATTATTGCACAGCACCATTATTACACAGCCCTATTATTGCACAGCATTATTCAGCAGCCCCCATGATCTGAAGCATTACAAACCCCCCTTTTCTGGATCTATAGAAAGGAAAGGTGTAACCCCCTCACAGCAGAGAAGGTGAGTGTGCCAAGAGCTCTCCCTCCTACCTGGGGTATTTTTATCAGAGATGTCTCTAAAAATACTTCTCAAAGAAAGTCTCTTATGCAAGAATTAGACAGCTCAGGACCCCTGAAGTGCAGTCTAGCTCCACCAAAAGAGACTCCTCCAGCAGGGATGGTCTCACCCTGGTACCAAAGGGACAAAGGGCACAAACCCCAAGGGCAGCCTGCCAGAAGGGCTCATCTGCATGGTGGGACAGCTCTGAAAGGAAAGCACAAGGCTGAGTGCTCCTGCTGAGAGAGATGAGGTTATTCAGCCTGGAGAAGGCTCCAGGGAGAGCTCAGAGCTCCTCCAGGGCCCCCAGGACAAGGCCTGGAGGGACAGACACAGGGAATGGCCTGAAGCTGAAGGAGGGCAGGGTTAGATGGGAAATTAGGAACAACTTGGCCCTGGCAGGGTGGGCAGGCCCTGGCACAGGGTGCCCAGAGCAGCTGTGGCTGCCCCTGGATCCCTGGCA
>JAWMQZ010000057.1:11212084-11232049 GCA_035584835.1 Tangara arthus | reverse complement strand
CACTGAAGGAGAATAGAATAGAATAGAATAGAATAGAATAGAATAGAATAGAATAGAATAGAATAGAATAGAATAGAATAGACCAGACCCGGCTTGGAACCAGGAGCAGCCCACACCTTCCCCAGCCAAGCCCTCAGGGTTAACACCTGCCAAAACAAGAGGAACCTGTTTGTTCTGCCACAGAGAACCCTGCCACCTGCTCCAAGGACACCTCTGGGCCCACTGGTTCCACCCCACGCCCCCTTCCACACTGCACTCACCCATCCTAAAATATCTGACTGTATCTGGGTCACACTTTGACACCCCGGGGCAGCCCAGGACACTTCATCCTCTCCCAAGCAGGTCCAGGAGCAGCAGATGGTGCCTGGGGAATGCCTGGAGGTGACACAGAACCATCCAAGGGTGTCAGCTGTGGAAGCCACACTGGGAAAACAAACACTGCTATCAATCCCAGCTCACACAGTTATTAGCTAAAAGTTGTTATTTTAAAAGCACACACTGAGAAGTTTCCCCTTCTCCAGCTGCTTATTTTGTTTGATTGAACAAAACCCATGGCCATTAATTTTAGCTGTACTTAATTGAATAATTTCTCTGGGGAACAGCTCAGGGACAGTTTCAAGGCAGGCTCTTTCCAAGAGCCATTACCAATTGGCATCTAGCACAGCCCCAGAGCGCCAACCAAAATAGTACTTTTGGATGTTACTGGAACTGCTCTCAGCCCAGATGTGTTGAGAACTCGCAGTGACACAAGGCAGGCGAGAACTATATTCACATGATAGGGCACTGCCTTTCCTCTCCCCGTTATCTGCCAGGAGATAAAAGTCTCCTTCCCTGGAAGTGTTTGAGTGTGAAGCCATTTGTTCCTCCCCTTTGCTCCCAGCCAGTGACCTCTCCTTTCCCTCAGTGTGTTTGAGGCACAGCACCTGAGATCAACCAGAGCTTCAGAACAAAAATGTTCCTGTAGGAATTACAGAATTTGCTGCAGTTCACAGCAGTGCCTGAAGCCCCCAGTGCCACACACCAGGGCTCTGTTCCGGGCCCTCCAACCTCACAGCACTCACTGGGCTCTCTGCACTTGTAATTAACATTTATTTCTATTCAAACCCCAAATCCAAGTACCCCAGCAACACAACAGAGATTTTGGGGCCATACGACCCAAACTTCCAGCAAAATCTCCAAGTTATAGGGACAACGTCACCAAATTATTTTCCTACAGACGTGGCTCTGGGAAAAAGCAAGGAAATCCTGCTAATAGATAAAATACCCATAAAATCTGCATGTCTAGGAAAGCCTGGAGCACTGGGTGGCTGCAAGGCCACTTCCATGGCTCTAACAAATCCCTGCCAAGCCAAACACTTCTCCTGCTACAATCTGTTTGTGCTCTGCAAACTTACAGCAGAAAATGAAAGGACAGAAGCTGTTTCAGACTCCACATTTGTTTGTTTTCCCTTTATCCAAAATCTAAGCAGGATTTTTTACAATACTGCCTTCAGAAACTGTTGGTAGCGCTCACCCCTGCTTTCCTCTAGCAAGTCTCATTTTTCCCAAGTTTTTACACCATTGCAACCCTTTTCCATAGATATCAACAGCTTTCATTACAAATACACATCAGTTGCCACAATTTCCTAAGGTGGTTTAGCAAATCCCCATAAAACACTGTTTTGGCTGCTGAACACCTCAAGCTGAGGTTTCCAGTCTATTTCACAGAGACAGAAACCAACAAAACCCCACAAAAATACCAAAAAACCTACAACCAAAACAACCAACACCAAAACAAAAACACAAAAAGAAAAAACCTACAACCAAAACAACCAACACCAAAACAAAAACACAAAAAGAAAAACCAACAACCAAAACAACCAATACCAAAATAAAAACACAAAAGAAAACTCCTATAACCAAAACAACCAATACCAAAAAATGTCCAAAAGAGCTATGTTATACCCCATAAAACACTATTTGGCTACTAAACACCCTAAGTTGAGGTTTCCAGTCCATTTCACAAAGAAAACCAAAATCCCCACAAAAACACCAAAACAAAAATATTTTAAAAAAATTAAGAACCTGTGTTACACTCCATGCAGCTGTTGCCACTTTTAAGATCTCCTTGGCAATTCCTGCTCCTACACTTTATAAAAGATGAACCCACCCCAGAACACAACACAATCCTTGTGGGTACCAACAAACCAGGTTTTAATCCATGGACAAAAACAGAAACTGCAGCAGTGGGCAGAGCTCCTCACCCTCTCTGGTCACCTCCAGCCAGCTCTCCACCAGATAAAAACCAATTAAACCAATTCTCACCTGCTGGCTCAGGGCCAGCACCCCAAAGAAAGGCACCCTGGCATTGCTGGGGTGTCCAGCAGGCTGAGCAGGATTTTTAACTCATCCCTACTGAAATGAAGGGAAACTCAACCCAAAGAGCAGGATCACAACACCCCCAGTGATTACTGCCAGGCCATGCCCACAGGAATGCCCCACATTTTTCACATTTAGGAGCTCCAAAGCAGTGAAATTTCACTGCTGACACGGCCCCTGCAATGGGGAATTATCCAACAACTGCAGGCTGAGTGCATCTGGTTTCAGTGCAGATTAAAGAGATTGGCAAAAATGAGCAGCAGTGCTGAGCAGAGGAGCAGGACAGGGGTGCTGCTGACTGCAGGGGCTCAGGCTGAAGGGGTGCCTCCCTCCCTGCCAGCTTCATCCCTTTGCAGAGCAGGGGTGATGCTGACCCCAGGCTCAGAGTGAAGAGCAGGGGTGATGCTGATTCCAGGGGCTCAGAGTGAAGAGCAGGGGTGATGCTGACCCCAGGCTCAGAGTAAAGAGCAGGGGTGATGCTGACCCCAGGCTCAGAGTAAAGAGCAGGGGTGATGCTGACTGCAGGCTCAGAGTGAAGAGCAGGGGTGATGCTGACCCCAGGCTCAGGCTGAAGGGGTGCCTCCTTCCCTGCCAGCCTCACTCACCTGCAGAGCAGGCAGTGCCCCTGTCCCCTGGTACACACACCAGGACCAGCAGCCACCACATCCAGAGGGCTCCTGAGGTGACCAAGCCAGGACAGAGCTCATGCCCTTCCACCCTCACCCTTTAAAGGAAGAGGGGGCTTGGTGTTTCTTTTCATTTTTCATTTATTTGAAATGAAAATGCACTTTAGAGACCCAAGGAGCACCTTGCCCCAGCCTGACCCCACACGCTGTGTCTGGAGTGACTCAGCCACAGTGAGCCCCCCAATACCCTCTGCAGAACCCCAACATCAGGCAGGAGAGATGCAAAATTCAGGGTAAAACATTCCCAGGTCTAGTCCTGGCTCTGATCATGGGAAGGATGCCATCAGTCTCAGAATCCTCACAGCTTCTGCAGTGCTGGGAATGCACACAACCTTCTGAACAACCCCAGTGTACAGGCAGGGGATGCCACCCTGCAGCCCCTTCCCACGTGTGGCAAACCAGTGACAAGCACAGCAGAAGAGGTCACCAGGCCAGCAGGAGAGATCACCCTCACCAGCCCACCCCTTGCACTGACAGGAGCTCCAGGAAAGTTCCCCAAAACCAGGCTCAGAATGACCCAACAGCTCTGCCAAGTGCTGAAAGCTGATTGCCACACGTCCTGCAGCTCTGCCCATCCTCTCTGCACACCCACCCGCAGCTAAACCTCTCCTAAAACACCTCAGCCTCACCTGGGCACTGAGGGATCGCTGCACTCTGCTCAGGAGATGTGGAGCAGAGGAAAGGCAGAGCCGTGGAGCAGTGGGAGGTCAGGCCTGCAGAACACAAGTGCCATTTTAATAAACACTGCCCTTGGGCAGGAGCCAGCAGAGCATCAGAGCGCTCAGCACAAGAGCTTCATGCTGCGGACAGCTGCAGGGCATTATCCTCTTGGATCACAAAGGAGGAGGAAAGCCACTTCAGAATTGGGCTATCAATCATGGGAGGAACCAGCAAACTTGCAAGTGCTTCATGGTTACAGTATTGAAAGCAGCTGATAAAGCTAAGGTCAGCCCAGGCATCTGGGACTAATCTCCAGCTGACATCCCTCATCAAGCTCTACTGGAATCAGTGATAAATCGAGTAAATTAGCAAGAGGAATACATCACCTAACAGCACGCTCAGAGCTGGGCACACAGCAGGAGCTGGATGCCCTGCAGGGATGGCACTCCTTGGATCTCACTGCCATCAGTGCCCTGCCTGCCCAGCCACCTGCCCAGGAGACTGCCAGGCCAAAAGCAGAGAGACACATCTCCAAAGCTCAGAAATATTCCATTCCCAGTCTGCAGGCATGGAAAACGTCCTGATTACTGGGAGAAGTGGTTAAAACAACAGAAAGGATGCAAGGAGAACTTCCACAGATAACACGACCCCGAGTCCACGCATCCCCGGCAGCCTCAGCTAATGATTTCCTTTCTTCCCACTTCCTTCCACCAAGAGCTGGGCCAACTTTCCACATGCCCTGCCATGGATTTTCTGCAGATGTGGCTGAACTCTGGGTGTTTGGGGTGGCTGTGTGCCCGTGGGTTCTGCAGAGCAGGAGGAGGAGGCTGCTGCACAGAGGGAACCCTGCCACAGCTGCCCTGTGATTTTCCCCCTCCCAGAGGGGAAGGACCCCAAGGGATTCACTGCTGAGGGTGAATTTACCCAGCTGAAGGTGAATTTACCCTATTGAGGGCGAGTTCACCCAGCTGAGGGTCTGGGGACACCGGGCTGGGGCCACTTGTGTGCTGAGCCCTGCTCTGATCTCCACGCTGGAGTCCTGAGCTGCAGCGTGACAAAGCCCAGGGCAGGAAGGAAACCTCCCTTTATCAAACTGCACAAACACGGGGTTTATCAAATGCAGAGATTGCTGGGGCTCCTTGTGCCTCCCCTGCCAGGCTGAGCAGGGCTGCCTCCATGGCTCTCAGTGCATGGGAACAAGGGAGCACAGGAGCTGACTGCAGCAGCCAGATTCAACACCAAACAACGCCTTATTACACAAAATACATTGCTTCCAGTGAGAAATGAGCTTTAAAGAGAATATATACATGGCAAAAAATTAACTCCTAGTTCTATGTGCATAATCTCAAAGTTGTTTTTTTCTGATTATTCAATTTAGGGAACCCCACTTTAAAAAAAATATACACTGATATTACAAAAGGCAGCTTTAGCCCAGGGTTTTTATTTTTTTCCTGATTTTTACCTAAGAAAAACATAAGCCATTTTGGTTATTTGTTAAATCTGCTTTTTTAGCATATTTCTACTCATCTGTTGTTCCACAACCTGGAATAAAGGCAGGGACCTTTCTGAACAGAACAAATTCCAAATATCTGAGTGTACAGAACGTGCCTGTACTCCAGCAAAGTCACTGCTCTGCAGAGGCTTCCTGAGCCTGACCAGAAGAGAACACCAATAGGATTATCAGTCCCAAATAAAGAGCCACAAGCTTTTTACATTCCCAGTTTTAATAAATCCCAATAACCCCCTGATATTTCCCAAGGCAGCTTGAGAATGACCTGCCCTGCAAGGTCTGCCCTCTCTACCTTTGAGGCTATGGTCTCAATTTTAAGACATCTGGTAGTAAAGACTCCTCATGTTTGCTCTTCCCATATGGGCAGGGAGAAAGTTCTGGATGTTTTCATCATTTCTCTGAGAGGACAATGAACTCTTGCTGCATTGTTTCCAACCCAAATAATTCTGAAACCCAAACGGGCATTCAGGGGTAGATGCATTGTACAAATCCTCACCAGCACAAAGGATCACATTCAATGGCTTGGCTGAGGCCATTGTGTTTCTCTCATTAAAATGATGGTTTGGACATTAAACACCACTATTAAACCCTTCTCCAGTGCAGTCATGACCTTGTAGCCTGATCAGACCTTTCCCCCTGCAGTGGGGATGCTGGTGAACAAACCTGCACCACCTGGGCCTGCCTCCACCCCCTGGAAACTGGGATAATTCCACAATCAGGAAAATTGTCAGTTTGTCAGATCAGAAAGCAGGAGCCACTATCTGCAGCTATGAAAATCAGGGAAATGTGGTCACCTCCAAGGGAGGGCCTGCAGCTGCCCCCACACTCCCCAGGTTTCAGCAGGAGCAAGACCCAAACCACACTTTACCCTGTGCTGCTGGCATGAAAACGCAGAATTTGATTATTTGACATCCTGTAAAACCTTGGGAAGCCCCAGTACAGGCAGCACCAGGTGCTCCAAAAGCCACAGGGAACTCACAGCCTGGCCACTCTTCCAAGTGTCCTGATTTTGAAGTTTCACATCCCCAGCAGTATTTCAAGACTTCAGATGTTGGGTTCGGGGCCTCAGCCTTAAATTATTTTTTTCAAACCCTCTTAAAACGCATTTAATCCTTTGTTTTCTTTCCGAGGAGAAAGGTTTCACATCTGGACTGTCAACCTGCATTCCAGAGCATTAGCCTGGCAAACCAAAGCAGCTGAGCTGTAAATCTCCCAGCAGAGACCTTGTCATGGAAATCGAACCTCAGCATTAACTGCGGGCCCAGCTCAGTGAGAAAGCCAACACAAAAAGCCAAAACAATGCAGGCAGCCCCAAGACAACCCTGGAAATGAATCCTGAGAGAGCAAACCAACCTCACCCAACACCTCAGGCTGGAGCAGCATCACCCACCTGGGTTTGATCCCAAACAGACACCCAGAGCCCACTGAGGGCAGCTCACACCAGTTGAATTTTGCCCCATTTTCCACAGCCAGCACCTGATTTCATTAGCAAAACGCAGTTTCCAAACGTGAGAGCTGAGTGCTCAGTGCTGTCAGCTCCCCTGGGCTCCCACTCTGCTGTGTACCACTCTGGGGACACAAGCACACAAGCAAGAAGGCTCAACAAGTTGAGCTCCAAAGGTTTAAATTCCTCCAGCCAGATTTCGAGAGAAATCCAAATGGCAGCGCTGCAATATGCAACACTGATTCAGCAACAAAAGGGCGTAGAACAGTAAAAATAACAAAAAATAAATGTATCCAAATCACCCAGGACAACAGCATGTTACCAAGTGTCTCAGCTCAGGTCATAAAAAAAGCGTTATTGTAACATTTTTTGATCATTGCAGCATATATTTGTTAAGTTTTTAGATTTAAAAGTTAGCTGCTGAGAAGAAATCCATTTCTGCCAATAATTCGTTTCCTTTAGAGGCAGAGCAGTTTTGGAAAAAGACAACCTGAGGTTAATTCAGCTCTGGAACAACCTGGAAGAGAGGCCTGGCTGATGCACAGAAGATGCTGAGCACCAGGCTGTGCTTGGTTCAGTGCCCTGTCAGCACTCACTTCCCAGATATCCCACAGCCCAACTCCATTATTTCTCATACTTTACACCAGAGCACTTTATGAAACCTCTCTTCCTCCCAGACACACAATGCAGGGCTCTGTGTGCTGGGCTCTCAGGATTATTGGGCTCCTCCAGCTCTGGCTCCCTGTGCCTCAGCCCCCCCAGGAATGGATCCATCGCTGCTGAGCACCACAGCTGAGTCCTCTCTTCCCAAAACTGCAGAAACACTGCTCACAATCAGCTCTGCTGAGTTAACAGCACAACCAGAACACTCTGCTGCTGCAGGAGATCCCTCACATGGGCACAGGCACACCTGGGACCCAGCCTGCAGGCACAGCATCACTCCATCCTCACCTCCTCCTGCAGGAGATCCCTCACCTGGGCACAGGCACACCTGGGACCCAGCCTGCAGGCAAGGGTCACTCCATCCTCACCTCCTCCTGCAGGAGGATCCCTCACCTGGGCACAGGCACACCTGGGACCCAGCCTGCTGCCACAGGGTCACTCAATCCTCACCCAGCCCCTCCTGGCTGCTTCCTGAATGAGGAAACCACAGCAAGGCATTCTCCAGGCTGACAGGGTGTGCATCTGCACCTGGACAGCCAAATCTCTGTGTGGGAGCACCTTGTTATCCCCCAGACTGCTGTCAGCCTCCTGAGCCACCTCAGCACCTTCCTCTGCTCTTTCTGTGCTCTCACCGCCAGCTTTTCATGCTTCTCTCTCCAAGGCTCCTCATTCCCTCGGCCACAGGAGGAGATGCTGCTGGAATCAAGGCCAGCCTGAGCAAAGCCCAGGGAGCCACCAGAGCAGCATCTCCAGCATCAGGCTGACAGCACTGTCACCATCCTGGAGCAGAGGAGCCCAGAGCAGCATCTCCAGCATCTCCAGCATCAGGCTGGACAGCACTGTCACCATCGTGGAGCAGAGGAACCCAGAGCAGCATCTCCAGCATCTCCAGGATCAGGCTGGACAGCACTGTCACCATCCTGGAGCAGAGGAACCCAGAGCAGCATCTCCAGCATCAGGCTGACAGCACTGTCACCATCCTGGAGCAGAGGAACCCAGAGCAGCATCTCCAGCATCAGGCTGACAGCACTGTCAGGGAGCCACCAGAGCAGCACCTCCAGCATCTCCAGCATCAGGCTGATAGCACTGTCACCATCCTGGAGCAGAGGAACCCAGAGCAGCATCTCCAGCATCTCCTCCTGGCTGATAGCACTGTCACCATCCTGGAGCAGAGGAGCCCAGAGCAGCATCTCCAGCATCAGGCTGACAGCACTGTCACCATCGTGGAGCAAAGGAGCCCAGAGCAGCATCTCCAGCATCAGGCTGGACAGCACTGTCACCATCCTGGAGCAAAGGAGCCCAGAGCAGCATCTCCAGCATCAGGCTGACAGCACTGTCACCATCCTGGAGCAGAGGAGCCCCCACCAAAGGGGAGCTCATTTTCTGCTGGCTGTGGGCTGAGGTAATGGCTCTGAGCTTTCACAGGGCACTGCACACTGGCTACAATGCAACCCTTTGAAGTCCAGCAAGAAAAAAATAAAATAAAGAGGGTTTTGTTGGGTTTGTGCGGGGTTTTTTACCCCCTTTCTTTTTTTTTTCTGAACGATGTGATACAAACCAGCTTGATACACAAATTAGAGGTGATCTCATCAGGCCATTAGGACTAAAGCAAGACCATCACTTGGGAGGGGATGTGCTGGCCAGATAGCCCTGATTGGCCTGTGAGCAGCATTTCTGTGGGGCTACAAATGCAGCCTTCATTACACAGGCAAGGCATGGCTCCCAGCTTTCAATCCAGCCCTGCAAGCACATTGAAAAGTGGATTTGGGAGCAGCTCCCAGCCCAGGCACGGAGCAGGGCCAGCCCTGCCACCTCCCAGGATAGAAGGAAATGACCTGCAGACATCACATGCCTGCCTGATTCCCACCAAACACTGCCCGGGACACGGGGCAGGGCCTGGGAGCAGCCAGGAAAGGCACTTGAGAATTCCCCAAGAATGATAAAATGAGGTTTAGAGGCTCTTGCCTTTCATTTCTCATAAACTGGAACCCCAGCACATCTCTCCACCGAGCTCCTTTGGATTTCTTTGTTGTCAAGCTAACAATGCTTGAAAGCGAGGAAAGTCTCATTTCTGGGATGTTTCTGTTTTCAATCCAGCAGCAGAACTATTTATTTTCCTAGCAGTGATGGAATTAAACAATTTGTCTTTGAAAACTCTCTAAGCCTTCACCGTGACATCCCCCCATCTGCTTTTGAGATTAAGGTACTTTGATTTTTACCAGCTAAAGGTTTATGAACTGCTGTATAAACCCAATTACTCTCATAGTAAATTATGTAAAGCTTACATGTTATTTTTTAAATTTTCCCCCATGGAGTACTCTGGAGATTCAGAACAGGAAAGGATCACTGAGGCATTCTGAATTAAAAACGTGTAACAGGGAAAACCACAGAGCTTCCAGAAACTCAGAATAAAAAAGGAAAAAACCTCAACATCATTGAGTGAGGATGAGAGACACCCCAAGAGAGGCTTTTCAGGGAGGACTGTTAAAAAGCAAGGAAAAAACCCCTCTATTTCAGTGGGAGGGAGTTCTTTAAAAACAGATTAAGTTTCATCTGAGGTAGAATTTATTCCTCAGGCGCTCTCTGCCTCTCTTCCTGATTGAAACCAGGGATGGGAGAGATCCTGGTGTGCTCACTTTGGGGAGCAGCAGAAAGCACAGGGTGGGCAGTTTGCTTGGAAGGAGAATCCCAGAATGGTTTGGGTTGGAAGGGACCTCAGAGCCCACCCAGTGCCACCCCTGCCATGGCAGGGACACCTCTCACTGTCCCAGGTGCTCCCAGCTCTGTCCAGCCTGGTCTTGGGCACTGCCAGGGATCCAGGGGCAGCCCCAGCTGTGCCAGGGCCTGCCCACCCTCCCAGGGAACAATTCCTCATTCCCAAAATCCCATCCAGCCCTGCCCTCTAGCACTGAACCATTCCCTGGGTCCTGTCCCTCCATCTCTCAGACACAGCCACTCCCCATCCTTCCTGTGGGTTCCCTTCAGGTACTGGGAAACTGCAATCAGCTCACCCCAAAGCTTCTGTCCTGCAAAGGGAACAGTTAACCAGGGGAGAGCCCCAAGGACACTGACTGCCCCAGCAGAGCACAGCTCACCCCAAAGCTTCTGTTCTCCAAAGGGAACAGTTAACCAGGGGAGAGCCCTGAGAGCCCCACAGAGCACAGAACCCCAAACTGCTCCTTCCTTCAGGGCTGGGATCTCCCTGGAGCTCAGCAGACCCCCAAGGATCCCTGCAGGAGGAATGCCCTGGGACAGCCCCGGGTCTGTCCCGTTCGGATTCCTCTCTCCTGGACCCCAGCTTGCTCCAGGACACACACCAAGCACTCCAAGGTTTGTTTTGCAGCACAAACTGAGCTGAATGCAGGTCCCTGTTGCACAAGGCCAGGGGCTGTGCCAAACACGCCTCCCTCAGCCCCAGAGCCCCAGGGATGCCCCAGCCCAGCCTCCCACAGACCCCAATTCGTTCCGGGAGGTGCTGCCCATGCCTCCCCTTTGTCTGCCCTGCTCACAGGGCTGTTCTAACACAGGAGGCAGCTTTAACAAATCACTGCCATGGCAGTGTCGAGCTGTCAACATGACCACAAGCCCACTGTGGCTGTGAAAGGGCTGAGCTGTGAGAGCCTCTGCAGCCAGGAGCTTGTCAGGAGCCCCAAACCCAGCAGTACTGGGCAGGAAACCATCGAGCAGCACTGTGCACTCAAAAACCTGATACAGAACAGCAGGAAGGAAGAACACTCAAAGATTCCTGAGAAAGCAAATAAAAACTTCTGAGCTCCAGCCACAGGGAGATTTCAGAGCTGGAATGTCTACAAAGTTTGCTTTAGCTACTTAAACATAACAAAAAGTGTGAAATAAGCTGTGTTCTACCTGGGAAGGGAATCCCACCTCAGGGAACATTCAGCTGCAGGGGCTGAAGGAGTTTTAAAAGAACTTAGCCCCGGTGTGATGGTGCTCAGAGCAGCTGGGCAGTGACAGCACCCCCAGAGCTCCTGCAGGACACACAGACACGCTGAAAACATTCAAACACTGCCACCAAAGCAAGGGAAAACAGGAACTAAAAGTGTTAGAGATGGCAAACTAAGAGAGGACTCGCCCTCTTCTTTTATTTTCAGGGTTTTTTTCCTTTTGGAGAAGAGCAGGAAAGTCATTTCCTTACACAAGATGTTTTAATTCACATTTTCCTTCTGACATCTCCTTCACAGGCCCACCAAAACAACCCGGGGGAAAGGTCAGGCACAGCTCTACATTAAGCAGCAAGGAAAAACAAGGCACATCCCACGCTGAGGACACGCTAATGGCCCTTCGGAGTCAACACTTCCCTAATTCACTTTTTAAGACTTTCAGTTGCAAATTTTTTATTCAGCTTTCACAGCACAAATAGCCACAAGAAAGCCACCCAAAGCCCCAGCTCGCCACGTCAGGATTATTTGATATGAAGGTCACTTCCTCCAGCCCCAAAGAAACTCCTTCAAATCCTTTAAAAGACACAAGGAAAAAGGACAAGGAGCACTTGTATCGATTTTAGGATATGAGACACGGGTCAAACAGCGAGTGCACAAAAATAATTCCTGCTTCTAGAGGAATAGGAAAGCACTAAACACTCAGAGGTGCCCTGTGCTGGCATCTGTGGGCGCAACAGTCAATTCATGAGGACAGATTAATGTGCCCACAGACCCTCCAGCGTTAAGGCAATTGTGACCTCTCCAGACTGGCTGCCAATGTGATATAGGTCCAAAAGAAATCACCCTGTTCTGCTGGGAAAGAACAATAAATCGGCTTCCTCGAATACAGTGGTTAAAGAATCCAAGTTCCTGACCCTGAATGTTTCCCTAGTAGGATGCTGTGCTGGAGGGAACAATCAGGATGACATTTGCTGAAACGTGGGGGATTTATGACATAATAGGTTGCACATATGTGCCAAAAGAGAAAAAAACCCTCTTAAATCCGAGCAAATCAAGATTAATTAGCTATTAAAATAGCCGGGAGAGCACAGTGCAGTACAGGTGGTACAACAGAGCAGCTCCTCTCCCTGCACAGCCACTGCAGTTTGGGGTCACGCCGAGCGTGGATCCGCGAGCGCACTCGCACTGGGAAAAGCAAGGATTGCTTCCCTTTGTCAGCTCCTGCTCCCTGCAGTTCCCCACGTTTGCACCTTCACAAACAAACCTCAGGCAGCCCTTTGATAGGAAGTGCCCCGAAGTGAGGAGGAAAATCCCCTTTTGCCTGGCTTTGATCAGCAGGACAGGCTGAGAGCGCTGGGCTGTTTGTACAAGGCTGCTGCTGTGCTGAGGAGAGGCCACGCTGCTCACACCCACCTCCCCACTCCAGAACGTCCCCTCCAGCTCTCCCCCCTTCCTCCAGCACGGTGGCTTTGTGTTTTTGGCTGCTAATTGCAACTACAGGTGTCCCAAAGGCTGACAGATCTCATGTCTGAAATGGCAGCGCCGTGCTGGGGCTGTCCATGCCCAGCAGCACAGAGCAAACCCTGCTCCCCAGGAATCACAGCAGCACAGAGCAAACCCTGTGAGCAAACCCAGCTCCCCAGGAATCACAGCAGCACAAAGCAAACCTGCTCCCCAGGAACCACAGCAGCCCCACTCCTGCCCCTCCCCACCACCCCAGCAATGCCAACAAGTTGTTAATACCCCACAATCTGCTCTCTTCCCCTCTTAATCCTGGTTTTAAGCAAGGCCGTGCTCGCAGGAGATGCCAGCAGTGCCTCCCCAATGCCATTGTGAGCCTGAGGTGGAGCACAGTGTTGGGCATCCCTTGGTTTGCTGTGCCCAGCAGGCACACAGTTAAACTCATTTCCAGCATTGGGCATCCCTTGGTTTGCTGTGCCCAGCAGGCACACAGTTAAACTCACATTTCCAGCATTGGGCACCCCTTGGTTTGCTGTGCCCAGCCCAGGTACAGGAGCCCAGGAACCTGAGACACTGACTGGCCACTGCTCCACACCTACAGCTGGCATGGAGCCCTCTCGTTGGGTTACCCCAGCCTGGGAAAACTTCAACTACTGACAGACAAAATAATGAACATGGACATTATTATTGAGCACACTGACCCGGCGGAGAGGCAAGGACCAGCTGCCACAGGGGCACCAAACACTGACACTAGGGCAGGAGGAATTCCCTCCTCCCCAGGCCTTTGGAAGCCTCCTTTGATACTAAACTCTTGTCACTCAGCTGTCTCCAGGACATTTGAGCTGTTTGTTAAAGACTCAACATCCTCTGCCACTCACCTGGAGAGGGGAGAAGCTCCTGGATCCACTCCTGTAGCACCAGGGCTCCCAGAGCAAACTGGGACTTGCCTCACTCAGAAAAAGGGGCTGCCCAGGAGAAACCCCCCATGTGCACACCCTGACCCCAGCTCACAACACTGCCTGACAAAATCAGCAGGGAAAAGCTTTGAATCCTCCCCAAAAGTCACTTCTGCAATGCTTCCCTGTTCAGGGAAAGATGAAAGGGATACAGACAAATCCACCACTACCCCACCACAGAGGACTGGCAGAACACATGCTCAGGGCTCTGCATTTTCCAAAAATACACCCACAAGTGAGGGCAGATTGCTGCTGCCCAGTGTGGCTGTGGCTGGGCAGTGGCAGCACCTTCCCCTGGTTACAGCCTCCTTACTCCAGCACTGATGGACACATTAATTGGAGACAGCTGCAGGGAGAACTCTCCTAACGACATGATTCATTAGTTTTCATAGATAATTACATCTGCTCATGGCCCCACACTGAATCATTCATTTAGGGAATTTTTGGGGCATTAAATTTAAATGCAGTAATCAGATTTGTTAATCCGTGGGACAAGGCAAACCAAACACAATTTTATTCAGGGGATTGTTTATACTTTCAACATTGACAGGAATTCAGCAGCAGGAAAAAATTAGCAGCATAATGTATGCTCACAAAGGTTAGAAATTATTAATGGTAATCTCCCTCACTCCCCCAGTGCTGCTGACCAGCCTGGGCAGATTTCTTCCTTCTCCTGGACTGCAGGTTCCTTCCCTGAGGCAGCTTTGTGCCCTACACAATCCAGTGCCTTGCTCAGAATACACCGAGATTTTCTGATGATTTTTTGACAATAACATCTTTCCACAGAATGAAAGAATGAAAATAATTGGTACTTGGGTTTGCCACTCTCTAGATTCAAAATACAGCTGGTTTTTCATTGTTGGTGTTTTATACATTAAACAAGCAGTTTCAAGCATGGTTTAGCTGGGTTTATTACTCTGAAATAGCAGCACATACTCACAGATAGAAACCCCAGAAAGATCTGCAGATCCAGGCCAGTTCCCTCCCTATCAAGTCACAAACTTTTTACTAATCTGAACTCCACTTTAAGCTGATCATTTTTTGCCCATTTTTTTCTGGAAGCTCCTTTGGAATTTTTCATCTCTCAGTTAAAAAAAGAAAACAAGAAAAGTAATTTTCTCATCTGTACTATTTATGGTCAATTCATTCCCATTTTTTCTTGAACCAATATCCTTCTTCAGCTTCACTAGCTTTTTCCCTCCTCAATATTTTACTGCCAAAACACGAACAGAAAGCAAACCATTATCTGCAATCCATCCCCAGCTGGCCAGACTGCACAGCCCAGACATCAGAGCCCTCTCTGTGCTTTCCCACTGACCTCCACAGCCCTCACTTCTCCTCTGGACCTCCTTCTCCTCCAATTTATCCTTCTGAAACAAGCAGCAGAAGGTTCAGAGAGCATTTTTCCCAAAGCTGTGTCCAGGTGCAGTGGTTTGTCATGGCCCCAGGCACAAGTGCCACCTGCTCCACCTCATTTTCTCTCCCCCTCAAACCAGCAAAGGTCTGGTCAGGTTTGGGATGAGCTCAGGACGTGGTCAGGCCATTGCTGCAGCTCAGTGGACCAAGAGCAAACTCAGAGCTTGATTCTCACAGCATTTCATCCCTCCACCCTCATCACACTGTGACCTGAACCACATCGAAGAAAGCAGGAAGGATCTGGCCAGAGGAACCTCGTGGCACACCCAAGATCCACAGCTGTCAGTAAATCAGCTTTCAGAGAGCAGCTCAGGCTCACCAGCACCATCCAGGGGAAACACCTTTCTGGGGGCCTAGAAACAAAGGGCAAGGTGAAAACCCTGCCCAAAACCACCCAGGAGTCCCTGGGCAAGCCAGGAATGGGACCAGCAGAGCAGAGCTGCTCGATGGCAGCACAGCAGAGCTGTGCACAGTATCCTGGGTGTGCAGTGTCTCTGTCTGGGGTCTCTGCACAAATAATGAACAGGACAGGGCTGCTGGGAACGTGCCTTGAGCTGTTCTATTTTCCAGCATCAGTCTCATTCCATGGTGATGACAATGGGAAGTTGCCATCAGCTCACATCCCAGGCAGCAGACACAGAACTCAATGTTACAACTTACTTTAAAAGTTTTTTGACAAACCCCACAAAGCAAAAGCACATTGACAGTAGTTCCATCCAAGCACTATAAGCACAGGTACCTTTGGTTAAACAATGCTTGCTTATTTCAAATACAATAGCTGCTTGTGAGCCTTAAAACACAATGTACAGAGCTCCATTATTAAGCTTAGAACTTCCTAATATCTTGCTAGATAAACTTTTCTGTAGCTTAGGGAGTTATTCCAGACAAGTGTTAATACACAGACCATTGTCCTATTTGTCCTTTCTTTTCTACTTTTTACATAATTTTTCTGCTGACCAATCTCATGGCTGCTGCTTAGCTCCAATCCCAGTTCTGCTGTCTCTGAGGCCTTTTGCAGCTTTCCCAAACCCCTCTGATTTTGTGGATTCCCACAATCTGCTGTCAGGAAATGGCTGGGCATGACCCAGGGCAGGACCCTGCAGGTGGCTCTGGTTTGGGAGCTCAGGGGAGTCTCACTGGGTGCACTCAGGGCAGCAAACAACTGCTGGCTCATCTTACTGCTGAATCTGGGTACAGTCTGAAAGACCAAGCAACCCTAAAACCAAATGATATCATTTCAACATCATGCTCAGAGAAGAGCCATGACAGGAGCTGTCTGACCAAGAACAGCTCAACAGGGCAGCCTGCCTTCACACAAGGTTCAAAGGGCCACAGAGCATCAACTCAGAGATGAATTCAGAGAACACTCCCCCTCCAGAGGACAATCACTGCATGGATTCTGGGTTCATTCAATCACACAATGAGAATTCCCAAGTGGCATTTGCACCTGGCTGTGGCCACAGCAGCACTGTGCTCTAAGGTGTGTCCACACATTTCCTGGTGAGGAAACCACCAGCCAAGCCAGGAGACATGGCCAGCTGTGCATGGACACAGAAAAGGTTTGCAGAAGTACCAACAGAAATAAAAACTTTCAAGGCAGACTCTGGGAACACAGAGGGGGAGAACAGCACAACAGGCTGCAATAAAGGAAATTGAAAAGAGACTGAAAACCTCATTATAGGAACAAAAAACCACTTTTGCCTTCTCCAGGGATCACTGCTAAGCCCCTGCAAATGAGAGGCCTTAGGACTGAAATGACCAACTCCACTGAGCACCAAAGGCAGGGGCTCAGCAAAGGCACTGCTTTAATTAAATGACAGAATTCTGTGCCCTTCCTGCTCTCAGCTAATGCTCAGTAACCCAGAGGCAGGGCTGGCACCGAGGCAATGACTGTGCCCTTTGCTAACACCTCCCCTGCTCCAGAGCCAGGCAAAGCTCCTCCACAGGTGCCATTGCCTCCCACACATCCCACTGATGAACAGAACCAAGCTCAGAGCAGCTCTCCTCAGCCTTTAGCTTGAATTCAATTCCTGTTTCAGCTTTAAAGAAGCACCAAAGAGCCTGAAATGTGCCTATTTTCCCAGGTCTCTCAGCAGATATAATTAAAGCTATTACCTTTCCCTACAAACCACCTCCTTCTGGCCAGGTTTTCTTCATCCAGGGGTGAGTACCAAACTTCCCTGGCACACAGGTTACAGCAAAAGGCTCTGTGAAACTTTGTACTGAACTTGAAAGAAGCTGGAAAACTAAATCATAAATGAGTGTTTCCTCCAGCACCACGAGCTGCACACAACCAAGCAACTGCAAAGGATTATTGGCCTCTGTATATTATTAATCAACCCCCAACAATAAATAATAAGTCAAGTCACTCTGGCCAGTTGCATGCCCAGAGCCCTCAACATTTAATGAGGTTTCCTTGGAAGTTAATGTGCCCAAAGTGGGAGGCTCAGAATGGGCCACAAATATCAATATTGATTTCTTCTGGCACTATCTTGGCCAGAACCCCCTGGTAAAAGGAGTCCTTTGGGCTGGAGCATTTGCAATGTTTCTGTGAAAAATCAGCAGAATGCTAAATTTCACTTTGAATTTGAAATATAAATCTGAAGTGTACTTTGTTCAAGCTTTGTTGAAGAAACAATTTATTATAGCATTTAATCTTCTTGATATAAGAAAAGGAGATTTTAGCCTGCTAATAAACTGTGTAGAATCCATGACTAATTAACCTAATTATAGCAGCCTGTGACAAAATATGATTTTACTAAACCCATGCCTCAAGGAACTAGAATTGCCAAAACCTCAGAGGTTAATAAACCAACAGACATCAACACAAACACTAATAAAAGTTGACACCATATTATTTATAGCAAAATCAATAGTACAGTCATCACAAAAGGCAATCTGAAGGGTATTTGGTATCTGAAAATGAAGAATTCCCTATCAGAAAGTCCTGAAATCCATAAAATTAGTGCAGATTACTGGGCAGTGACTCTCGTGCAGTTCCTGGGGCCATCAGATGAAGGCTGAGGACACCTGAGGTGTGCAGCACACCTGGAAACCTTCCCATGCACAGCAGTGTGGTGTTTGTGAGGTCCCCAGGATGAGGTGAGAGATGAGAATCTGACTCCAAGTTCACAAAAGGCTGATTTATATTATATTATATTATATTACATTATATTATATTATACCTATACTAAAGATCAATCTATACTCAAAATCAGTTGGACCTGCAGAACTCTCCATGTCTGTGGCCTTTTTGTGCTGCCCCTCTAAGGCAGACCTGTGTTCACCAAATGCCACAAGGACCCTTGTCACTGTGATATTTTCTGAAAAATCCCTTTGCCAGGATTTCTTCTCCTGGCAAGATGAGAAGCCTCAGCTTCTCCATGTTTTGCTCCTCTGGAATGTGGTCTGGAGATTGTTTATCCAAACATGTGAATTGTTTTTAATTAATGGCCAATCACAGCCAGCTGTGTCAGACTCTCTTAGTCAGTCATGGGTTTTTATTATTCGTTCTTTTCTAGCCTTCTGATGTATCTTTTCTCTTTCTTTAGTATAGTTTTAGTATATAATTTCTTTTAATATCATATCATATCATATCATATCATATCATATCATATCATATCATATCATATCATAAAATAATAAAACAGCCTTCAGAGAAACATGGGGTCAAATTCTCATCTCTCACCTCGTCCTGGGGACCTCACAACACAACAAGGGTATTTGGTGATTCTATGAAGGCTGAGTTCTGGGTGCAGTTGCTATTTCACCTCCACAGCCAGACATGTCCCGTCAATGAACCTCGTTCTGATAGCAGCCACTCTTCAGAGGATGGACAAAGGGGTAAAAAGATTCTGTGCTGGAAATTTTACCTCTCCATGTCCCAAGACCACACTTCCTTGTAGACTAGGCTACATTGACCTGGTCTCACTGCTCTGTTCCAAGGGTTGAAAGAAACTGTTAAAGTCTCCACTAAATCCAACACCTCAGTGACAAAAACTTTTTTTGTCTTTGCAGAGATTTTTATCCCACAACAAAAAAAAGGAGGGATTGTTTCCAGGTGGAGTGTTTAAGCATAAGCAAAGGGATTCTGGCATGCAGTTTTTGTGGGTAGTGACAAAGAAATGGAAATTTCATGGCATAGAGAGGATTGGCAGATATGGACCAAATTTTTCTGGTGCACTAGAGAAAGAATGGTGCTCCATATGAACTTTCCATCCACAGAGATTAAAGCTGGCCCTGGATGCCATTAGCAATAAAATCCCTTTGGTATCTGGAATGTCATCATCCTGCAAGTTTTGCAAGATTTAGAAAGCAGAAAGTAATCCAGTGTCTGACTAAGCAAACTTGATACAAGCCTGTGTTACCAGTCACTTCAGAGCCATCCCCAAACACCTCCCAGAACAAAGACTGAGCAACATCTCTTTCCCTGGTTGTCTTGGGAGAGCATCTGCAGGAAAAATGACACAGAGGCAATGGCTCAAATGCAGCATAACTTTAATGAGTCAAGAGAGGGAAATTAGGTCATTTCGAGCGATGATCATGGTGCAGTGAGCACGAGGGACAGATAAGAGATTGTGCCCCATGGCTGTGGCTGAGAACCCTCTAGAAGTCCATCTGCTTGCCCTACAGAGGGAGCAGGGCCAGCAGGTGCTCCCCTGGCTGGATGTGTGGGGCTCAAGCCCAGGGGAGCACAAGGGAACAAGAACACAGGAGGGAGACAACAGAGGGGAAGAGGGCAGAGGCAGGGATGGGCTGTGCTTCCCAGGAGTCCCTCTGCAAGGGCTGCTGGGCTTGCTCAGCCTCTCAGGAAGCACCAAGCTGATGTTCCGTCCCCAGTGAAGAACCATCCTGCTGAGTCCTTAGGTTCACAGCCTGGAATCATCACCAGCACCTTTAGCAGGGGAAG
>JAWMQZ010000057.1:11193837-11208560 GCA_035584835.1 Tangara arthus | reverse complement strand
AAATAATAAATCAGCCTTCTGAAACATGGAGTCAGATCCTCATCTCTTCCCTCAACCTGAGACCCCTGTGAACACCACCACAGAGGAAGAGCATCCTCTGCAGGAGGGAGCACAGAGCCAGTGGCCCTGCAGCCCTGGGGACAGCTCTGGCTGTGTCAGCAGCTCCTCACTCACAGCTTTGGGCAGGAAGAGCTGCTGCCAGCAATGACACATTTTACCCAGGATCTCCTGAGCACAGCTAAATTTGGAGAATTCAGTGTTTATCACCATTGCTTTGATGCAGAAGCACCAGAGGATGTGAGGGAGCTGCAGTGGAGCAGCCCTGGGCAGCCCAGGACACTGGGGCAGGATGGAGCTGTGGCTGTGGCTGATTTTCACACAATTCCTGTTAGTGAGAACTTCTGGAGAGCTTCCCCCTTCCAAAACCCAAAGCTCTCTCTGAGGCCAGCAGTGCCAGCCCGTTTATGAGATGTTTTTATCCCGAGCTGAAGGATGGGGTTTGGCTGTGTTTGTGCTTGGCAGTGTCTGTACTTTTGGATGATTTTAGGCAGACAACATCTGCTGCCTTTAATGCCCAGCTGCTCCATTTAATCCCTGTTAAAACTGGTTTTCCCCTTCCAATTTCTTTAAACACTACTGGGAGGCTTGTTTGAAACACATCCCTTGTAAAGGCTCCTGGCAACTCTGAAATGAGAGTTTTCCTTAATCTTCCTGCTAACTTCAGGGCATGAACTGCTCAGCTGTCACCATGTCACAGTGTGAGTGATGCTAATGAGCTGGAGGGGCAACCAGGCCACAGAAACCCCACAATCCGACCCCATTTCCCTCTGCCCTCACTCCAAAGGGTCTCCTGAGGAGCTCTGACAGAGCAGGAGCCCCCAGGTCCTGTAGGAGAGCCAGCACCTTCCAGCAAACACTGATTGAGAGCTGCTAATTAGGGTCTTCCTCACCAGGAGTGTGATGGTACCAGGTGAGCAGCAGGACCTGGAGAGCAGAGAGAGCTCCTGGGCATTCTGTGCATGGACTGGGGAGCAGAGAGAGCTCCTGGGCATTCTGTGCATGGACTGGAGAGCAGAGAGAGCTCCTGGGCATTCTCTGCATGGACTGGAGAGCAGAGAGAACTCCTGGGCATTCTGTGTATGGACTGGAGAGCAGAGAAAGCTCCTGAACATTCTCTGCAGGGACTGGGGAGCAGAGAGAGCTCCTGGGCATTCTGTGCATGGACTGGAGAGCAGGAGAAAGCTCCTGGGCATTCTGAGCAAGGACCTGGAGAGCAGGAGAAGGTTCCTGGGTATTCTGTCCTGCCCCAGACCGGGACCTGTGGCCTCAGTGTCTCAGAGCCCAGTCCATCCCTTTTTATCACAAAGGTATCACTTGAATCCCTACCCTGAGCCTGGAAAAAGGCTGTCAGGCACACATGTTTCACACTAAAGACTGGCCTCAAACCAGCATTTTTCAGCAAACTTGGTCCTGTAAGAGAATTTCCAACAAAATTCTGAGATCAAACAGCCCTGGAGCTGTTTCAGCACAGTGATCCACGAGCCAAAAGCCAGATTTGATTGTGCCCCTGCACTCTGATGCCAGACACTTCATGGCATGGGACCTCATGTACCTTGTGTGATTTATTCCCCTCATGCTGAAGTGTTCCTTGTAAAACTGCTGGGAGAAAGGAAAGTGGAATTTTGTCTGCTTCCACATCCAAGGGCTGTACTACTGTTGTGCTGCAGGATTATTCCAGTTATGAGGGCTGGAAAGAGCAGTTCAGTGGGAACAACAAGTAACCCCCTCCCTCCCAGAGCTGCTGGGCTCACAGGAAAGGCCTGGCTCAGGCAGCAGGGCAGAGCTCCTCACAATCCATGGCACAAACAGGGTAATACCCACACCAGCCGGGTTTGGGATGCACAGGGGTGAAACACATTTCATACCTCAGCAATTCCAATAAAAAGGTTACACCCAAGCTTGCAGGAAAGTTACTTTAATTTATAGTAATTTATAGCTGTAATAATTACAGCATAATGATTTTATCAGTTTTTAAGTGATATTGGGACGCTCTAGGATACCAACTTTGCCATTTTAGCAGAATGCCACCTTCATGTCACATTAATTTTGTTTCTGACTGAAACACAGCTCTGAGGAAGCACCTGCCCCCAGCTTTCCCTCTGCCTCCATCAAGCTACCCTGGCATTAAACAGAAAAATCTGACCCAGCACAGACCAAAACCCCCCTGTGAAAAATCAGCTCCCACCAACACTCGGGGAACAGCCTGACCTTCACCTTTCCTTCAACTTAACACTTAAAATGACATGGGAAATCCCGCCCAGTGCTGCACCATGGGTGGGTTCTGCTGCCTCAGCCCCAGCCCAGCTCCTGGGAAGGACAAAGTGGGACTGGGGCAGCAGCCCCAGCTGGAACAGCTGGAACAGCGCCACCCAGGCACCCCAAAAGTCAGGGCAGCATCTCCAGGGACTGCACACAGAGCCAGAGAAGCAATAAATTGTGCTCAGGAGAACAGGAGAGGCGGCAGAGGAGGGATGAGCTCCTGGAGGTGATGGGAAAAGCAGGAGAACGTGCTGGAGAGCCCTGAGCAGCTCGGGCTGAGCGAGCCCAGTTCAAAGCACTGCTCAGATTCCAGCAATACCTCAGGAGCACAACGTGCCCAGGAACGTGGCTTTCTGCTCCTCTCCTGAGCTGTAACCGTGCAGCCTCCAGCCCTGCAGGGTTTCTGGGAAATCCATTAAAAGCCCATGAAGTGCCCAGCAGCCCTGAGTGAGATCACCACCACACAGGAGCATCTGCTCCCCCTCCAAAGGCTGGGATCACCTCCTCTCCAGCAGTGCCTGGCAAAGCAGCTCCTCCTGTGCATGTCCCACAGCCAGGGACACCCTGAAACCTCCCCCATAAAGCCTCAAAAAGCTCTCAGGGAAGGGAAGGCACAGAGGAAGCACTGGAGTCAGAGTCTTTAATGTACACACTGAAGTAGAAACCATCAAGCTGTATTTCACTGCCACAAATAGCAAATATTTAAAAATAAAACATTATTTTTAGCCTAAGTGGCGCTTAAGGACTGGAGGATAAAACACTGCCCGGAGACAGGGAAGTGTCACCATGAGAAAACGCTGAAGCAGCCCTGTCCTGCTCGCTGAGCACCAGCTCAGGGCACACAGAAACCACCTGGGATCCTGGCTCAGACCTTCAAACCCTCCCTGACCAGCCAAACCTTCCTAACTCAGCCAAAAACCAGAGGAGAACGAGTCAGCTACAACACCTCGGTGTACCTACAAGGGTAAAATAAATACAGTTACACAGAAACTCACACAACCTAGATCCTCTAGCAAAGGCTGCTCTGCACAGGGCAGTTCATCCTCTGCCTTTCTTTGACACAAGCAGGACTGGAAGGTCAGGAAATAGAATATAGCTGGATAGGATATGGAATTCCAGCTGCTCCCAGACAGGTGGGGATTGACCAAAAAGGGGCTGTAAAGGAGAACAGACCGGGCTTGTCCCTCCCTGCTCCTTTCTGACACATGACAGACATCCTGAGAAAGCAGGCAGGGAAAATAAATCCCCTTCCACAGCCCCGACTTGAGATTTGCTTGAACGGAGGAAAAGCAAAATGAACATGGAAAAAAATCATCAGCGTTTTGAAATATCTACAATTACAGTTAGGTTTTGTTTTCTTTTTAAACAGTTTAAATCAAATGCCTGAAGAAGCAGATGGGAAACTCTCATGTGCTAAAACTTGAGGCTTCTACCAGAGCTCTCCAGTAACGAAAGACAAGGCTCAACAAAGAAGATGTTTGAGATCATAATTCTTATCAAAAAATCCTGAAAGGCTTAAAAACATTGGAAGCTCATTTCCCCAGCAGCTCTGGTCCCTGGTCAGACAGATGGAGGGAGACAGCTTCCCCCTCCCCAGCACGGGCTGGGTGAGGTAGGGATTGACTAACTGTGGAAAAATCCACATAATTGAGAAGACAAATGTTGAGCAGTTATTTTACAGCCTGAACTATTGAAGGAAAAAGGCTGCCCGTGCCAAGGGGCCAGCCAGGCTCATTGTGTGTGAGCAGCCCCGGGCAGCAGCGGGGCTTTCATCCCTGCCAGGTGCAGCCCCAGGGCTGCAAACTCCCCTGGGAGCAGCAGCAAAAAACACCCCTGGGAGCAGCAAATAAACACCCCTGGGAGCAGCAAATAAACACCCCTGGGAGCAGTAAAAACACCCCTGGGAGCAGCAAAAACACCCCTGGGAGCAGTAGCAAAAAAACACCCCATGGAGAACAGCAGCAAATAAACACCCCAGGGAGCAATAACCTCTGCAAACACCCCTGGGAGCAGCAAAAATCAACCCTGGGAGCAGCAGCAGCAAAAAACACCCCTGGGAGCAGCAGCAGCATCCTCTGCATGTGCCCTGCACACAGCAGCAACACCCACCCAGCAGCACGAGCCCTGCTGAGCCCCTGGCTGCTCCCCATGCTCCCTCAGGTGTAGCTTTTCTATTTTCAGGTTCTGTGCTGCTTTAGCGTGTGGGTCTGAGCTTCCTATCAGGGGATGTGAGCTCTGCACAGAGCAGGGAGACAAAACGATTCCTGCTCCAGCTGGGCACCAAGGACAAGCCATCCAAGGGACAGGCACAAGAGCAGAAATGTGGATTGAAGAGAGAAAACCAAAAATGATGGGACTGCATGGTAAACCCAGCCTAGCAAAGCTTGACAGGCTGCACAGGGATACAAACCCAGCTCAGCAAAGCCTGACAGGCTGCACAGGGATACAAACCCAGCTCAGCAAAGCCTGACAGGCTGCACAGGGATGACTGCTCCCTGTTCCTCCCTGTGCTGTCAGCAGCCCTCTGTGAAGCCACGGCCAGGACACCTCACACCTCCTCCTGCTGCTCCAATCATCCAACACTGCTGAAATTGCCCTGAGCCCGAGCTCCAGAGCTCCCTGTGCAGGTTCCCATCTGGCTGCAGACCCAGGCTTGCAGACACATCCATTCTGCAGGGGCTTCCCTGCTTTTTCCACCTTCCTTTTAAGAATACCAGGAAATTTCACAGATAAATAAACACTGGAAATACTGAAGCAGCAAAGTCTCGTACTTTAAAGGTTAGGAAACATTGTAAATACTTTTTTGTGTAGCTACCTTTACTCAAAGCAATACAAATTCAGTGTAACCTTGGTTTCCATCACCCAGCAGGCAGCACAGGCAGGGTGACTTCCTTGACAGACAGCAAATAATTTGTTTTATCCCCATCACCCAGCACGAGGCTGCATTCCTGATGGACTGCACACAACTCCA
Organism: Tangara arthus; assembly: GCA_035584835.1. NCBI lineage: Eukaryota > Metazoa > Chordata > Aves > Passeriformes > Thraupidae > Tangara > Tangara arthus. The sequence continues at coordinate 11,203,270 of JAWMQZ010000057.1, read as the reverse complement.
GCTCTGCTCTGGAGTTAAAGCTGCCCCACAGAGCTTCCCAGCACGGCCCTCCTGACAGCAGCTCTGAGTGTGCTCTGGCTCTGACAGCTTCCCTGGGAGAGGAAACACCATTACTGCAACTCAGATGGAAAACAGGAAAACTAAGTGAAGGTTTATTCTATAGTGAAGGTTTCGTTTGGATGTTCAAAGAGAGTTTGAAGCTCTCTTTTTCAAAACCACAAGCAAACCAAACCTTCTCTACCTTTCCAATATATTTTGATGTATTTCAGGGCCGTGGTTTCGTGGTGCACTCAGCAGTGCCAGGTTTACAGCTGGACTGGGTGATGTTAAAGGTCTTTCACAAGGAAGTGATTCCACATCCCAAATCCCTCCTGGGGGTGGCCCGGGTGATCCCCAGAGCTCCTTCCCAGCCCAGGCATTCCCTGATTCCCTGCACCCAGCCTGGGGCGCCAGGCCAGGCGCTCCTGCAGAGCCCAGGATGGGTTGAACCCCCAGCTCCTGGGCAGCAGCACAGACAGTTCTGTGCTCTCAGGCCACATTCAGCTGCTGCTGCTGCTGCCACAAACCCTCTCACAAGCCTGGCCCCACTCCCAAAACGTTCTCCCATACCTGGAAGGAGCCAGGCAGGGACCTTACAGACAGTTCTTGTCACCACAAATGCACAGCTCAGCCCCAGAAGAGATTGAGTCCCGTGCAAAAAATGAGGCAAGACCTGCAGAAAACAGAGTGCAAGGGCTGTAGGACTAAAAATACACCCAAAAAGTGCCAGGTAAGCTCAGGTTTGCCAGCTCCCAGCTTCTCAGCCTGAGTATTGCGCTATTCAGACCACTCAAGCAAAGTTAATTTTTCCCCTAGGAAGGGTTAAATCCATTTAAACAATGTGCAATAAAGACAGAGCCGTGCCCCAGTAACACTGAAGTTGTTTCCATTCCATACAATAAGCTCAGGAAGCAAAATTAAAATCTATCTGCACGGTCTGAGGTCACTGGGGCTAGGGATGGTTATTTTAAATCTGAATATTAGAAACACGTGGTCCTCCATGGAGGCTTCCAGCAAAGCTGAACCTGCTGGTGGCTGCTCAGCCTTTCCAGGGAATGCTGAACACCTCCAAGGGGTCACAGCACGATGGAACCAGCTCCAGAGCCCAGCAGGCAGGATGGAGCCACCTCCAAGGGGTCACAGCAGGATGGAGCCACCTCCAAGGGGTCACAGCAGGATGGAACCAGCTCCAGAGCCCAGCAGGCAGGATGGAACCAGCTCCAAGGGGTCACATCACGATGGAGCCACCTCCAAGGGGTCACAGCAGGATGGAACCAGCTCCAAGGGGTCACAGCAGCCAGGGCTGCCACTCCATAGGATGGAAACAGGTATTGTTTAGACAAGATGATGAACATTTCTGAAACTTCAATCTTGAATCGTTTCTGATTTACAGACTAATCCTAACAATGATGCAATGCATGCCCAGGCCCTGCTCTGAGGCTCAGCACTCCAGCACAGCCCGTACACAGAGCTGATTAGTTTGTGTGACAGCAGAAACGTTCCTAATAAACAGAAATGTGAAATGATTTTTGGGTTTTGCAATAGCCATGTCAATAATCTTTAGGAGAAGCCCTTCACTGCCCATGTCCTGCCTGGGCTGCTGCAGCTGAGCACTGCCCTGCAGAGGGAATCTCACTCTGCTGCTGCCTCCAGTAAGCCCTGGCAGCTCCAGGGACATTTTCATCCTTTCCTGATGGTGCCAGGACAATTCTCCAGGTGTGTTCAGAGCAGCCAGAACAGGCTCCAGGCTCACACACTGTGGTGGCAGCATCAGGGTAACCAAAGCCTGGCTGAGCTGGGTCCCCCTGCAGGATCTCGTGCCACCCACTGTGACCAGAGGTGACACTGCAACCTTGCTTTGCAGAGCTATTGCAAACAAAAACATCGGGCCACAATTTCTGGGCGGTTTCAGAAACTTGATTTTGACAAGAAATTGAAAACGTTACATAACCATATAATTAAAGGATTATTATGAGAGATGGTTTACTTAAAATGATCCTTTCTGGGTAGGGATATCCTGACTGGGCACAGCACTGTCCTGACCAGGAGAAGGACATGAAGGGTCTGATTTTGCAGTTTACCTATCCATGAGTTTATTTATGCTCTGCTGTGAAGTTCAGAGGAGCCAGAAGCAAAGGAACCCCTCCTCAGCAGAGCAAAGAAATGACCCTGGCAGGGAAAAATGCCAAACAGGGCGAGTTTTGCAAGCTCCCAATATTTACCATCCATCCCAGAGTACTCCATTCTCATGCAAGCATGTCACAATGAGAAAACAACATCTCTATAAGGGTAAAACAAACAGCATTCACAATTTCTGAAAGCATTCTTCCACAATTATTGCACTAGATTAGATTGCCTCATCACCAGGGCCAGAGGCCATTTACACTATTTTTTTTCTTTTTTATTTTTTTATGGAACAGATGAAAGGATTACAGAAAGTTTTCTGGGGCCAAATTTGGAGCTAATGATGGGAAAATTCTTTTGCTAATCCCCACTGCTAGCAGACTCCTGAGGCTGGAAAAAAACAATGTCTCCTGGTACCCAGCTTCTCTTTTGCTCATCAGTGCAAAATGCCCAGCTCAGGAGGTTTGCAAAGGCCCAAAATCAGCTTTGAGCAGAGCCAGAAAACCTGCAGGGCAGGGCTGCAGTGAAAACCTGAGTGCAGAACCACTGAGACCCCCACTAAAATGGGGATGTGAGAGCCAAGGATGGGGCTCAGCACATCCACAGCCACCCCAGGGGAATGGGCTCTTCCAGAACATTCTGTGATGCAGGGATCCCACCTGAGCAGCCCCTGCAGCCTCCAGAGGTGCTCGCAGAGATGTGGGGCTCTGGCAGGCTGCTGTCACCTGCTGTCACCTGGGTCCAAGGGCAGGACCCTCCATGGGCACAGCTGCCCCCAGAGCCCAGGGATGCCCTGGCACAAAGCTCCAGCTCCTGTTCCTGCCCCTCAGCACCAGCAGGCACCTCCTTCCCAAAGGGGTTTAATCACTTTGCAGTCATTTAACAAACACAAAGCAATCCACACGTGAGGAGTAAACTTTGCATAATGAATCCCCGGTGCTGGTGCATCTGCAGGGGCACAGCTACCCCAGCTGGCACCAGGGGACAATGCCACCCCGGAGAGCTGGGGGTGCCAACACCTCCAGGGAGCCGGGGCTGCCTTGCAATGGGAAAAGCAGACCTGAGGAACTGAGTATTTCATTTATATATTCATAGATAAAGATGAATATATTTCATTTCGGGTCAACAGCAGAGTTTCTTTCCAGTTGGATGGCAGTGTGTGTGTGGTCACTGGGATGAGAGGTCACTCATCTGTCCTCACACCATGGCAGATGAGTCAGTCACTATTAAGAGTGATCAAGGCTCAATACTTTCCACAGCCCCACGCATTGAATTTAGGCTGAATCAATGTCTTGTCTATATCCTGCCCCATAAGCTACTTAGCTCCACAGACATACATGATCCTTACATTTCCCTTGCCCAGTGTGATAGGGATAACCATGGAAAAAAAGAAGATATAGGCTGAGGACAGCCACTATTGCAGTCAGCATGGCCAATTCTTTCTCCCAGCTCCGGTTCAACATTAATATGCTACTGAATTTGAAATTAAAAATCTAGTTGTGGAGCCTGGAAAATCGGTACCCAGCTCCCCAAAGGCTAATTCATTAATTAATGCACATTATCAGCTGCTCCTGAATGAAGCCAGGCTTTATTTTAACAGCAGGAGAAGCTGCAGAAGGTGGGAACATCCCCAGCAGCCAGGGAAGGGGAAGTGAAGCTTCCCACAGAAAGGGGCTCTGATGGAAAGTCTGAGTGCAGGAAAGAGAAATGTTGAAGCAGCACTTAATGAAGATGAACTTCCCCTGCCTCCCCACAAGGCAGACGATGCCATTATCACTCAGCACCAGGAAGGAAAGGGATTCCAGGGCAGGGGAAATTGCAGGGCAGTTATCCTCATCAACCTGGGCCAGCAGCAGCGACAGGGCTTGGCACAGAGCCTGAGCAAAGTCTGCTCATGGTTAAGCACAGGGCATGGAGTGAGATGTGCACAGGGAAAACAGACCCTGGAAAATGTTGCTAAGGACTCCAGCTCCTCCAGGGTGCCAGTGGCAACAAAATGTCTGACCTTATCCCCCCATATCTGCCAAAAAAACCCAGAAAAGGGATTGCATCCAGTCAGAGGAAACAGGGGAGCTCCCCTGGCCTGGCAGGGATGGAGGAAGTGCTGAGTGATCTGCCCCACACCTGCAGAGTCAGGCTGCTCCTAAATCCTCTGGGCAGCTGCAGCCTCTCCTGATGGAGTGATCTGCCCCACACCTGCAGAGTCAGGCTGCTCCTAAATCCTCTGGGTAGCTGCAGCATCTCCTGATGGAGTGATCTGCCCCACACCTGGAGAGTCAGGCTGCTCCTAAATCCTCTGGGCAGCTGCAGCCTCTCCTGCTGACCCTTCCTGCAGGGCTGGCAGCTCTGCTGCTCCTGGCTGTGGGACACAGGTTCTGAGCAGCCCCAGGAGCAGCACACAGCATCCTCACCATCCTCACCTCTCCCTGCTCAGAGCACCCACAAAGCTCCCTCTGCTGCCTTAGCTCAAGGTGGAGCTCCAAGGAAACACAGGAATTTGCTCCAGGCTTTGTAACTGTCTCCAAGACAAAGAGCACCAGCACTATCTGCAGTATTTGTAAAAAGAAGGGTTGAATATATTCCATTTCCCAGATATTTCAAGGTCTCATTGCTACAAGTCTGGCAAAAATGCAATGGCACAAAACACAAGGTCCCAAAAACATAAGAATTTGGGGAACCATCCCCAACCCCCAACAGAGAAATGGGACACAGGTTGTGTATTTTCCTGGGGAGAAACCAAAATTTCACAGAGAATCCATAAACATGCTCATGCTTCCCACCTGTTTCCTATTTAGAGCAAAAAAAAAAGAAATTAATATGACTTTTTAAAGAACAATTAATAAAGGAACCTATGAGATGAGACCCCTAATTGAAAATGTCTTTCCTCACACGAGGCAGAGGATCCAAATATGCCAAGAGCACTGAGCATGGTCTGTCCCAGCTGCACAAACCCTTCCTCAACAACCCTAAGATTAATAAACAAAGACATATTGTAGGAATTTCCCATCCCTCCTGGGTTTAGCCGTGGCAAACAGGAGAAATCCACCCTCAGTGTGCACAGAGCAGAGCAGCCATCAGCACTGATGGTGTGATGTGACTTTGGAACCCTCACAGTGCACAGAGCAGAGCAGCCATCAGCACTGATGGTGTGATGTGACTTTGGAACCCCTCAGTGCACAGAGCAGAGCAGCCATCAGCACTGATGGCAGGGATGTGACTTTGGAGCCCCTCACTGTGAGCAGAGAGGTTCCAAACTCCCAGAGACTGCAGAGGGCAAGCACCACCCCAGGAAGAAGCAGGAATCAGGGCTGGGTTTCAGGTTCTCAGCAAGGAAGAGGACACTGCCCTGCTCAGGGATGAAGCCCAGGGCTCCCACTGGGCTGTTCCAGGTGGAAGGGATGGAGAATCTGGAGGAATTCAGGAGGATCTGCTCTGCAGGGCCAGCTCATGCCACAGTGAGGTGAGTAACAAAGCACTTTTATTTACTTATTATTGCAGGAGAGCAACTCCACTGGGCCAGTGGCTCCTCTGAAAGGAGCTAGGTGCTCTCCTGGTTCAACATGACACTGAATTTGAGCTACACTCACTGCCACAAACCCTCCCCAACTTGCAGCAAACAATGCAACGCTGCTCCTTTAATCGCTGCCTCAAGACTTCTCCATTCAGCTAATCAGGAAACACAGAATGAGAATGCTCAAATGCAACACACAAAAACTGTCATAAAATGGAAAAAGGCAGAGGATGGAGCACAAAATCCATTCTGTGCTCTGGAGCAGCAATCAGCAATGTCTTTGTTCAAAAGTCAGGCTGGGGGAAGCACCCCAAGTGTTGTGCACTGGGCACAGCAAAACCAGGTGTGAGTGGGCACACTCTGCACTGCTTAAAACACACACCTCCAGCGCCAGCTGCTTGCTCTGTGGGCAGGAGGAGCACTTGTGTGAGGAGAGAAAAAACCAAATCCTAGATTTACAGAAAAGTGAGGCAAGACCTCGTCCTTACCGTTCTGCTCGTCCAGCTCGTTCCCAATTTCCTGCCCCATTTGTTTCTGCCTGGATATGATTGAAGAAAGAGCATCGAGTCCAGCATCTTGTTCTGCACCAGGAAAATATATTAAATTACTTCCAAGAGCTGCTGAAATGCCAGGCTACATAAAATAGGTAGAAGTGAAGGAAAAAAATCGACTCTGTGCTTAAAAGGCTAAAATGTATTAAGAAAAACACATGAACACAACATGAAAATTAATCCTTATGGCAACAGTACTCTTGAAATAATGTGAATGATGGGTAAATAATTTCTCTGCTCTGGCTGGGACATTTTGCTGAGGATCCAAAAAGAAAAATCCAAGAATTTAACATTTAGCTGTTACTCAATCATAAATGCAGGGGATTTTCTGGCACACACAGCGAGCTCCAGATTAGCCTTTTTAAATTTTCCAAGCAACTTTTAACATGAATAAAAGAAAACAGGTGATGCAAACACCAAAGAATTCCAAGAGATTTTGAAAGCTGCGAGAGGACGCAGAGGGTGGGGAGAGCTGAGGGGATGGGGGCAGTGACAGTGTGAGGGGCTGGGGGAAGAACCACATCCCCTGTGCCCTGCAGGGAGCCCCTCAGCCCAAACGTGCAGCTCTCCCTGCCCAGAGCTGCCAGGGTGGCACAGGAGGAGCTGCAGAGGGTCAGTGGCCAGGGCACAGCAGTGATGCCCAAACGGGCTGCCCAGGACACCTCCACTCCAGCAGCCTCCTTTAGCCCTGGTTTAATTAGCTATAATGTAGTAAAAAACGCAGCTGAGCTCCTCCTGGCCCATCAGACATCCTCCTGAGGTGCACAGCAGTTGTTCCCAGGCAGAGTGAAGCAGGCTTTTCCTGGAGACTGATTTCATTGCATCACTTCCAGGACAGGAATTGCCTGGAAATGACCTCATCAGCCACCTGACCTCCCCAGGCTGAGCTTTCCCAACACTCCCAAAGCCAGAGACTCCTCGTGGGTACAGAGGGCCAAAATCTGAGGACCCTTGTAATTTGGATTAATTAATTTGGATAAATTAATTTGGAGTTAATTCTTACCTTGTCCCAGTTCAACGAGACCTTTAATGCACCCAGCAAAGCTCCTACAGCCAGGGCAGTTATGTGATCACACTGCACACCAAACCACGAATATGGGCAAAATCAGGACTTCCAAAATTTAATTTAAGAGGCTGCATCCAGATAAGAACATTGCAAGCAGAATGCTGCTCCTGCAAACACAGAGAGCAGCTGCCTGGAGCTGCTGTGTTTGACATCTGTAAAGAATCAAACTTCAGCCCAGGATGGAGTATTGAGGTCCAAATCAAAGCTCCTCTCAGAGTCCCAGAGATGCTCAAAGCAACCAGAAAGGCTCTTGTACCTTCAATGATCCTTCTCTGCTGCTGCCTGAGCTCATCAAAGCCAAGTCCTCTGGTCTCCTCCGATTCTTCCAAGAGCCAGGGGTTGGTGACGCCTCGTCTGGCCCCTCCTGCCATGAGGCTGGACCTGAAAAGAGCCCAGTGAGTGATTCCCACCCTGGCTGGGTGTCTGTCCCCTGGCACACAGCACACAGGGTCCCAGTGAGTGATTCCCACCCTGGCTGGGTGCTCTGCCCTGGCACACAGCACACAGGGTCCCAGTGAGTGATTCCCACCCCTGGCACACAGCAGCACCCAGGGCTGAGCCCTCTGTGCAGCCCAGCAGGGATCAGCCAAAACAATTCCCAAGAACAAACCCACCCTACAGGCTGGAAGTGGTAAGGAAAGGCAGAACTCATCCTACAGGGATAAACAGACTGTATAATAAATCCACAGATTGTATAAATAAATAAATATATATATATATGCATTTATTGTATAAATAAATATATGTATGTATAAATAAATCCATAGAAAGTGCTGTTTGCATGTAGAGCACACAGCATTCCTGGGAATACACATTATTCCTGGATTTGCTACATGGATTTGCACATAAAAACACTGCCACAGCCTCAAACAGCAAAAGGATCCACTTGTTAATACAGATGCAAATCAGATGAGACTTAATTCCCTGCAATGCTGACCAAAACTAAGCAGGAACATTCCTGGATTTTGGGAACTGCAGATGGACACAGCTCCCTCCCTGCATTTCCTAGTCTGGCACCAGCCCGAACGAGAAGCCAGGAGCACACACTCCTAAATGAAACAGTAATTAAATAATGGGTTTTCTTTTCAAAGAATTATGACTTGAGATTGTTCACATTACAGACACCTCCCTGGTGACCACAGAAAACAAGATTTCCATGTCCAGGGCACATAAATCCAGGCAGTAAAATGAAACCCCACTGAAATACTTCCTCAGTACCAGATTTCTGCTTTCTGCCTTCCAGCCCTTCACTGGTTTCTCCTACAGGACAAACCCCAGAGCAGACTGGGATCCCTGACCCCAGAACAGCAGCTCAGGTTTGGAGGAGGCATGGTGAGGCTGCTTCCCCCAAACTGGAGGAAGCTGGAGCAATTCACAAGCTGGAGTTTTGCCTTCTGCTTTCCTTTCTTTTAACTCTGTATTTCATCCCCTTTTTACTTTCTCCCTGCTCTTTCCCAAAGCACTTCCACAAACAACCCAAGAACAGGGAGGGCTTTTAGGATCTCTCAAGTTCCCAGTTATTAGACCTTGGTGTAACTAAAAGAACTAATTATTATAATAACTAATAACTAATTATAATAACTATTATTTGTAAGTTTTTTATATCATTTATATATTTATATATATTTATAAGTATTTTTAAGAATAACTAATTATTTTAGTTACACCAAGACCTAAATGAGAACGCTGCAGTTGTTTTGGTGTTTTTCATTGAGTTTTTATGGGGCTGCTCTGATCTGCCCAGTGCCCCCCTGTGCTGGGCACCCCTCTGTGGCCAAGCCCGGGGCACTGGGGGGACACTGGGGGGCACTGGGTGCTCCGGCCCCGCTGGCACTGAAGGGCTCCGAGCCCAGCCCAGCCCAGCCCGGGCTCCTGCAGCAATCCCGGGCAGCTGGGGACATCTCCTGGCCGTAGGATGGAGCAGCGCTGCTGGAAAATCACCGAGCAGAGCCTGCAGCTCCTCTGCCTGGCCGCGGCAGCGCGGGAACTGCGCTCCGGCCCCAGGCGAAGGTAGAAGGAAAAAAAAGAAAAAATAAATAGGAAAAAAAAGAAGAAAAAAACAAATATAGGGAAAAAAATAAATATAGGAAAAACAAATATAGGGAAAACAAATAGAAAAATAAATATAGAAAAAAACAAATG
>JAWMQZ010000057.1:11103667-11140446 GCA_035584835.1 Tangara arthus | reverse complement strand
CCCTGGTGTTCCCAACGTGTCTGAGGGGTGTTCTTGGGAATTTTTTTTTTTTTGCCTTTATTCGCACGTCGTCTGTTGGGAGTGCTGGATTCCTGCATGATAAATGTGCTCATTTGTGTGTTTCATTTGAATGCCATTGTTAGCGGAGCAGCCCTGGCTAGGGTGAGCTGCAGCTTGCCTTGCTTCTGCAGAGGGTCTTTTGTGCTGGGCTTTGTGGGGCTGCAAGCCCGCGTGGGAGAATGACCCCGAAGGTGTTTGTGCCCCCCGAGGTTTGGGTTTAGCTCAGAGCTGCTCTCCAGTCGCTCACACCGCTGGTGTGTGACCGGTGCGTGCACTCCTCTATGAATGCATATCTCCGTCTGCACCCTTTAATTCCCTTGGGTGCGATGATGGTTCATTTCGCTGTATGAGCTTTATTTGACCTTCAGGTTCCGGTGCCCCTCGGTGTGTAAAAGCGGAGTGCTGGCTGCCCCGGGCTGTGTCTCACCTGCCCGGCACCGCTCAGACCTGACACCGAGGGCCATTGGCACGCCAGGGTGGCACTGCCGTTCCAGGGCTTTGTTAGACCTTGGGCTGGAGCCTGGCACGCTGGGGACAGTCACCTTTCTCACGTGGGTTTCAAAGCTCGTCTATTTCATCTGTGGGTTTCTCCAGCCAAATGTGGCATTCATTGACTAAACCTTCAATTTCCTGGCGGAGGAGTCCGGCTATCGCTTAAAGGTGTGCCCTTGACGATTCCATCTTTGTTCATGAAAATTTTCTCTGAGAGGCTCTTCTAAAATACTTTAAATGTTGAGTCATCATCTCTTGATTTGAATTAAGCCGTCTGTGCTACGGGATCTGCTCCTCACACCTCTGAAGGGTTCAGTGACTTCAGGCTTGCTTTGCGCTAAAGTTGGACAATGTAACAAATCTCCCTGCCTTAGCTGGAGACACGATTATCCTGTTTAATTACGCGTTCTTCTCGGGAGGGTTGGGTTGCAGAACTTCCATCGGGGCGCGTGCCATAGTAGGAAAGGTGACAAATGCAGTTTGGGAACCTCCCTGGCTTTGTTCCCAAGCTGGCCTTTGGGTTACCTGCTGGGAAAGGATTCCGTAGCCAACGTGGGGTTCTTCAGCAGGGAAGGTGGTGTGTGTTACAAACCAAGACGTTTAAAGTCCTGAGGACCGGGGGTCAGGCTTTACCTTGGTGCTCTGTGGGCAGTTGCAGCTGGATCTGCCAGCTCCAGGAATCCTGGCTCTGATGGCAGGGGCCTCTCTTGGGTAGAGGCAGCCAGGTAAAATGAGTGTGCAGGGGCTCTTGTCAGTCAGTGGTTTTTCTCTGCTTCAAATTACCCGTGGAGCTGTTGGAAAATCCAGCATCATTCCTTGCAGTGTTTTGAGCCTGGAGGTAAACTTGAGATCTGGAGGCATTTTTTGGAGTATGGTGATGTCAGCACTCAGGACTGAGAATGGGAGCAGGCTGTAGAAATGCAAAGCTTTTCAGGGAGAATATGAGTGAGGTTTAGCTGCCTGCATGGCTTGCAGAAACCCCAAGTGTCCCGAGTTCTTGTCTGTAGCTGAAAATCCACATTTTTAAAACTCCTCCTTGCCGCCTTCTGGTTTTTGCAGCAGAATGCACTGAGCAGATTTATGGGTTTGTATCTATCTCTGTATTTTTGTTTTTCACTGTTCCATCACAGCTGAGTTTACTGCCAAGCTCCTGCTCTATTTGCTCTCGTTCCTTATCTAAGCCCAGCACACAAGTGCGTGTTTTCCCTGCCCACAGCTCTTGCTGTGATGTCTCTGCCTTGCTGTTGCACAGCTGGAACCCTGCTGGCTCTCCTGCACTGGGTTGGGTGACTCTTGACAGGTAACTGAGCTTTGTCTGCCCTGGGTTTGGGTGGCACTTGACAGGTAACTGAGCTTTTGTGTGGCACAGGTGTGTGAGCAGGGCCTCGGTTGTGCAGCAGCTCCTCCAGGCTGGGAGCGATGCCTGGTGCTGCTTCTTCCAGGGAGGGAGCTGGTGCTGGAGGAGGAACTGGTGCTGGAGCAGGATCTGGTGCTGGATGACTGCCTTGTGAGGCTGTGTGTAACGTGCTCCTTGCTTTTCCCTCTCTCTGGCAGGGTGACTGGGAGCAGAGCCCTTCTCTTGCCGGGATGGCGCAGAGGTTGGGCCAGGAGGATCCGGAGCGCTACCTCTTCGTGGACAGGGCTGTCATCTACAACCCTGCCACCCAGGCTGACTGGACTGCCAAGAAGCTGGTGTGGATCCCCTCGGAGCGCCATGGCTTCGAGGCAGCCAGCATCAAGGAGGAGAAGGGGGACGAGGTGTTGGTTGAACTGGCGGAGAATGGGAAGAAGGCACTCGTCAATAAAGATGATGTTCAGAAGATGAATCCTCCCAAGTTCTCCAAAGTGGAAGACATGGCAGAATTAACCTGTTTAAATGAAGCCTCTGTATTGCATAATTTAAAGGATCGCTATTACTCTGGGCTCATCTATGTAAGTAATAATTATGGGATCCATTCTGGGTGCTAATTCAGCTGACCTTACCTGATTGCCATCCCTGCTGTCAGAGTAGGTCTTGGCTTTGATTTTGGCAGCCTAAATACTTTGTATCCCCAGCATTTGCATGAGTCCAAAGTCTTTTTCTGTTCTGTGTACAGGTTGAGAGCTCTGTCATAAAACAAATAATACATTTCTGTGAGCATCTTTTAGCCACAGAATGTGCCATGGCAGCTGGGGGGGCTCTGCTGTGCTGCTCCTTGGAGCACTTGCCTCCTGCTGAACTGATCCACTGGGCAGTGGCAAGTGGCTTCCTTGTGCTGAGGGAGGTGACAAACCCTCACTTTGCTGGATTGCTGAGGTTAACTGCTCATGTGAGTGAGCACATCTCTTGTTTTAACTTGCTGCATGTTAAAAATGGCAATAAGAGGCTCTGCTGGTATTTAAAATATGAAGTTTGGGAGTACTGGGAGTGCAAAATGTCTTTTTGGAACTGAGTATCAGCCTAGTGGCCAGGAAGGGATGTGTTCAAGTGCTTAAAATAAACCAATAAGATAAAGCTTGTTTTTTTCCAGTGGTTTTGAAGCACTGATTGAACATCTGGCTTATCAACATCTTGCTCTGGAGTTGGGAATCACAGCGCCCTTGGTGCTGTGTCTGACCCTGCTCCTCCCCTGGGCTCTGTCCCAGGTCTGTGCCTGCAGTCAGGAGCAGCCCCTGCTCTCTTGGCAGGCTGGCTGCACAGTGACTTGTTGGGTCAGGGAGTCAGGAACAGCTACAAGGAGACTTTCTGTCTCAAAAGACACTGGAACATCTGCTTAAATGCTTGCTTCACTTTTTATAAACACTTAAAGCTTAAATCCACTTTATTTAGTCCTGATAGCTGGCTCATTTTCCCCTCCATCTGGGGATTAGGGGGTACATTTTTAGCTTGACCCTTGATAGTATTTGGACTTATTAAAAATTATGTACAACTACAAAGTGGTTTTTTTGTATTTGTGTGTCTTTGTCAGCTTCCTCCTCCAAGGCCTTACACCAAGGTGCTCATAGCAGAGCTGGGTGAAAAATACTTCTGGAATGATTCCTGCATAAGGAAACTGATTGCATAATTAATGGATTGAAAACAAAAAGTAAACAGGTTGATAGGTCAAAAGTTTCCAGTCTGTGTATCGATCCTAATTATGGCTGTTAGGAAATTCATTACAATTATTATAGCCCTATTTTTCATGATGAAGGTTAAAAACCTGCAGGCCTTGAGTGTCCCAGCAAGCTCTAGTGCAGGGCCTGCAAACACAGGCTCAGGTGTTTGTGGGGGTGCTGGCACACAGGGCACAGGATGTCACTCTGGGTGTGACAGTCCCCCTTTGTGGGAGCCTGGCTGCTCCTGCACGTGGAGTTGGTGAGGTCCTGCAGGTGTCTGACCTTGTTCCCTTCCCGAAGGGTTCATCCCTGCTCTGCTGTGGCAGACTGGAGCTTGTTCTTTGTGTCATGCTGCTGCCACAGGGGGGTCAGTGCATGTGGAGTTTGTGACCTCCCTGCCCAAACTGGGAGTGCTTGGTTGGGCTGAGAAGCTCCAGCATTTGTTGGGCTTTGCTGAGTTACAGGGACACTGCTGGAGGATGCTGCTCTTCCCAAGAGCCCTGGTTCAGTGCAGATGTAAGAGTTGGCTCCTGGGCTGAAATGAAACCTGGTTTGCTTGGTGGAGGTGTGCAGCAGTGTGGGATGTGTGGAGGACTGGATGCTGCAGGGATTCACAGGCCAGAGGGACACACTGCAGAAACTCGAGCTGCTGGGGGCTCTCTGGGGCATCCCTGAACTTCATGAATGTGGCACTGCTGCTGCTGGCACAGCCCAGAGCCATTGCCCACGTTCCTGTTTGCCTGGTGTAAGGAAAAGAGCCCAGGTGAGCTGAGCTGAAGTGAGTTCTGGTGGTTTGGCTGTGCTGACAGGAGCTGGTTAAAGCTCTGGTTGGATGTCCAGATTGTACTCCCATAATAACCAGATGAAAATTGTGTATTTTGGTGTTGGTCTCAAGCAGTTGAGGTGCAGGTGGTGAGTCTGATCAGGTCTCCTGGAATTTCCCAACAGGCAGCGTGGAGTGTTGCCTTTCTAGGAAGTGAAAGGTGCAAGAATGTGGAGTGAAGTAGACTAGCCACATGTTTCCTTTCAGTCCCTAGAAAGGAAAGGAGCGAGCTTTGGGTGGCTGCAGTCATCTGGCTGTGATCTGTGTCCAGGAACAGGAGGCTGACTAAGGCCCACGGTGACCTGGGCACTGATGCTCCCTCCAAGAGTTTCATGTAACATCCAAGTAGGGGTGGCCAGCAGTTTCTGGAACTTGCAGCATCTCTGCTGCCTGCCAAGTGTGGTGATCTCAGGCTCTGAGCACCACTGCTGAGCTGGGGGAGGTGAGCAGAGTGGAGAACATGGAAGGTCAGGGCTTGTAAAGGCGTGGTGTCACTGCTTGGTCCTGTCCCTGGGGTCTGCTCATGGCAGCACAGAACATGGAAAGGAGCAGGACTTGTGCAGAATGCTGGGAAAGGTGGTTGGAGTGTCAGTTAGGGGGATCCCAGTTTTGCTTTGGAGATGAAATAACTTTAATTGCTTGCTCCACTTTAACATCATCTATTGCATTGGTTGCCACATGGTTTATTTGGAAGGTTAGTGCTGGTTCTGTGAAGGTGCAGCCACCTACAGCAGGTGGTTTAATTGTTTTTTCATTGTTTCTGCCTTTGCTTGGGATTTTCACTCTCCTTGTGTTTCATGTCTGAACTTCCCCAAATCCTGTGCTTTTCTAGGGATATCAATGTTTCTTACCTATCATTTGAGTAACTAATGCTCTAAATTTATCTTCACATCCTGCTGGAGTGGGTTTTGCTTCCTGTGAATGCTTGTGAACCTTGATTCTCCAGTTCAAAACTGAACTGCTGGGGCTGCCCTGCTTTGGAGTGGCCAGCTTTAATCCTGGCTCCAGGCTGCATTAGTGACATCCCTCAGCTGCAGATCAGGAGCTGGAGGTGGTTCACTGGGAGGGCACCCAGGAGGAATACCCACAGGCCTGGGAGGTCCTTTGAAAGTTTGGAATAAACATGAATTTGCTCAGACTGGTTTTATGGTGCTTCCTGAATATCCTTATCCCATGAACTGAGTTCCAGGTGACTTTCTGGGGGTGTTGCTTTAAGAAAGGAGCAGTTCTAGTCAGAGGTTTTGGCTCACTGAGGTCTGTACCCTGGCTGAGGAAACATCTTTATAAAACCTACATGTAAAATGCCGCTGTGGAGTCTTCTAGATACCTGCCCTAGAGCTTGGTTTGTGCTCAGGTTGTGTCTGCAGAGCATGATTTCATGGGGGGAAGAAGCCTTTGAGTCAGAGAATGAGATGGAGAAATGAAATCCACTGGGAAGAGGGGATGGTGAGGGTCCCTCAGCCCTGCATGCTGCTCTTTCAAGACCACACTTAATTCTTTGTCACAAGCTGTGATAGACATTAGGTGACACTTTACCCAGCAATTTAAAGTTCTTTTGATGGCAAGAAAGACTCTTCAATGCCACTTTTAAAAATGTATTTTAAATTTAGAAACATCACCTTAGGTACTCTTGTGGACAGAAATATCCTGTCAAAGCCAGTGGGTCTCTGATGGCTGTGCAGGTTTGCCACAAGGTTCTGATTCTGCAGGGACTCCAAAACCTGAGCTGCAGCTTGGTGGGTGTTAATGGTCTGACTGGTGAGTGCAGGTGAACATGGAGCAGTTCTGGGGTAAGTGCACATTTCCCACTCAGTGGGTCTCTAAATTTGGAGCCTGAGCGCCTTTTCTGATGCTCTGGCAGGGCCACAAGTCTGGCTTGTGCAGTCAGAAGTTCCCACTGCAGTGGGATGGGATGAAGGAATTGCTCACTCAAACACAGGCTGTAATGAAGCTGCAGTAAAACCCAAGATATCCCAAATTCTGTGTGCTTTATAGTGATTTATTTTAAACCATTGCTGTTGCCACATCTGTTGCAGGCCCAGCTTTCCTGGATAAGGCCTTGCCCACAGGTGGTTGTGTGGCTTTGTGATACCCCCAGAGATCATTGCAGCTTCTCCTTAACTGCCTCCTGCCCCGTTGAGCCAGAAGGATTGAAATGAACAGAATTTCTCACACGGTGACTCTGTGCCAGTGTCCAGATGGTCCCTTGTGACTGGTGGGGGCTGTGGGGAGCCCTGGGGGGCTCAGGTAGGGGCAGGTACCCATGGTGTGGGTGCTGTGGGGAGAGTCACGTTGGAGTGAGGAGTTCTGCTGTTCTTGAGGAAGGACAGCAAAGCTTGAGGAGAGGTTTAGATTCAGCTTCAGAGTCCCCCAAGCTCCAGTGGACTGTGCATTATCTTCCCTGCTCACTCCCCCATGGTTTTTTTTTAAGCCAAGACTTTTGAAAAAGCGTTGGAAGCTGTTTGTGTGAGGCTTTGAGTTCCTGGAAGCCTCCTGCTGGTTCTGCTCTCCTGGCACAGGGCTGCTGGGCTTTCTTTGCACCAGTGAAGTAGAAAACGTGCTCAGTGTTGTGCGAGTAAAGCACTGCAGCAGGTATTTGTTGGTAATTGCAACTGTTACCTCTGTAATGGCTCTGCAGCCCTGTTATTTCACTTTTGAATGTACTTTGCATTTTATTGGAGTAGGAGAGGGAAGGAATGGGAGCTGTGGCACAGTCCCCGGCTCCAGAGCCTGCTGTGGGTGGCAGCTCTTACAGCCCTGCGCTGGAGGAGCTGTCTTTAAGCTGTTCCTTCTGTTAAGCTGCTGCCTCCTGTGAGGCCTGAGTGCAACCTAGAACAATCTCTGGTATTATATAAGCATCTGTGTTCTAATTGCTTTAATTTTCCTGCTGGTCCAGTTGGGAATGTTTCACGTTACTGAGTGTCAAAGATTGGTATTAAAAGAAACCTGCAAGAAATGGAGTTTGTTACTTAATTCTTTTTCCTACCACAAGTCAGTCACTGGATCTAATACCCAGCATGTGGCAGAAGAAATGCTAGGGTTCACTGGTGGAGCTGCTTTGGCACAAGAACTTTTTTTGTGTTGACTCTGATTTTTGGAAGACTCATAAATGTGACCAAGTTGAGGGAGCTGTGTGCAGGGTTAGAAATGTCTGAGGGACTGCAAGGAAGTGACTCAGGTAAGCAGAGGTATGAGAAAGGCTTGTTCTTGTCAAACTGTGTTTCTGTAAGAAAGGGTGGGTTAGTAGTGTAAAAAGGAGCAGCGGTTTGCTCTGTTCTCTCCTGTGCAGGTGCTCAGGTGGCTGCATTGTGCTCAGGACACCCCTGCAGCCCCGTGCCTGGGTCAGAGCTGCTGCAGGGCTGTCTGTGGGGCACTCAGGCTCTGACATGCAGCTCTCCAGGAGCCTGCTGGGAGGATTTTAATTCTCCTGTGGCCCTGCTGCGAGCTCAGCTCATGTTTAGCTCTGAGCAGTTGCTGAGGCAGTTTGAGCCCAGGCTGTGACCCTGAGTGTGTCTGTGTGAGAGGAGGAGCTGGCAGGGCAGGGCATGGCCTGAGTGTGGAAACCTGGACATCACCTGAGTGTGGAAACTCAGCCCTGCTGAGCCTCAGCTCAGCCCCAGCTGTGCAGAACATCCACAGACAAATCATCCGTGGTGTGGGCTCAGCTTTTCCATTCCTGCCTGCTGGGTGTGTTGGGCTCCTTCCCTTTCTCATTCTCCTGCTGGGCTGCCCTGAGTAAATCTGAGGCTGTGATCCCCAGCCTCTCTGACCTGAACTTCCCAGGCTGTTCCTTGCCCTGGTTGAGCAACCTTTGATTCCAGTGCTGTGCCCACCCCAGGGCACAGCCTCACCTTCATCCCCTCTGGGGCTGAGGAGTCCCTGCCCTTCTTTAAGGCTTGGCTTGGACAATTCCAGGGAGAAAAGGTGCTCTGGGAAAACCGTGTCTAGCTCAGGGAACTCAGCTTGGAGTGTGAAAGGTGAGTCTGTAACCTCAGGAGTGAAAACCAGGCAAAGAAAATGCTCTGTTGAGGCAATTGATCAACTGGAGAGTGAGCTCCACTCCCTTAGTTATGGGATGGTGCTTAAAGCATGCAGTGCTGGGCTGGGGATGCCTGGTTTCTGTTTCAGCTAATAATGAGAGCTGTCTAGATGCTTACTTCAGCTTAATTATTTATGTAGCAATAGAGTGGAGCTGTCACTTTTTATATTTGAAGAACTGCAGATAAATGTTGAGCCTGTGTTTGGGGTGATTGTTAGATCACCACGCTGGTGGTTACAATGCCCAGCTGTACCTGCATGGTGCTGGTGTCTCTCAGTGCTGCTTTGAGGAGGCCTCTGCATGGCCTGGCAGAGGAGAGGTGGTTTCCCCTGGGAATAACTCCCCTGTTTGCCAGTTGTTCACTCCCAGCCACCTCCCAGCCAGGCTGCAGGGATGGAGTGGGGTTTGGAGCAGGCCAGTGCCAGGACCCTGAGCTCTGCAGGTCGGGACAGCTTACCAGAACCCAAATTACTGCATGATAAACTACTGGATACAGGCTGGAAGCATCTGGAAACCTTCAAGCTGCACATTTAGTGTCCTGGAGGGGAGCTTGTATAACCCAGCTCTCAGTCAGAGCTCTCCTTTACTGCTTGTGTCTGGAGCCCTGCCTGCAGAGTGCATTCCAGGCTGTCCTGTGCTGGGCTGGTGCTGTCTGTTCCTGAGGCAGGAATGTGTTCCAACAGCTGATCCATCAGCTCAAGGTGAATCAGCATCTTTGCTTGCCTTTCAATTCTTAATGTGCTCATCCACCTCTGTCAGCTGAAAAATGAATGAGGGCTGGTTCTCCATCCAGCCTGGGCTGTTACTGGAGCTCACCCAGCTGATCCCAGCTCTCATTCCCACCTGACAATTCCATCAGAGTCCACAGGATAGAGTTCATTCGATGGGTGTCCATTTGTTGAACAGATGTGTGTGTATTCCTGATAATTCCTCCTGGGGCTGCTCACCAAGAAGCTCTTTTGAGGGGTTTTAAACAGTCTCTACTGTTCATGTGTTTGGTTTCTGTGCACAAAACCCTTTCCTGCTTTTTTAGGCATGGTGATTCACTGTGAGACTTGCAGTTACAAAACAGCTGTGAAAGATTTTGGTACTGTTTGCTCCCTCCCAATTAAATTTGGCTCATTAAAAGCATCCTTTCTGTGTTTCTGTGCCTGCCAAGCCATGAAGCCAGCCCACCAATATGTTCATATATTGCTTGCTGCAATAGATGACAGTCAGGAAATTGGGAAAATTCACTTCCATCTTCCTGTGAATAAATTAGGGCTGTGCAGGGTGGTGCTGGTTTGGGAAAGGTCTCATTTAGAAATTCTGCAGGGAAACAGCAGGAGAGGGAACTGGTAACACATTCAGCAAATCAGGGTGTTGGAGTTCAGGGTGTTGCATGCAAAGAGCTGCCATGGCACAGAGGGATGGTCTGGGATAAAAACCTCTCCTTTAGATTAAGCTTCAAATAAATGAACCCCAGCACTGGCAAAATGTAGAATTTTGTGCTTCATAACTTCTAATTCAGCCCTGTTCAATACAGAACTTCTTCAATTAACCATTTTCAGTTTCCCAAGATATTGGCCTTCTCTGGTTTGGTTATGTTGGGCTTTGCTTATTCCATTCCTTCCAGGTTCACAGGTTCATCAGCTGCTGCTTCAGGAGATAGTTGGACAGGCTTCCAGGTTAGGTGTTATCAATAGAGGTTTGTTAAGTTTGTTTTCTAGGTTATTAATATTTTATGTAGCTAAAATAGTAACCTTTTCTCCATGTCTGTGCTGGGGAAATGAACTAAAGATGCCAAAGCAACTGGAGGGAGGAGAGAAGGATAATCTTCAAAGAACTGTTTTATTCCAGCACTTAAGATTTTGGTTTTTTTTTAAATTATTTACCAGATCCAATTATTTATGTCTGGGCAAGGGCAGTGATTCTGGGGAAAAAACAACAGCTTTCCTTTGGCAGCATAAAATGCCAAACAAAGTCAGAGTTCTGGATGAACCTGCAGAGCCGTCGAGGTTGTGTTGTGAGGGGGTCACCAAGGCAGGAGGGTTTGCAGTAATTCCTGACAGCTTTGGGAGCTCTGTCCTTGCTCAGGTGAGGAGCAGCAGCCCAGGAGGGAAGTGGCCAGTCTGTGAGGATGAGGAGCAGCAGCCCAGCAGGGACATGGGCAGTCTGTGAGGATGAGGAGCAGCAGCCCAGCAGGGACATGGCCAGTCTGTGAGGATGAGGAGCAGCAGCCCAGCAGGGACATGGCCAGTCTGTGAGGATGAGGAGCAGCAGCCCAGGAGGGAAGTGGCCAGTCTGTGAGGATGAGGAGCAGCAGCCCAGCAGGGACATGGCCAGTCTCTGAGGCTGGGTGGGTGAGGAGCAGAGCCTGGTGAGCATGCAGAGCCCTCCTGGGGGCTGAGCCCTGCTGGCCCCAGCACACTGTGGTGCCATGGCACTGCTCAGAGCTGTGCTGGGACAGCTCTGGGATGGACTCTGGCCCTGGGAATTCCTCTCCCAGCTCTCAGCAGTGACCAGCTCCCTCCTGAGCTGTGCCTGCACTGCAGGAGCACGGGAGGTGCTGCTCCCTGGCTCTGAGCTGGGATTCTGTGCTGGGCTTGACGAACATCTTCCTTCTTCTGGTTACCCTGACTGGAAGGCTGGGCTGGAACCAGGCTTGTGGCAGCTATCAGAGCTTCTGGGTCACTGCTGGTGGTGGCAGAGGGATGTGGGTGACCTCAGCTGGGCACAGGGAGGGTGCTGGGAAGGGGTGCCTCTGTTGAGCGGTTAATTGGCTCCTTGCATGGCTGTAGCAAGCTGTTAAAATAACTGTCCTGCCTTGCCTCCCTTCCCCAGGGAGCAGGAATGGGCTTGGGCAGGGCAGTGCTGCAGTTTCCAGCCAACTCTGGGTGACATTTGTCTGCAGCACTGTCCAGGTCAGTCAGGAGGGGCAGGAGCACTGGTGCTGGCGGGAGGGACAGTGGTAGGAAAGGAGGCTGGGGAGGAGCTGCCCACCTGCCAAGAGCCCCATGTTATGTTGGGTTAATGACTGATAAGTTGTTCTTTATGCTTGGCTCGGTTGCCCTGATAAGATGTGTTTCCTTTCTCTTGAGAAATAAATACCTTGTTGAGGTGGCAAGGCCCTGCAGTTATCATCCAGCAGATCTGACCGAAGCAGAGGGAGTATTTTCCTGCAAGGACATAAGATGTCCCTATGTCAGGACACCTGGCTGAAAACCAAGTTCTTTTTCTTTGCTGATGGTGCTCCTGGACTCAGTTCAGAGAACACCTTCTGCCTGTCTTGCCAGAGCTGGTGGAGCTGTAGAAAGGACAGGGGGGCACCTTTTCCTCCAGATAAAATCTTTTATACTTACAAAAGAAAAAAGAGGTAGACTGGGACTACCAGCTACTGTGTTCATACCAATGCAGCAGAAATGCTTTTTAAAATGGACAAATGTTATATCCTGGGCGACCTGCTCAGTACTCTGGGCTCTCAACAGCTGTTCAAGCTTTCTGTTTATTCTCCCCATCCTTTTTCTCCTTTCAACTTGCAGAGGTAAGAAACATGGTTTGCCTGTCATTCAGAGAGATACTTCCTATTTCTGCCAAACCTGGTCTCTCTTGCTGCCTTCCTGAGCTGGTAAAGATGGGAATTTCAGTAGTGACCAAAAGGAACTGAGCATGTGAGGAGACAGCAGTGAATGGAGAGATTGGATATTCTGCTTTCTTCAGAGCAGTCAGTGAATGGAAAGATTGGGTATTCTGCTTTCTTCAGAGCAGTCAGTGAATGGAGAGATTGGATATTCTGCTTTCTTCAGAGCAGTCAGTGAATGGAGAGATTGGATATTCTGCTTTCTTCAGAGCAGTCAGGTGTGGTTGCTGCTGGGGGGGCTGGGGCCGAGCAGATTCCTTGGACAGGGAACACCCAGGAGCTGTGCTGTGTGCAGGGAGCAATGTCAGAGCCTCTGATCCTGAGCCAGGCCAGGCTCCTCTGTCCTCCTTCTAACCCAGTGTCTGTGACTGCCTGGGCTCCTTCTGCCAGGGCTGTTCTGTCATGATTCCTCAGGGATAACTGCAGGAGCAGGGATGGAGCTCACTGCAGGAGGCTGCTTGGGTCACAGGGAAATGCACCCTGTGGGCACTGCTGGGCTCAGTCCTGTGGCACTTGGGGCATTTTGGCTGAACAGAAATGTCTCAGTGAAATCACCAGTGTCCAGTTTGTGCTGGCTCCTTGATATTCTGGGGGTCCAGTGAAGCCCCATGGGCACTGCTGCAGTGTGGGCTCAGTCCTGTGGCACTTGAGGTGTTTTGGCTGAACAAAAATGTCTCAGTGAAACAGCAATGTCCAATTTGTACTGGTTCCTTGACACACTGCTTGTCCACTTCTGTGCAGTGTCAGCTCTGCAGGGAGGGTGTGAAACATCTGCAGGGCAGATCTGTCCCTCAGCTGGGCTGGGACAGGGGAGGGAATGAGCCCTCTGTGGGATGAAAAGGACTGATGGCAGGAAGGATGGACAGTTATGAGACAGGACAGCAGAAATGATGGTGGTTTGACAGAGGCTCTTCCCTCATCTAGATTATATACCAGAGCAATGGGTATTATCAGTTCCTTCAAAATGAAACTAACTTGGAATGCACATTTTACTGAAGGAGGTGAACATCAAAAGGTGTCCATAGAGCTGGAACTTGGCAAACGGAAGAGAGATTTAAATGTCTGTGGGAAAGAGATCAGATACTCCTTTTCAAATTTACCTAGCCTTATTATCTTTAAATTACTTTTTATGCAGGTAATTAAAGAGCCTTTTAAGAGAACTAGAAACCAATAATTTGAATATAGCGTGTACTTTGAGTTGCTCTACAAAAAACACCTCAATTTTGTGTTAGGATAAATATTCTAGAACCTGCGAAAAGCCTTCTGTTCTTTACGACTTTATTTCAATACTGTTTACTAACAGAAATGTTTGTTATTTTTTTCTTTTCCCAGACCTATTCAGGGCTGTTCTGTGTAGTCATAAATCCTTACAAGAACCTCCCAATTTATTCAGAGAACATTATTGAGATGTACAGAGGGAAGAAGCGCCACGAGATGCCACCGCACATTTACGCCATCTCCGAGTCTGCCTACAGGTGCATGCTGCAAGGTAAGGAGCAGTCTGGGCTCGGACACTGCCTGGCCACTCCTCAGTGTCCCTGCAGCTGGGGTTTGCCATGTGCAGTTGGGGTTTTAAAGAGGGGAAGAGAACCAGGTTTGTAACTCGCTGAGGGGCAGCAGCACAGCTGGGCTGGGCCATTGCTGCTCTGGGAGTTGTGTCAGAAATACTTTGTTCCCCAAAAAAAAGAGCTAAGTTGCATGCCCAAAGATGTTGTGCACTGGCTCTGGATGAAGGAGGAGTGAAAGAGTGGGGTTGAAAAGGCAGTGCAATAAAAGTGTTGGTGTTTGGCACCTGCCGAATAATCCGAGGTGACAATGGAACAATGGTGGGTTTGAGTTCAAAAAGGATCAGGGAGATACTTAACCTGGAGGAATTTCTTTCTTTTTCTCCTGACTGGTGTGTGTCTGTAGCAGAATAGAGTGAGTTCATGGAGGGTTCATGGTTTGAATTTTGGCTTTAAGGCTGTGCTGGACAAACATGGAAACAGAATCTGATGTGACAGAAATGAGCACGTGCTGTTGAACTCACACAGTTGCATTTCTGATACAGGATTTTGGAAGCACAGCTCATTCCAATACTGATTCATGTTTAGGGGGCTGTTGGAGGTGTGGGGACAGCAGCATGTTGTGTGTGTAACCAGGAGCCTGCTCTGCACACCTTGCTGTGTGTTGTGCTGTAGCTGAGTTTGGGCTGGAAGGAGGGGAAGAGCTGTTCAACCTACTTCACCCAAACTGAGGGAAAGCTGTTTCTGCTGCCAGGTTAAACCATTTAAATGTTAACTTTTGGTTTTTTAGACACTTTTTATCTTTAAATACATCGCACAAGTCTTTGTATCTTGAATTGTGACTTTGTCTTTAGGGCTGCTTAATAATCAACTGCAGGTTGCTGAGTGTCCTTTCACCTCGGGAGAGCTGTGCCAGCAGAGAGGGCTGATGCAGGGACAGGCAGGAGGGAGCAGCAAATTGGGGCCACCAGGAGTTGTTCTGCTTCCCAGTGGGTACCTGGGGCTCTGTTTTCATGTGTTTTTGTGAAAGAAATTCTGATTTCTTGACCAGAACAACAACCCCTAACAGCTCAGATTGAGCACCCCTAATAACTGCATGTGGAATAACGGCAGGGCAAACCTTAAGATTTATTTTAAGGAGTTTATTGTAGCAGTCTCAAGTGGATTGTGATTAAGTGCTTCCCAGTCTGAAAGCACCTCTTGAAATGGTCTCAAGAATGCACTGAAATGTCCTTGAGCCAAATGTCCTCTAATAAAGTAAGTCAATGTCAGCAGTCACCACACTCCGGGTGCTCCATATATTTGCTCACGTGCCCTGCTGGAGCTCATTTGTATCTCTGGAGATCCTGCTACATGCACAAATGTTACTATTTTTGGAAGGTGGAATTAAAAAAAAATGCACATGGTGATGTATGTTTGGTTACAGTCCTATTTTCTTTCCTTCTGATGCATGGAGGTTTATATTTTGTATTGAATCTCTCTGTGCTTGCTTGCTTTTTGGTTTTCATAGCCTGAGTTCTCATCTGAACTAATGAAGGCATAGCTTGGAATAAGAGTAGATGAAACCCATGCAATGGGATCCATTATTTAGGGCATAACTTGTTTAAGGGTAACTAAATCTGTGTTTCTAGTGCCCTTCACCTGTATGGAGCCTCTCCCTGTTTGTTTTAGGCAGCATTTGCAGGAGTTGGTCAATTTCCCATTGATGATTTGTCTGCACAGCTGCATTGCAGGGATAACTAAAAACTCCAGCCCAGGCATGAGTGCTGGTGAGGGGGAGCAGTGAGTGTTTGTGCCAGGTGGAGTGGGGAGCTCTGCCACTGACCCTGCTGCTTCTGTGCTTCCAGAGAGACACTTCAGGGAACTTTGTCTCCATGTAAATAAAACTTGCAGTTACAACAAGCAAGGTTTTGTAGTCATTAGAGCACCAAATAATATTTGTCTTAACAGTAGCACATTATTCAGTTTGTTTCTGGTTATCAGTGGCAACACAAGGTCAGCTACTGAGTGTGCCCAGGGCTTGGTGAGGATGGGTTTTCCCTATCAAGTATTTAACACAATGTGCAAAATGTCTCTCATTTCTTCTAACTCTGCCTTGTGTTTTAGTCAGCACTCAGTCTTCAATGAAACAGAAAATATGTGTCAGGAAGTTTTGCCTGGTAGAAGTATGTCTGTAACCATTAGCTGGGTTAATCAAAACTCTTCAGATTAATCATCAGAGGTGTCTGCAAGCATTTATGTGCAGCAGAATCCTTGGCCAGGGTGCTGTTGCTGATAAGTTACTGACACATGCTTGTAAAAGTGTTGCTGTGCAGTTCCTGTCTGTTCTGTGCACGTAGCTGGGGTGGCACACACAGCTGGGGTGCCAGAGAGAGGAGTTTTTCCAGGATTATTGAAGTCCTGCTTCTGCTGCTGCAGCATATCCACAGGTTCCTTTTGATAGCAATGGCTGCTGTGTTTCAGTGTTTGACGTCTGAAGTTTAATCATTAGGATTCAGACCTGAAATTGAAACCGTAGCAATGCAATTCCTTTGGAGAATATGACCTTCCCCTAATAGAAATATCCTGGCCACTAATCTAGATTAATGAAAGTGGTTGGCTGGATTTTCCTGGCCTGTTCAGTGGTATTTTGTGCAGTATAATCATGTTTATTTTCCTTGCAGCTAATCACAAACTACTCATTTCCAGGTGTTTGTGAGCTGTTTACTGTGATTAACAGGATACCTGGACCTGAGCTGTGACTCTGAGCAAGCTGATTCCTGCAACCACAATTTTACTGTGCTGAGAATTGGGCACAGTGAGTAAAGTGTTACTCAGGTTCCCAGTGCTTTCATGCCTCTAATTCAGAGCATGGAGAGTCACAGCTCAGCTTCCAGTTTCTGCTTTGCTGAGGTTTTGTGTGTTTAAATAAGAAAATGGAGATTTTTATTTAGATTATGAAAGCAGAGGGTTTTCTGGTCAGCAGAACTGGTGTATGTGCATCTCCATAGTTATTCCTTGTGTTAAACTTTGCTGGAACACTCTGAATTTTCCTGAACTGGGGATACAAATGAATCCCTGCAGTTTTCCATGTGTGCTGTGGTGGAAGAGCCTGTGTGGAAGCATTGCTGCCTCCCAGCCATCAAACCCCAGTCTGTCCTTGGCCCCCTGAATAATTTCCTGTTTGGGGGGACCTCCTGCCCCCCTGGCTGCCCAGCCCAGCCCTGCCTGTGCCCTCTGGGGAGGGAGGAATGGGCTGGAAATGTCGAAGACAGAGGGTAGGGGCTGGGGGAAAAGTCTGACACACAGAACGGGTCTGAGCCCCCAGTTTGGAGGGGATGGCCTCCCCAGGCAGACAGGAGGAGTTCTGGAGGTGCAGGATTGCTCTCCATGGCTGAGTGTTGCAGATGAACAGGGATTTGGGGCTCGTTCTACAGGGAAAAGCAAACTCAGGCAGTGCTGGCTCTGCTGAGAACTGCCCTTTCTGCAGCAGTGCCATTAGAGATTGAGTTGAAGGAGCTCTTGTTGGAGACTGGCAGGACCTGGGCTGCGTTCTAGTTATGCCAGTCAGGGTTTCTCTTCAGGAAAAGCCTCATTACCCAGTGCCTGACCGCAGCAGATAATAACCTGCAATTCAGCTTTCCAGACTGGATTTCCCCTCTCTTTCCCCCAGTAATTATTTTTCAAAGTGCTGTGGTGGTTAGGGTGTTACTTCACAGGTGGTTTAGTGGATTTCTCTTGCACTTTCCCTTCATTTCCCTGAGGAGGAGGTGAAGCAGGGAGTACCCATGGCCAGGGGTGATGGGCTGGAGCAGAGCCCAGCACTGGGGTAGGGCTGGGCTGGCCCCACACAGCATTGCTGACATGATCATAAGGAATTGCTGCCCTAATCCCTGGGACAATGTTGACCTTAATTCTGCTTGGTTATACAATTTGCAAGCCTTGCTGGTGTTCTTCAGTCCTGCTCAAAGTTATGGGCCATGAAAATTTGCCACAGAGCAGGATTTTCTTTGAGAAAATGAATTTTCTAGGGCTGACAGGGCTGTGACAATACTTTACCAGCAAGGGAGATCTGATTGTGCAAAAGCAGCACTCACAAATTTTCCTGTAGTGCTTTTTCCACAGCTGACTTTCTCTTTTCCCTCTTCCCTTCCAGTTTTCCCACTGGATTTCTGGAGGAAGTGTGGCTTTGTTTTATTGTGCCTTTATTCAGTGACATACAAGTGCTTCGGAGGAAATATTAAGGAAAACTTGTTGACTTCTTGTTGCTAAAGCCCAGCTTGCCTGTCAATATTACTCTTGTATAATTATGCTTAGTCTCTCCTTTTTATCCTGTTTCCCTGAGGACATCTTGATGAGCACCAAATTAGCACTGATATTTTAGGCCTGCCTTTAATCCTGTTGCAGAGAAGGTTTATCGGAAACAGCCTAAGAGGGGAAGGGAACACTTGGTGTTGGAGAAGTCAGAACTGCCTACAGGTGCAATGCTTCTCACTTCAAAACATCTTCTTGAGCTATATTTGTAGTTAATCTTGATTTAAGTCCTCCCTTGAGGGCATAGCCACCCCCAGCTACAGAAGAAAAGAATTGAAAGTAAAATAAGACAATTTTTTTCTTTTAAGGCTCTATTAAATCTTCAAATGGAAGAGGGCAAAATTGCTCTGAGACTGAAAAAGTTGGGAGTGTTGGTTGGTGCTCTCGGTTGTGAGGAGCAGATGGAACCTGATAAATGTGCCATTAATGTTCTTGGTATTTTCATTACATCTTGACTTCCCAAAAGGGTCCCCAAGGCCTTTTAAGGAGTTACAAAGTGCAGGATGATGATCCCAGCAGAACTGGCTGCTTGGTAAATGTCATCTGAAGGATTTATAGGTCCCTTTATGGTTACATTGAGAATTCTGGGCTTTCACTTGGTCCACTCAGGCAGGTGTGGAATATAAATACTCAGGTGACAGCACCATTAACATCCAGATTGCTTGTACACCTCCAGGAGTGTCACATGCAGTGTCTGCATGGCCGAGTGCAGGGAGATTCCTGAAGCAAGAAACAAAGTAGAAAAAGCTGAAATCCATCATGCTGGAAGTCTCCTGCCTCATTATTTTTGAATTTGAAGTAGAATGATAAATACTTCTGTCAGCTGAACTTGTTTTGCAATATTTCATCTCCTTCCCCTCACTTTTGTGTTCTGGCTGTTGGTATTAAACCTGTGGGATTCAGGGGCTGGGAGCTGTCATGGTTGAAATCACTGCACCTTGCTTGGCCAGCTGTGAATGGCACCAGTAGCAGGTACATACTGAGCTTACACAATCTAGTTCTAGAAACTGCATTTTAAACCTTTTTTTGTTGTTGTTGGAAAAGTTTTAGTGCTCTGCTGACCTTTGTCTTTCTCTGTGTCAAAATGTGACTGGATCCCTGTTTATTGTTCAGCTCAAGGTTGGGCACTTAATTAGGGATGATGATACTTTCAGTGCACAGCTCTCTCTGAAGGCTTAATTGCTTGGAAGTTGACATCTTTTTTATGTAATTTCAGTAACTTTGTTGTATTTACAAATGTCACAAGGGTGACAATTGTTACATAAGGAATTTTTAGTTTCCTCGGTGCCTCGGTTTTCTTCCCCCTCCTGAAGTGCAGTGCTGCAGTAGATGAGCCACTTCCATGAGCTTTTTTGGTTGATATTCTGAGCAAGCAGAGATGACTTTAATTTTAAAACTTGCTATGCAAGCTGGCCTTATAATTGAATTGTGACTGTGCCTACAGACAGGAATTCAAGGCTAAGTGCACCCAACTTGGGAAATCATTCATGAGATGAATCATTTTGTGTGATCACTCAGTCAGCACCTGCTCCTGCGCTGAAGCTTTCCTTTAAATTAAACTCCTTTTATTTCTAGGTAGTTGTGAAATGGATAATTTGCTCCTGCTTGGCCCAAGCCTGGGATGACAGGCACAAGCAGCAATGCCTTGATGTAACAAAACCTCCAATGTGTTCTAATCTCGGGAGCAGCGTGAGAGCCGTGCTGGGCACAAAGCTGGGGTTTGTCAGCCCTGCCTGCATTCCTGGGCTGCTGAGCTGGGAGTGCAGCTATGCCACAACTGCCACTGCCAGCACTTGCTGCAGCTCCTTTTTCCTCCCCCTTCCTCTTAAATTTCTTGGTTTTTGGCAAGGGAGCAGCAGAGCCGGGTTTATCCATTGGCCAGTGGGGAGAGGTGAGGGCTGCTCCTTGTCCTGCTCCTTGTCCTGCTCCTTGTCCTGCTCCTTGTCCTGCTCCTTGTGTTGGGCCCCAGACTCACACCAGCAGCACAATTGCCAATTTCAGTCTTGGTGCATCTCCAGCCTCCTCTCATTTGTCCAGGATTGATGCTCTCAGGTGTTCCTGGCAGGCTTTGGAGCTTTCCTCAAGGACTCAGAGTTGCAAGGTGTTGTGCATCTGTTTCAGAGAAGAAGGTGAATAAAAGCTCATGGCTTTCTGATCACCCTGGGCCATTCAAATTCATCCTGTTCTTGGGCTTTTTCAAAACCATCAGATGGTGTGGAGAAGGAAAATGCAAAAGAAAAAGCAGGAAAAAATACGTGTCTACCTCTTGATGTGTATCTGCTGTGAAAAATAGCAGGAAATAATTCTCTGAAGGGTTAGTAAATAGAAAATACTGAAAATAGAAAATCTGCAAGAACCAAATCCTTAATCTCAGAGATGGAATAGCTGATGGACTGTGCTGCACAAAAACATTTGGCAGCAGAGCAGCCAGATGGGAGCTGCTGGAGCCATCTCTGAGGGTCCTGCTCAGAATCTGGAGACCACTGTGCTCATGATCAGCTTTGCAAAGGGAGTTTGATAACAATTCTAACCAAAGGGGAACTGTAAGCAGTGTGAGGAAAGGCCTTCATATGGGCAGAGAACTGGTTAAAGATTGGTTGATCCTTCCCATTGTTTTGTGCTTTTTATGGTTTGGGAGTTGCTGCTGCAGACCCTGGAACCTGCATTCCTCTGTTTGTGCTTTTCGTGCATAAACATCTTGGGAAAGGTGAATTCCCTTGGTAATGCTGGAGCTGCTGCTGCTTGAGCAGGAGCTGAAGGGAGGAAGGGCCTGGGGACATCTAAAAGCAGCAGTGGCTGTAAATCAGGCAGAGAGTGTGAGGAGTGAGTGGAAAAGGGATCCATCAAGAAACATTTTTGCCATGGACTCAACACATTTTCTTTTTATTTTCCTAATACATACAGTCAATCTATAATAATGTAATACTTTTAGAATATATAGACTTAGAGAGCCAAGCACAAGCACAGGTGAGAGCCCACCTGCAGAGCTGCCTCCAGCTCAGGCAGGACCTGGAGCTGCTGGAGCCAGGCCAGAAGAGGCACCAGGATGATGCTCTGAGAACTGGAGTTATTCAGCCTGGAGAGGAAAAAGCTCTGGGGAGACCTCAGAGCCCCTTCCAGTGCCTCAAAGGGCTCCAGGAGTGCTGGAGAGGGACAAGGGATGGAGTGACAGGACATGGGGGAATGGATTTAAACTGACAAAGCAGAAGTTTAAGTTAGAGATTAGAAAGGAATTGTTCCCTGGGAGGGTAGGCAGGCCCTGGCACAGGGTGCCCAGAGCAACTGGGGCTGGCAGTGCCCAAGGCCAGGCTGGACAGGGCTGGGAGCAGCATGGGACAATGGGAGGTGTCCCTGACATGGCAGGGGTGGAGCTGGATGATCTCTAAAGTTCCTTCCAACCCAAACCACTCTGTGATTTAATCTGCACTTTGTACAGCCCTGCTTTGGGCAGAGAGGAAATGGAACAGGAGACACTGAAAGAACAACCAGAATGAACAAAACTTCAGTAAGGAAATGACAATTCAGGTCAGATGTAACAGAAGTCTGAATCTGAAGTGGCACAGGCAGAAGGAATAGGGAGCCTCCTCCACCCATGTCTTCCTATGCAGGAACAGAGTCATTACTTGAAATTTGCAGATAACATGTCCAAAACAGCAAAAAGAAGCAAAATTTTTAACAGCAGAGCTAAACTCTGATAGTCTGTGCCTCAGGATGTAGTGGGGGCTTAAAGCCTGGGTGAGGAACACATGGACAGGAGTACATGGACCAGGAAACTGCAGGAACACATGGACAGGAGTACATGGATCAGGAAACTGCAGGAACACATGGACAGGAACACATGGACCAGGAAACTACAGGAACACATGGACAGGAGTGCATGGATCAGGAAACTGCAGGAACACATGGACAGGAGTACATGGATCAGGAAACTGCAGGAACGCATGGACAGGAGTACATGGAGGAATACATGAACAGGAACACATGGATAGGAGTACATGGGCAGGAGTACATGAACAGGAACACGTGGACAGGAGTGCATGGACCAGGAAACTGCAGGAACACATGGACAGGAACACATGGACCAGGAAACTGGAGGAACACATGGACAGGAGTACATGGATCAGGAGACTGCCGGAGGATTTGGTGGCTGCCATGAGTGTCTGTGCCTGGCCTTGCTTTGGGGGTGATCTGTGCCCTGTGTGTGGCTGAGCACAGCACCAAGGCATGGCCCTGCAGTGGCCCTGCTGTCACAGTTGCTGTCTCTCCAGCCTGTGGCTGGACACACAGGGCACAGACCAAGGCATGGCCCTGCAGTGGCCCTGCTGTCACACTTGCTGTCTGTCCAGACTGTGCAGTTCAGGCAGGATCAAGCAGCTTGGGAAGGAGGTCACTGCAGTGAGAGTTGCCAGGCCCCTTTTGTTGAGTGGTTGATGCTTGGTTGTTTGTTTGGAAAGGAGAAGAGCAAAAGTTAAACGAGTGAGCTTACATGGCAGATCTTAAAGCTAAAGGGCCTCCTTGAGTCATTGTCTCAGTGGACAGTGTAATCTTTGTCTAAACAGAATTATTCTACGTGGGAAGTAGAACAACTTAAGCAGGGCTGATGGAGAATGGGACCCACTGCTGTGCTGAGGCTCTGCAGTCCAAATAAACCCTGTCCAGCCTGTGGCTTCCCAACTCCTACTAATCTTAGGTTAGTGCTAAGCAGAATGCAAATAGGGGCTGAAATGTAAGTGTAGAGGTGACCTGTGTGGATTGTCATTTCTCCTGGGAGAGCCCCTTGGGTGAATGAAGGGCTGGAGGGAGGCAGGGATCTGCTCCCCTGTGTGTCCATGGCTCTGTGGGTGTCAGGCAGCAAGTCCTGGCAGCTCTGGCCAGGGCAGCGTTTCCCTCTGGATTGTCACTGCCCTTCAGCTGAGCTGCTGAAACCCCCTGCGAGCCCCAGGGCACTGAGCTGGGCCAGCAGCTGTGCCTGGCCCTGAGCTGGGCACTGTGGGCACCAGGAGCACTCACCCAGCCCAGGGAGCTTCCCCTGCTTTCCTCTAGACTAGAACTGCCTTGTGTGCTCTGCTCATCTCCTGAGTTACAGCAGATCAACCTCCCCAGAGCTGCTGGAGTTTGTTGGTGAGCAGCACGTCACCCATGAACTGCTGTTCACAAACACAGCAGCTCTGCTGTCATTTCTGAATTAATTCTGCTAAAGCTTCTCTTAATGATCATTAATAAAGGGAGAGAGAGACTGACAGTGAAAACTAAACCATATTTGAGGTTCTTCCAACTTAATTAGGGCTAAAAAGTCAAACCAAGTGCCAGTTGTGGCTGCTGTGGTGGGGAATGCTGCAGTGGGCAGGACAGAGTCCTGTTTGTTTTGTCCTCTCTGCTGACTCAGCCCTGGCTGCCAGGCTGAGCACGTCACACTTTCCTCCTCAGGAATTTGGGGAATTTCGAGCTAATGTTGCAAATGCCTCTCTCGTGATTTGTGATTTCTAAACCAGTCTCAATTCCCAGCTGGGCCGAGTCCCCCAGGCTGGGGCTGTGCTGGGTGAGGGAATAACCAGTGTGGCCACCTCGTGTGCTGGGACAGGCAAACAATCCCTGTGTGAGAGCTGTGGGTCACTGGAACAAGTGCAGGGCAAGCCAGGACTGGGCTTTGGGTGACCTCTGCTATGTATCCCTGCTAATTATTAACCTCATGTGCTCAGCCAGCCCAGACCTGGAGCGTGGCTCTTGTCATTTGTCTCAGGAAGGGACAGAACCACACATCAGCCAGCAGCACAGACAGCATGCAGAGGAAAATGGTTCTGATTTGCAGATTATTATTGGTCCTTCCTCAAACCCAAGCACAAAATTCTGGTGGATCATTGACTCTGGCACAGCCTCTCCTTTTCCTGTCCAGAGCAGTGATCAAATGCCACCCCCATTGCTGGAGCTGACATTAAAAAATTCCTGCTTCTTTGGGAGGTCGAGAGGCAAGTTCTTGGGTATTTCTCAAACAGGAGAAATCACAATCATTGGCTTTCTAAAAGGAGCCCTGTGCAGGGAGCAGAGGGCCCCTGTTTATTTGTAGGTGGTGTCTCATCCTCAGGTGCCATGCAGCCCATCCCAGGGAAAGCCTTTTTTTTCCTTTTTAATAAAAGCTGTTGTTATTTTACCTTCCCAAATAGCAGAGACACCTGGAGTGTTTCCATCAGCGCTCCACCCCGCAGTGAGGAGGTGTTTGATTGACCCAGCCCTGGAGACACCCTGCAGCAGGGGCAGGAGGGAAGTGCTGGTTGTTAAAGGGTTGTGGCAGCTGGAGCTGGCAGTTCTCGGGCAGCAGAGGAGGTGCAGGGGGCTCTGGCTGTGTCTGTGCTGTGTCAGGCTGTGTGGGGAGCACCAGGTGAACGCCAGGGCTGCAGCTGCTGAGTGATTGAGAGCAGCCCTGTGGAGTGGCCTTTGGGACAGGGTTGATGTAATTCCCCATGGAGCAATGGCTGGGCAGTTTCAGTGCTCTGAGAGAAGTGTCTGAGCACTGATGGAGCAAAGCTGATAAATATTATTATTCTAGGACTTAAAACCACTGGATACCCACGAGGAGTAGGCTGCATCTGAATTAGATCTTTCCTCTGGTATAAATTAATGTTACACCTTTTAGGAGAAGGACTGAGAATTTCTGCAAGTTCATTGTTTGACAGTTTCAAAGCTATAAGGGTTGGATGTAAAACCCCCGCCAATATATGAATGAGCTGGTGATGACAAGGCAAGAAGAAAGAAAATAAATGCAGTCTGAAGGTGCACCAAGAGAGATGGCTTCTCCTGAAGTGTCCTTGAGGATTTCTCCCTTCCCTTTCAGCTGCTGGAAGGATAGTGTAGTGACCCTGCTCACCTTTCCTGGAGATACCTGTGGTGTTTCCATCCTTCAGTCACCTGAGCCCTGCTGAGGAGGGTGACAGTGACACTGCCCAGCCCTGCTGAGTGTGTCACATCAGGTGCCTTGGCCATGTGCAGCTTCAGCTTCTTTAAATCTTTAAACACTTGTAACTTGGTGAAATTTAGGTGTTAAAACTCAAAATATCAACTTTGTGTTCTTAGCAAGTGTCCTGCTCCCTGCAGAGTTCCCTGGAGTGTTGGATGGGTCACTGGGGCACAGTGCTCATTTATTCCTGCAAGCTGGCTTTATTTATTTATTTATTCCTGCTGATTTATTCCTTCCCTGGCTTTGGGAAACTGCAGAGCTGCACTGAGGAGGGAGTGAGCTGCCATGGAGATGAAATGCAGAATAACCAGAGATAATAATGCAGAATAACTCTGGTGGTGCCCAGGAGTGTGTCAGGGCACATTTGGCCTGGTAGGTGCCCAGCACTGAGGAGGATGAGCTACCATGGACGTGAAATGCAGAATAACCAGAGATGATAATGCAGAATAACTCTGGTGGTGCCCAGGAGTGTGTCAGGGCACATTTGCCCTGGTAGGTGCCCAGCACTGAGGAGGATGAGCTGCCATGGAGGTGAAATGCAGAATAACCAGAGATGATAATGCAGAATAACTCTGGTGGTGCCCAGGAGTGTGTCAGGGCACATTTGGCCTGGTAGGTGCCCAGCAAACCAACTTGTGCCTGTCACTCTTGCTGCTGGCTCTGGGCAGAGGTGTTTGTTGGGAGTCACTGTCACAGTGCTAAGTGTTTGATGATAGTTTAGGGAGTAACCAGGCAACATTTTAAAGGCAAACACAAATTATAAAGGCATGCTTCATCTCTGTAACTGGATCTCTTCCCATGTTTATCAGCCCAGCAGGAAAATAGGAAAAAGAAAATAATTGGGAGCTCGGAGTTGAGGAGTGGCAGGTTGGGGACACCCGTGTGCTCTGCTTGTCATGTGGCACTCATGGAGCAGTGCTGGGAGAGCTCTGGCAGCAGCAAATCTGTGCTGCTGGGAAGGTCCCTGTCCCCCAGGCACTGCCCTGTTTTCACAGAACTTGTCAGGAATGCAATTTTTAAATAACCTTGGGTAGATTGATATCTGAGCCTGTTCACCTAGAGCACAGGGCACACACACAGCAGCTCCTTGGAGCTGCATCCACAACAAACAGGAGCCAGGAGCTGTTCCTGGGCTGGGCTGTGTGGCACCTGAGCATGAAACACCACCTACAAATAAACAGGAGCCCTCCACTCCCTGCACAGGGCTCCTTTTAAACAGCCAATGATTTTGATTTCTCCTGTTTGAGAAATGCCAAAGAACTTGCCTCCTCCACCTCCTAAAA
The DNA here is from genome assembly GCA_035584835.1 of Tangara arthus. NCBI lineage: Eukaryota > Metazoa > Chordata > Aves > Passeriformes > Thraupidae > Tangara > Tangara arthus. The sequence goes on along the minus strand of JAWMQZ010000057.1, from coordinate 11,114,305 downwards.
AAAACAGGAATTTTTTAATGTCAGCTCCAGCAATGGGGGTGGCATTTGATCACTGCTCTGGACAGGGAAAAGGAGAGGCTGTGCCAGAGTGAATGATCCACCAGAATTTTGTGTTTGGGTTTGAGGAAGGACCAATAATAATCTGCAAATAAGAACCATTTTCCTCTGCATGCTGTCCTGTTGTGTGCTAGCCCATTGCTTTCCCTCCAGCCTGAGCTGGGAAAGCAGATTTAACTTTTTTCATCCTGGCACACTTGTTTCATTAAAGAAGGAGATTGTGAGACAGTCAGTGTCTGTATAAAACTCGCTGTTCGATAAGAATTGCAATCAGAGAGAGGTTAAAGCCCAGGGCAGGTAAGGCACCTGTGGAATTGTTTTCCTAGGTCTGTGAATGAATGATAATTCCAAAAATGCTTTTCTGGCTGGGCACTTCACTCAGGGAAGCTCCAAATGCCTCCTCCCATTCATCCCCAGTCAGTTGGTGAGGGGGATCTGGGCATCTGCAATACTTTAAATGTCAGTACAGTGCAGGGTGACTGGAGCAGAGCCAGGCAGAGGCTGGGTGTCTGTGTGCCTGGGAACTGTTCTGGGACCCAGCTCCTGTGCTGCCCTGCAGGCTGGTGAGGAGAGGCAGCTGCAGTCCTGAGCAGGGGCAGCACCTGCTCTGAGATCAGGGCTGCAGGCACACGCTGTTATCTGTGTTATCTGGGGGAGAAGGAGCTAAAGAAACCATAAATCACCCTTCCACCTTGGTCATTTGTCAGAGAGTGCCTTGTTGGAACCCAGGAAATGCAGATAATTGACTTTGTAAGGGCTGTGTCAGTTCAGGCTCCTGGACAGAGAAAATTAAAAAGCTTGGCTGCACTTGCTGGAGCTTCTGGCAGTGGCAAATAAATACAACTTTCTGGACTTGTAGATTTTCTTTAAATTTAATTGGGTAAGAAGATTCATTTATAGTGTGTATTGTGGCACAGTAGCATTGCATGGTAAATGCACAGGCAACAAATGCCACAATACAAAGCACTGACAAATTCACACTGCCTTTAGATAAATTAAACTTCAAGGCAAATCTAGCTATGTTAACCTTTTTGAAGTGCTAAACTGAAAAGGTCTGGTTTAGAGGAGGCTGTGCTTTTTGAGGTAATGGCCCAGCTACAGTGCCAAAATTAGGTGAAGTTATTTCTGGGAAGTGAGAAAGGGGAGAATCAACTTGTCTCTTTAAAGAAATGCCTCAGTAAATACTAAAGCTAAGAAGTGCCAACTTTCAGCTCCGCTCACAGTCCCAGCCTGGCTTTCATTCAGCTGTTTATTCTGCAAGAACAAATCCTCTGTGCTGTCCTGCATCACCTCGAGCCCGTGCTGGCCAGAGCTGCTGCAGAGGCACTGCCCTGGGAGCAGCCCAGGCTCTGAGCTGCACCCCTGGCTCTGCAGGACCCCAGCTGCACCTGAGCCCTGCCCTGGCCCTGCTCCTGACACCAGAAACTCCTTTTGGACAGGTCCTGCAGGACCTGCTGCCTGCTAGCAAACCCAGAAGAACATAAATAAATGTTTTACTAATGTTCCTCTTGTCATACTCCCACTGCTTTTGCCTCCTCTCATCTTTCATTTCTTCCAGTCCCAGGCTTCCCATTCCTTTTTTTTGGTCTTGCAGCTGTAGGGAATGATCCAGGAGCATCCCTCCAGCCTTGTCAGGAGGGTCTCCAGCACTTGGAATTTTTCTCTCCCACTTTTAATAATCTGAACTAACATTGTTCCATTCTCCTGCAGTCATTCTGCTGTGTGTACCCTTAGGAGGGATTTTTGGAGCTCTCAGCTGCTTGCAGGACACAGCCATGGGCTGCAGGGTTCACCTGGTGAGGCACAGCCCAGTGCAGCTGCTCTGCACAGAGGCCAGCCCAGCACTCCTGCTCCTTGGCATTTTTGAACAAAAGGCTCCAAGTACAGCTGACTGCATGTTTTTAACATTTTTTCAGTCAGAAAGCAGCTCCATTTTTTGTCACCCTTGGTGTTACTGCAGTCTGGAACTTGCCAGGGGTGGCATCTGTGGCTCAGCCTGTGCTGGCAGCTGCCTGCTCTGAAAGGCTTCAGCTGAAATGTTCTCTTGCTGCAGGTATATTCCCATGTTTTGATGATAGAATTTTTAATATGGTGCTGAAATACACTCTGTGAAGCTCTTGGCATGATGAAATAGCCCTTGCAGGCTGCACCTGACCTTCAGGAGTTCCTCCCAGAGGTCGTGAGTGCAGCACAAAGTGCTGAGCAAGTGCTGCAGCATTTTGCTTTCCCTGGATGTCCTTTAGACAAGGCTTTCATGAATAAGCTGAATTGTGGGAGCTCTTCAGGCCTGTATGTTCATTTAAAAAGGGAACAAAATGCTGGGGAGGAAAGCACTTGTTTGCTGGAGATGGCAGTGCTCTTTCCAAGTGTGTGGTTGTCAGTGTTGTGTGCTTGAAACTGCTTTTCTCCTCATGTAAGGGTTTATATTCTTTATGCATTCAGAATAAGAAGTGTTAGGGCCACTTTAGCTGAAAATATAGTTAAAACCTTGCTGTGGGTGATTATTAAATTTAACCAATTATCTGAAATGTCAGGACTTTGAGGAGCTTCCAAGCTGTTGTTTGAGGGGTGTGTGCATGTGAAATGGGAACATTATTAAAATTGCTTCAATGTCCTTCAAATTGTTAAAAGAATGAAAAGATGAATGTTAGAAATATTCAATTAAAAGGAGCTGTTTTGCAGATTACAGAGCAGTGTAAGCAAACCCCTATAACCATGTTTGTTCTTGTTTTGCAGACCGTGAGGACCAATCAATTCTCTGCACGTGAGTGATGATTTTTCATTTGGCACTTTGGGGAATCTGTATTGTGAGAGGGGCTTTGATACAGCTGTGGGAGGCAAAGCTTGGTCTTCAGTCTTGACAGGCAGTGGGAAAAGATGTAGCATGAAGTGATATTTAATATGGGGATATAGCCTTTTAATACTGTAATTCACTTTATTGAGTTTCCTAGGCATGTTCTGCTTAAGAAATGTGATTTAAAAACGTCAGTGAGGAGCTGTGCATCCAACCCAGAAGCTTTAAGGAGTTCATCTCTGCACTGCTGTGCTGTGACTGCTCAGGGGGAAAGGCCTGAGGAAAACAAGACCCAAAAGTGGGTCTGGGGACCCTGAGCAGCAGCTCAGCTCTGGGTGTGCCTCCAAGGGATCTGTGAGGAGGGGACACCAGGGTTCCCTTTTTACCTGGGCAAACCTGTGGCTGTAGCTGAGGTTTCCCTGGGCTCTGCTTGGGAAGGCAGAGCACGAGGGGGGTTCGAGGCTCTCTGTGCTGGGGTGAGCCAGCTTCCTGCCCTCTCCCCCATGCACTGTGTGTTCCTGCAGCTTCCTGTGCTGCTGCAGGGAGTGTCAGCAGGGAGATAAGGATTCCCTGGGCTCAGGGAGCCAGGCTGGCCCAGCCCCAGCTGCCCTGAGCAGGAACAGCTCAGCTCAGAGCACTGCCCTGGGCCAGCACTCCCTGTGCCAGCCTGGGGAGCAGGGGGGACACTGTCCCTACTGGGAGCAGCCTGGGGGTCAGGGTGGCTCATCTGGGCTGGAAACCTCACCTTGGCTCTGTCTGCAGGGTGGAACACAGCAAATGCAGTGTCTGAGGCACAGGGGCAGCCGCAGTGCTTGGTGCCCTGGTGTTGGGGATGTGCTCTGGGGGGACCCTGCTGCCTGGGCAGGGGACACTGACTGCTGCAAGCAGGCCTGGGCTCAGTTCCCTTGCTGACAGAAGGGATTCAGATCTCCATCTTGTGCTCCTACAGAAGTGCCTTGACTCCCAGAGTCTGTACAAGACTGAGGCTGGATCCTTTCAAGCCTTGCCCTTTCCAGCCATGGATACCATGAATGCAGGATTCCCAGGGCCTAAGGACACAGAAGCAAAAAGAGTTCTGTGCTTCAGACAAAAGTTGATCTGGTTAAGTCAGGCTTGGCTGGGTCTGTGGTTCCTGCTCCTAGCAGGACTCCTGTTTTGTGTGCTGCCTATTCCATGTGCCATGCACAAAGCAGCCCTCAAAGCAGGGATGGGATCCCAGGGTGAGGAGAAAGGCTTTGTTCCCCTGTGTTTGTGGATGCCTTGGCAGTGTGTGCTTGCCCCAGGTGAATGTTTTGAAGTAGCTTCATGTTCTGTGTCTGCCCATGAACTTTCCTCTCCTTTGCATGGTCAGCCAAGCCCACAAGGTTGGAATGGCAGTGATGGTGGATGTCCAATCTGATCGTTTACAAATTGGAAAGCCTCTTAGCTCTCCCGCCTCCAACTTTATCATTCCCACCCCTCTAAGGTTTCTGTGAGCTTTTGATCCACCTGCACTGAGTGGACAATTGATCCCTGTTTGTGTCTGGTACAGAATGTGCAGTTTGTGCATCTCGTGCTGGGTTCCCTCTGGGCTGGGCTTGGCTTGACTCTGCCTTGCAGAGTTGGTTCCCCCTATCTGGGCTTGGCTCTGCCTTGCAGAGTTGGTTCTGCCTGGGCTTGGCTTGGCTCTGCCTTGCAGAGGAGCTGGAGCTCAGGTGATGAGGGTGAGGAGGGACACACATCCTGACAGGGAGAATGCCACCACACCTCTTGGGAGAGCCTTACTCTTTTGTAGGTCTGCATTATCAACTGGGATTCTGGGGGATTAAATCCTCCTTGGGAGTGGGATGTGGCCATGGGGAGCTCCCTTGAGTGGGAAGAGATCCCATGGTTGGATCAGGAGAGGGAAAGGGTCCAGGGCTGCCCTTGCACTGCTGCTCCTGGTGATGAGGTAAATTTAAATTGTGAGTTCCCCTTCATGGCACTGGTTTTGCAGGTCCTGGACTAAGGCAGCAGTAAATAAAGTGCAAGCAGGGTGCTAACCACCCCGGAGGTGCTTTCAGAAACTCCTGTGGCACTTCATAAGATTCATCTTCTCGTCCCAAACTTGCTGTCTCAGGACCTGGATCACCTGATTGACCCTGATGTTTACGGAGGCTGGGAGCCCTCAGAATAATTTCTCATTTCTCCAGTAGGAGTGGTTCAGGGTAGCTAATGGGGAAAAAACCACCTCGTGAGTGGTGCTCTGAGCTGAGTGGACAGTTGTGGTGTGCCTGTCATTTCCCTGTCTCCAGCAGAGAGACAATTCCTGGCAGCAATTGTCTGGGACAGAGCTGTGCCACTGCTTGCTGTGGGTCTGCCTGCTTTGCACCTTCACCTCTCCCCCTGCTTTGCACCTTCACCTCCCTCCCCTGCCTCTGTTGGTGAAGTTTCCAGGTTTTTTACCTTCCCCTCTCTCGCCCTGCCTCTACTGGTGAAATTTCCTGGTTTTTTACCTTCCATGGCCTTTAGAGGAGGGGCAATCACTTCTCCAGCAGTGGTATTTGAAGCAGGTCTCTGGATCCAGTCCCTTTTCTTCTTGACAGTCAGGAGTGCTGCTTTTGGGGGGATTCCTGGGTTTGGGGCTGCTGCTGTGACAAGCCCTTGGGTTCTTGTTCTTCCAGGATTGTCTCTGCATTTTTCCAGATGCCTTCCTTGGGTTCTGGCCTAGTGAGTGTCTGATCCCTTTGTACTTACCTTGGGAACCTTTCAACACTCTGGTCTTCTGTTCTTTTCCCCTTCCCCATCTGCTTGTGTGAGCTGGGGACTGCTGAGGCCAAGGATGAAGTCTGTAGAAGAAGGAACTTCTTGATGAAATTTTTGTTATGGATGGGCTTTTCTCACAGTGAGCCATACCCAGCAGGCTCTGCTGCTCCATGGCATCCCCCTGATTTCCTCAGGAGCAGTGGTGGGATTTCTTCTGTGCCCCTTGGCTTTTCATCAACTGAAAAACCTAAATATGGGTTTTTAGAGACAGGAACAGCTTCAGCTCCCAGATCCATTGGACAATCCATGGGTGAAAGCCAGATTATTGCCTGGCTGGAGAGGAGATGGAGGAGCTGAACAAACAGCAATGGTGAGAATTTCTTTTTAGCTTTGAAGTTGGATGGTTTAATCTTGGGCTGCTAACCATTAACAGATGGTGAGGAAGGCTGCTGGAGCTCTCCTCTGCTCTGGAGTTTGGTTCATCCAGCTTTGCAATGAAAAGCAAACGAGCAGCCCTCACCACCAGCACTTTTCTGGGGAACTGGGCTCAACCAACTTCCATCTCATCATTCCCCCTTGATGGGACTGCAAATGGGAGTTTATTTTGGACCTTCTCTCTGTAAATTCTTGGTTTGCTGAAAAGAAAGGAAAATATGTGTAATTCCAGAAACTTAATGTTCCTTCTAGCTTATGAGTAACATATATATAATATAAGTGATATATTTGGGTCTAGAAGCAGTGGCTTTCAGCCTTTATTGACTCAGCATCCATCAGTGGTTTGTGCAGAGCTGTGATGCCAACACTGCAGCATTCCCAGACCTTCCTGCACATTTTCCTCTTTCTGTGGGATGTGGAGCTGGGCTGAAGAGCTTCTCAGGGTGTTGGGTTTTTTTTATATTTTTCCCTTGGAGAAGCTGCAGCTACTATTTTGTGAAGTTTTGGTGTTTCTCTGCTCACTGAGCACGCCAGGCTGACGACCAAGATGAAGAAATTTGCGTTGTGGTAATTAGGAATTTGGGAAACACTGGAGAAAGTCAGCTCTGAAAATGTGCTGCACTGCACTTTCAAACACACCAGTGTGTTCTGGAGACTCTTAGCACAGAGCTCTGGCATTCCCAGAGCTGGGCCTGGCCTGATAAAGAGGTGTCCAGCAGATGCTTGCAGCCCTACAAGGATATCTAATCTGAGCTGCCTTCCGTGGGAGTGATGGGCTGTGCAGGGAATAGAGGCTGCTTATTAAAGGCCAGCAGCAGCAAATACCAAACATTTCTGTATACAACCCCTGGCTGGGCTCCAGCTGGGAACATTCCCATGGCAAGTGCTGTGGAGATGATGGGGAGCATCAGGAGGGAAGGGAAGCAGCTCCAGAGCAGCCACGTCAATAGTAAAGCCAATTAATGACTCTTTTCCAAACTATCAGTTATACTTCTCTCAGAAAATAAGGCAGGTGATTAAGGCACCCTTTAATTACAGGTCTTGTCTGTAAATATCTGTTAATTTGTAACTGGCAGATGATGTGCTCAGTTGTGCCTGAGAATAAGTGTCTCCTCTGTTCTTTGCAACTGCTGTTGTGATGAAGACAAAAGGCCATTGTTGGGGCTCTTACATAGGCAGTTACTTTCTCCTCCAAACAATTTAAGTGCATATTTCCATATTTCCATGGTTTGGGGCCTTCTGTGAGTGGCTGCTTCCATGGGAGGAGGTGTCGTGGCAGGGGAGCTGTGAGCAGCAGGGTGGGTTCTGTGTGCTGGGACCTTGCCCAGTGCCACTTCTTCACAGGAGGACCCAGTGCTGCCACACCACCTTCTCATCCCAGGGCTTGTCCTGACTGAAATTCCTGGGGCAGAGGAAGGGTTTGGGTGACCCAGCCATCCAAAATATAAAATCCTAACTTTGTTTGGGTTAGTTTTTCAGGAATTTAAATCACAGAGATGATCTCCAACTGCAATCTGGCCATGCTAACACATTCCACATCTTCAGGAACGTTGTTAGTCTGGAGGCTGTGCCCAGGCAGGAAGATAAAGCACAGCCTGCCTTGGGACTGCAAGGCTTTCTTTGGGTGTGTGGGTTTGTGTCCCTGTGTCCTGTGCTGCTCATGGCACTTGGAACTGCAAGGCTTTCTTTGGGTTTGTGTCCCTGTGTCCTGTGCTGCTCATGGCACGTGGGACTGCAAGGCTTTCTTTGGGTTTGTGTCCCTGTGTCCTGTGCTGCTCATGGCACTTGGGACTGCAAAGCTTTCTTTGGGTTTGTGTCCCTGTGTGCTATGCTGGTTGTGGCACTTGGAACTGCAAAGCTTTCTTTGGGTTTGTGTCCCTGTGTCCTGTGCTGCTCATGGCACGCTGTGGGATGGAGTTCATGTCTCTCTGGGAAGGCAGCTGGAGAGGGGCCAGCGACCTTCAGCAAACAGCTTGAACCTCATCTGATTTCCCTGCAGCCCACAAGGCATTTCCCAGGTCAGGGAGGGGTGGTGGCCCTGCCATGCCGGGTGCTGTCACTGTCACAAGGTGTGGGAATGCTTCAGACCTGCCTGGCACTAAGGAAAGCAGCTCTTCCACTGCTCTTTCCTTCAGAAATGGTGTTTCCTCCTGGAACAGACCCCTTGGAAGGGACACTGACCTGTTTTTGGGATAATACCTGCCACTGGGAGCTGTTCCTGGGAGGAGCAGCTCCATCCCTGCTCTTTGCCATGAGCCCTCCCCTCTCTGAGCTGCCTGTTCTCCAGTGAGAACCCATCCCGTGGTGGAAATGCTTCCTGTGCAAGGTTTGGGCTCAGGCTGCTCAGGAAAGAGCTGCAGCTGGTTGAGTCAGTGCCTGCATTTTCCTAAGCAAATTGGAGCTGGGATGAATTTGCCTGGAGAGTTCTGGGCTTTGCTGAAAATGACACTCCAGCTTTACATGCAATGAATTCAAAACCATGTTCAACTTTCAAGTGCTCATGCTGGCTAAACTTTTCCTCTTTTAAATGTGCATGAAGCTGCTTCAAAGCAGGAGCTTTGCTGCTCCAGGGAAGAACACTTGAACATGGGATCCTGCATGAATTCACCAGCCACTGGCAGGCTTTGTTTGACCTGTCCCTGAAGGTGGCTTCCAAGGGAGAGATCCCTCAGTTAGAGGATGGAATAACCTTGTGCTGCCAGCTGGAGCCGAGGAGGGTTTGCTTCCTTGGGAGCACAGTTTGGCATGGCCCATGGCTGGAGCTGAGTTTGTGATTCTGCCAGCCTGGAATGAAGGAGGTGAAATCATTTAGCAGAGCTGCCACTGACTGAGGTGAGGCTGCTTCTCAGCCCAGGGCTTTAGTTGTTTAATTTATGGCAACAGATTGAGTTGTATTAAAACAAGGTTTAGAAAAAGTTAAGCTTTAGCTTTGTGATTCCATCCCCATCCCATAAATACTGTACGTGGTGTTACTCAGAGTTTACCTTTTTTGGGCAGGTTGATAGAGGTAGAAGATTTTAATTTAGTTTTGTAATCCATGTGTTTGCACTCCTGGGAAAGAACCAAAGTATGCAGATGTCATTATTCCTGTAAATGCAAAGGGCTTTATCCTAAATCTTCTAATTCTTTCATAGTATGTGGCAGCAGAGCTATTTGCCACGATGCTGCAGGAAATATTTGGCATTCCTGTAAGCTCCAGGGAGAACAGGACTGGGATGATAACATCCTCTGGTGCTGCTTTTCAATGAGCTCTTGCACAAAGACTCTCTCTGAAATACCCCTCTGATAGATTTAGAGGGTTTTTAACACAAGGAATGTGTTTCAAGCTGCTGCCTTTCCTGTGCTTGTGCTGTCTGACTCCTCCAGCCCTGTGCTGCCCTTTTCCAGAGCTGACATCTGAGCTGTATTTATTGTAGCAGCTTCTCTGCACTGCATGTGTTTGAGGAGATTTTCCTCCTCTAAAATGTAATAAACTTTCTTCTTGTGATTTGACAGAAAAGATTATTTCTCTAGCTTTACAGGCACAGCTAATAGTGCATTCCCAAGCTCTGCTGACAATAAGAACAAATTGTATTGTTTTAAAATGTAAATGTATATTTTGCTGTGCTTCTTACTTCTCTTACCTGCTGGAATGGTTTTAGCATTAGCATTTTTTAATACACATCCAGAAACAGGCAAAGCTGCTTTTGTTATTGCTCGTGGTCATGAATTATGGTAATGTAAACACTGCAGTGAAAGGGAAATGAGAAATAAAGACTTGAGAAGCAAGAATTGGCACCTGATGGTTTGGGGCTTTTTTTTCTGCTTATCAGCATTCACATTTGCCTTGTTTGTGGGGACTCTGGGCTGGGTGGAAATGGGATTTTTCATTAAGTCAGAGGGTGTTGTTCCACTTGTCCACTTGTCCCAAAGTGCACCCACTTTCTGGGTTTCACAGTGATGGCATCTTGGCAAAAAGGAAACCCAGTTATCCATTAGCCAATTCTCAGAGTAATCTCCTTTGCAACCAGCTTTTCAGGTAGCACCTTCCAGGTTTTTCCAGGCACTGAGCAAAGCCAGCCCAGCCAACAAGTCTGCAGGGAACTCCCCTGTCTCCCTGGAAGCTTTGGGGAATGGAGGGCAGAGCTTTCTTATCTTCATATTCTGCACTATTTTCTGATTGTGAGAAGGATGGAACCCAAGTGGTTTTAGACTGATGGAGCTGTTTCCAAGGAGCAGATGACATCAATAATCCAGGGACCCTTGGTTGGGTTTTAGCCACAAGCAGATGCCATCAGTAATCTTGAGACCCTTGGTGAGGTTTTAGCCAGAAGCAGATGCCATCAGTAACCCAGGGACCCTTGGTGGGGTTTTACCCAGAAGCAGATGCCATCAGTAATCCAGGGACCCTTGGTGAGGTTTTAGCCAGAAGCAGATGCCATCAATAACCCAGGGACCCTTGGTGAGGTTTTAGCCAGAAGCAGATGCCATCAGTAATCCAGGGACCCTTGGTGAGGTTTTAGCCAGAAGCAGATGCCATCAATAACCCAGGGACCCTTGGTGAGGTTTTAGCCAGAAGCAGATGCCATCAGTAATCCAGGGACCCTTGGTGAGGTTTTAGCCAGAAGCAGATGCCATCAATAACCCAG
>JAWMQZ010000057.1:11086140-11100760 GCA_035584835.1 Tangara arthus | reverse complement strand
TGCCAACATTAATCCAGGGACCCTTGGTGAGGTTTTAGCCAGAAGCAGATGCCATCAGTAACCCAGGGACCCTTGGTGAGGTTTTAGCCAGAAGCAGATGGCATCAGTAACCCAGGGACCCTTGGTTGGGTTTTAGCCAGAAGCAGATGCCATCAGTAACCCAGGGACCCTTGGTTGGGTTTTAGCCAGAAGCAGATGCCATCAGTAACCCAGGGACCCTTGGTGAGGTTTTAGCCAGAAGCAGATACCATCAGTAATCCAGGGACCCTTGGTTGGGTTTTAGCCAGAAGCAGATGGCATCAGTAACCCAGGGACCCTTGGTGAGGTTTTAGCCAGAAGCAGATGCCATCAGTAACCCAGGGACCCTTGGTTGGGTTCCACCTCTGGAGCTGAGGCCACAGCTGGGGCACTGGGGCTGTGCACTATCCCACAGCTCATCTGCAGGGCCATTTTGCCTGGGGTTTTCCTGCCAAACCTGGGGTTGCTGCTGTTCTGTCAGGTCAAACAGAAGCTGTTTCACCTGGAATTCCTGCGAGCAGTCCCACGAGCTGCAGTGAATGCAGGTTCTTGCTCCTGGGTGCAGAAATGCCCATCCTGCCTTCCTTCAGCAGAGGTTCCCCTCTCTTAGGGCCATTCCCTGTGGAATTTCTGGGATTTTAGAGTTTTGGAAGGTGAGGAGCAATGAAAATGTTTGAGTCATGGAAATCTGGGCCAGTGTCAATATCCCTCCTGTGTCTGCAGAATTCAAATTCCAGGTGCTCTCTCAGCTCCCCTGTGCAGCTGCTGAGTGCAGGGTGAGGACAGGGATGCTCCTCAGCTCTTATCTGATCCACAAGTGCAGCTCTGGAGGTGCTGAATTCCTAAGCAAATGCAGATTAGCTACAAAACTGGGGTGTATGATGAAAAAGGCTGCACAAGAATGTGCCTAAATTCCCCTGCTAAATGAACATTTCCATTATAAGTAGCTTAGAGGAGAAATAAGCGGGCAGGGAAAATGTGTGCTTGTCATTCTCACAAAGGAGCTGGCTTCCAAACTGTTAGTTTTTGAAAAACTGTTGAATGGCAGGAGTGCTTCCACTCTTTCCATGCAAATCCCCATCATAAAACCTGTTTTAGCTTCCCACACTTCAGAGCTGCTCACGGCAGTCTCTGTCTCCCTGGAAATCTTCCTTCAGTGCCTTGCGCTGCTTGAGCTCTGCCTAAGGCACCCCTGAATCCCTCTGGGGCTGGGTTTGTCTGAAGATCAGACCTAGGTTAGGGAAAAAAACCCCAAACTGTCATTTTTAGAGCTGTAGTAACCTCATTTGTGATTGCAGGGACATGAACCTGGTCACATTTCCTGCCTTGAATATCTCCTGTAAACCTCTCCATAAATTCTGTCTAAACATGGTCTGCTTTAAATCCACCTCTGGCTTAAAAATGAAATGTGCGTTTGCTATCTTTATTGATCTGTGAACTCTGCACTGATAAATTCATTTCTTCATGGTTTCATGTAGCCCTGTGGCCTTAAATATATTTTTAACCTAGCAAAGACTCCGAGGTGAGCAGTGGAAAGAAAAGAACCTCTTGTTTAAGGTGTGTTTTACTGCACTCTGTTTCTGGCTCCTGAAGGTGCTGAGTGTTTCCCTTAACTTGGCAATTCCCATAACCAAACCATGGAGTATTAAAATGGTGCTAAGTGTAAAAGTGTGTGTGTATATCTCATGATTTAAAAATAAAAATGTATCTGCACCCTGAAAAATTCTGCCTGCAGTGATCCAGGCAGGCACAAGTGTTTCATGTCAAAGGGGTTCAGGCACAAAGCCAAAAGCTCTTAAACTGATGTCACACCTTGTATCAACACCTTAAAGCTCAGGAGATCTTCAGGATGAAAGAGGGATTTTAAACAAACACCTTGGGGTTCCCTGCAGCATCCCTGCTTTTGGCTTTTGGTCTGTGCACAGCCAGAGCCATCAGTGGGATGGGTGAGGGGCTGTAAACAAAGGGTTCCTGTTGTTGAAGGTGGATTTTGAAGGAAATGTCTGCCCTGTTTTGCAGAGGTGAATCTGGTGCTGGGAAGACTGAGAACACCAAGAAGGTTATTCAGTACCTTGCTCATGTTGCTTCCTCCCATAAAGGAAGAAAGGACCATAATATTCCTGTAAGTTGGGGTATTTTCTCATTTCTTCGTTGCTCTTTTTGCAAATTACCATCTTTGCATTTGAAAAAATGACTTTTTTATTGAACTGTCATATAATCTGTGCAATTTTGTCTCAACCATTATTTTCTCTTTAGCAGTGGCTGAAATGAGCGGTTACATCAAAATTTCTAGTCCATGTCAGCTGCCTAATTTCTGTTGTGAAATTAAAGGCTTTATACAAATAAAAGCAAAGCTTTCTGATGCAATAAACCCCATTTTCCAAAAAGATTCAATAAACCCAGGCAATTCTAACTGAGTTTAGTTCCCACTGGATGCAGTTTCTGGTACTATAGTTGTGAACAAGCTTTCTGTGCTTTCAAAAATTAACTTGTAGATAGGAAAAACCATATAGCTTAAAAACTGCTGTAGAGTTGCTATATCTAGAAGCCAGCATCTAATTAAAAACTCAGATTTTATTACACTATAAACAAGTGAGTATATACTTTTATATCAGAGAATATTGGTTTTTTTGGTAGCTTGAAACCAACTCTGGTTTATATAGAATTTTCTTCAGATTTCCTGCCAGGCTTCAACATCTGCACTGAATTTTTGGTGATTCTTTGCTTTTGGAAACCAGGAATGGGATTGAATATTCATTGTTAGGAGCACTTGGATATGTTGGCAGTGAAGTTTTAATTGAGCTTTTCTCCAAACAGTGTCTTGCTGTAATCACAAATGGTTTTCCAGTAGCAATCCTTGTGTCTGTGGTGGCTGGAACCTTCAAACTGCATTATCTTATGGAATTATAGAGTTGGAGGCTTACAGAATTACAGCAAAGACCTCTGAGATCAGCCCAGCACCCCATTCCCACTGAAACATCCCTTGGAGTGTCACTTCACTCATGTTGTGACTCTGGTGACACTGGGACATCATCCAGCACAAGGGATGTTCTGGGAGGTTTCCAGTTATGCATGTTCTTGGCTTTACCACTGTGCAGCTTTGGACAAACCCAGTGCTTTTTCAATTTCTACAGAAGCAAAATTGCCAGCAGGCTCTTGGAGAGAAGGGAATTGTGCAGGCTTTGCACCAAGTATTTCTAAATATACTGTTGACAGCTTGGAATACCTCAGACACTTCTGGAAGCCTCTTGCCCAGACACCTTTCAAAATGTGCCTCCCTTCAAAGTGAGATTGCATTGCCCAATCCCCACAAAAGCTGAGTTTTCAAAATCTTGAGGGATGGAGATGATGCAACTGAGGAAGCCTGTGAAGGCACAGGAAAGAAAGGGGAAAGCTGGGATGTGAACAAAAAGAACAGGGAGTGTCCTGAATAAAAGTCTTGGATTGTGCCCTTTATTCAATGCAGTACCACAGTGGGCACTGGATTTGCCATGTATCCATGAAAAATGCAGAACGTTTGTCACCAAACTAATTTTGAAAATACAAATGAGTCTCCCTTGTTGTGCAACCATTAGTTTGTGTTTATATATTGGGAACAAAGAATGTCCAACCCTCACAGGTGCCACTGGAAAGGTAGGAAGGGTCAGAATGGGGGTTACAGAAGCTGCCCTAATTTACCCTGTTTGCATATTCATTAGCAAGCTGCAGAGGGCTGGTGGTGATCCACAGTGTGCGCAACCTGTGCATTGCCCTGTGCACAAGGAGATGCTAAATAGGCTTGTTAAATTAATCCATGGCTTGCAGTCTGTCTGCAGCCATCCTGTTACAGATAGTTATCAGTGACGTGCATGTTTCTGAGCCTCTTTGAATGCCTCATTGATTATTTTTTTAAACAAAGCAATTTGTATGCTAAGCCCAGGGTTGACTGTGATTTGCCTGACCTAGTGCTGTAAGAACAGAGCAAAGCAGAGAAGCCCCAGAGTGACACCTCAGAGCAGCACAGGGGCTCACCAGGTGCCTCCTCCAGCTGGGATGGAGGGGAAATGTTCAGCTTTTGTGAGAGCTCTGCCCATGCCCTGCCCAGCCTGGCATGGCTGGCATCCAGCTGCTTGTCCAGGAGGCTTTTCTGTCCCCAAATCCCTCTTTCCTTGGAGCTGACAGAGTCCTGCACAGCCCTGAGCACACGGGCCTTGCAAATGGAGTCAGTGACACAGGGCTGGAGTTGCAGCCTGAGTTTCAGTGAGGATTCCTGGGCTGGGAGTGTGGGAACCTCATTTCCTGGGTGATCCCAAGGTGGTGTCCTGGGCACTGCACCCGAAGTGTGGGGAGGAGGAGTGGGGGCAGAGGAACCTCAGTACCTGTGGGGTTTGGCAGAGCCAGCTGAGGCTGCAGCAGCCCTAAGGGAGGGAATAGAGGCTGGGGAGGGAGAGCTGCTGGGCAGGGCTGGAACAGGAGCTGCTCTGAGGGCTGAAATAAGGCAGGGTGTCCAGTCTCCATCAGGGGAAACCTTTACATCAAATGCAGATCACAGAATCCCAGAATGGGTTGGAGGGGATGCTAAAGATTATCCAGGGCCACCCCTGCCATGGCAGGGACACCTCCACTGTCCCAGGCTGCTCCAGCCCCAATGTCCAGCCTGGCCTTGGACATTGCCAGGGATCCAGGGGCAGCTCTGGGCAACCTTCAGCCTTCACAGGGCACAATTCCCAATTCCCAAGATCCCATCCAGCCCTGCCCTCTGTCACTGAAGCCATTCCCTGTGTCCTGTCCCTCCAGGCCTTGTCCCCAGCCCCTTTAGGCCCTGGAAGGGGCTTTAAGCTTTCCCCAAAGTGTTCTCAGCCCAAACTGCCTCTGTTTTCACTAAACCCAGCTCTCATGTTGGTGCTATTTTACACTTCAGAACTCATTACTGGTACTTTCAGATTAATGATTGCTTTCAGTGGCTGTCTTTGCCTTGGTAGCTGAAATGCTAAGTTGATTAATTTGTTTTATTAATTTCTAAAGAAACAATTAGTTTTTGAAGGACAGGATCTTGGGCAGGCTCACTCAGGCTAAAGCTCCCCTGGGTTTCCCAAGTGGGCTTTAAGTGCCCTCATTTAAACACAGAGAAGTTCAGTCTGTGCCTGGTGGTACTCAGTTGTCTCTGGTAGGGCAGGAATGGACCCCCAGGAGTGCAATTCATCGTTTGTAAATATAAACAAATGAAACTCCTCTGAATCCCGAGGTGCTCCTGTCCTGCCCCATGATTCCAGGAGGGCTGGCTCTTTCCTTGGCCATTTGAAAATTCACTTTACTCACCTGAGCAAGCCAGACCTCTGCCAGCTGCCTGACAGACCTCTGTCCGAATCTGCCATCCTGCACTAATAAAATAAGAGTCACAGACAGAGGGAGTACATTTGGCTGCTATAAAAATCTCATGTTGTGTGTGTTTCTCCACAATATTGTGCCTCAGGCTCTCAAATATGAAGCTTAAGATTATTAAACTCACAGTCTGAGCCAAGGAAGAGAGGATGGAATTGAAAATTTCTGCTGAAGCTGTGCAGATTTGAATTTTGAAGGGGTTTTATTTTACTTTATTACCTTCACATTCTCTTTGTCCTTCTTGCTGGCCAAGTGTCCAGTGCAAGGTTGTGCTGCTGCTTGAAAGAAAGAAGCAAAGGTTCTGTCTCAAGTGTGGGTTTGCATTTTTAAATATTTGTAATAGGGTGCAAATCCAGCCCCCCTGACTGCTTTGTGTGGCTCCCCTTGAGCTGTTCCACCCCTCTGGGAGGGCTCAAGGACAGTGATTGTGGTGTGAGGGTCCCCAGGACAAGGGGAGAGATGAGAATCTGACTCCATGTGCTCAGAAGGCTGATTTGTTATTTTATGATATTATATTATATTAAAAGAAATTATATACTAAAACTATACTAAAGAAAAAGAAAGGAGACATCAGAAGGCTGAACAAGAATGATGAAAGTTCGTGACTCCTCAGTCCGACACAGCTGATGGTGATTGGTCATTAATTAAAACCAATTCACATGGAACCAATCAAAGATGCACCTGTTGGTAAACAATCTCCAGACCACATTCCCAAGCAATCAGGTAATTAGTGTTTTCATTCTTTTCTGAGGCCTCTCAGCTTCCCAGGAGAAAGTCCTGGGCAAAGAGGATTTTTCAGAAAACATCATGGTGACAAGTGATCACCTCTCACCCCAGCCACCCCACAGTGCCCAGGGCTGGGCACAAGGGGACTCAGGCTGGGTTCATTTTGGAGGCAGTGCCCAAATAATGCAGCTCCTGCCTCTGCCTGCCTCTCAAGGGCCCTGTGCCACGCTGGGTCTCATTAACCCTTGCATAAACACGGGTGCAGCGTGTGGCACGTGCCAATATCCCTGTTCTGAAATCTGGGCAGTGTCTGTGGAACTCTCTGTGAAACTCTCTGTGAAGTGAGTGTGGTTAAAGGTGCTGACAGTGCTAATGTGGGATGTGACATGCAGCTGGAATGCCTGCTTGCTAACTTATCATTTGTTTGTTTGCAATGAACAGCCCGAATCTCCCAAACCCGTCAAACACCAGGCAAGTGGTTTTTTTTTAATGCTTTTCAAGTTATGTAGGAGAACTGATGTATATTCTTCTCTTTGTGCTGATAATGTGGGAAACCTTGAAGGAACACACAGCTAGTAGAGAATTTTGGAAATATTTGACTGGCTTTGAGAGAGGGAAGGGTGAGCAGCTCATGAGTTTCTCAGCATTGCAAAGGATTTTAACCACTTTTATTGCAAAGGATTTTAACACTTTTGAGCCCTGAAATTAAAGGTTTGCCCTCTCTCCAGCCACCCTCCTCCAAATTACTTTGTGTATATTGGGTAATGTGCTGCTGAGAGAGTGCAGAACACTTTTAAAATATTAAACAAAGCACTAAATAAAAGATTTGATTAATGGGAGCTACAAAATTCTTTTGATTAAGTGCTTTGTCTGAATATTTTTATAGCTTTGCAAATCACCAGTGAATACTTTGATCTCAAGTGTGAAAGGCCTGGCACAACCAAAAGCCTTGAGAAATGAAGGATTTCCCCAGACTTTCTAGGACAAGTGGTGTGAGCAGAGTGGGATCTGAGCGAGGCTTGCTGATGTGAATTCCAGCTGCTGTCAGTGCCCAGGCTGGCAGAGTGCTGGGCACATCCCCCTGCCCATGCCACACTCCTGATCCCCTGGCCCTGCTCTGGTCCCAGTTTCTGGGGCAGAGAAGGAATTGCAGGGCTCCAGGTGGAGCTCACCTGGAGGAGGCTCAGGTGGAAGTTGAGGGCAGGACTGTGGGGAGGGATAAACAATTGCTGCCTCAAGAGAAATGCCCCAGTCTAACCCGAGCTGGTAAGTGATGCCTTTGAGGTTTTAAATAAAGCAAAGCTTTGTCCCAGCTCCCCAGGGTGTGACCAGCCACGGAAACGGAAGGGTTAATTCAGCTGGGTGAATCCCCCCTTGCCTTTCTCTGGAGCTGATGAGTGCAGTGTAACTCCAGTGCAAAGGGAAATAGTAAAGGGACCTTCAGGTGGGAGCAAAAAGCAGTGCCTGGGCAGCTGTGGTGCCTCTGGGAGTGTGTGGTGCAGTCAGACCCAGCTGTGGGGCTGTGCTCTCCTGTTCAGAAGCTGCAGACATTCCCAGGGAGCAACTGAATCCTCCCTCCCTGCACACATCAGTCACTTCTAAGGGGTTTTACTCAAATATTTGTCAAGTCCAAGAATAGACAGAGTGGTGTTTGGTTGAACCCTCCTGTTGCTTGGAGCTGGGTGCCAGGGTGGACACGAAATGTTTGCTGGTGAACATTTTAACTGTGGCTGTGGAAAATGCTGATCCCAGGCTGTTGATACTACATAAGGCATGGAATCATTAACATCTGTGTTTCAATGTCACTTGGAAGTGCAGAGTGGATCCCTGCTGTATGTGAGTAGCATGGAGCTTCCCTGCCTGCCCAGAGCCAGACCCTGGGCTGCTGCTGCTTGTCTGAAACTGAGACAGTCCCTGGCCTTGTGTTCGTGGTGCTGCATGAGCCATTGCATGCCCTCACTTCTCCCAGTTCCCATTCTGCTTTTTCCAAGAAGTTCTGGGGAGATGCTGTGCAGGGGCTGTGCCCAGAGGCCAAGCTGGAGTTCAGTGTCTGTGTGAAACCCTGAGCCCTTCCCAGAGAGGGTTGGGTTTGGCTGAAAGCAGTGCCTGGAGAGAGGAAACCCCCAAATCAGGAGCCTTTTGCACAGTGAGGGCTGGGCCAGGTCTGTGTGTGCAGCACTGAGCTCTGCTGGTTCCCATGGTGTTCACCCTCAGCTGAGCATCCCCTGCTCCCTCAGCTCCTCAGGGTGATGGCAGCAAGGAGCAGCCAGAGCATTTAATGGGTAAATGTGTTCATCCACATCCTGTGCTGCTTTATTCCAGGTTTATTCCAGGTTTGTCCCAGCCTGCTGTGCCCTCCCAGTGCTGGTGGCACACATGCTATGCCATGCAGCACTCACTGGGCACTCAGGGCATTTCTTTTCCAAAACCTTGCAGAATTTGGACATACCAGCTGTGCCACGCTCCCTGCCCTGGCTGGGCACTCTGGGTTTATCCCAGGAGCAGTGCTGAGGGAACGCTGCCCTGGACCTTGGTGTGCTCACAGGAGCTGGGAGAGGGGAGGTGGGAGCATTCCAGGCTCTGAGGCTTTTACTTGGGAAGTTTGGAGAATATCAACAGCACAGAGTGGCTATAAGAGGCATCCAGTTTCTCTCCAGCTGCAGGTTTTTGTCAGTTTAAAAGTGCTTTTAAGCTGTCACCTTGGCAACCCTGCCATGGCACTGCTGGCTCTGCTCTGGGCTAGGACTCACATTTATTCCTTCTGCATTTATTCCTTCTGCATTTATTCCTTCCTTACCCACCCCAGCATTTAGGGAATGTGTCGTCCCAAAGGGAGCACATTTGGAAGTAAGCAACTTCTGAGCAGATAACTTGAGGTCACATAAAAGAAGGAGCAGCCATTTATTTCCAGGAGAGCTTGAAATATATTTCAATATACAAATCAAACTCTTTTAGGTGTTAAGTAGTGAATTTTAAAAATTCCTGTCTAAGAATTGACCCCTTGTGGAAGCCTTAAGAGACTTAATGCTTCCTGTTCTTTGATGCTCGGTCTGGGCCTTTATTCACCAGGACTATAAATAATTGGAAAAAGCAGGTTCATGAACACAAATGTCAGATTGGAGACTACATTCCAGACAACTTCACTTATTTTTTTTTCCCCACACCATCCTTCAGAGCAAGAAGACAATATATTTTCCTGTGTACATTTGTGCCTCCTGGGCTTTTGGAAGCAGCACAGACTTTTTTTGTTACCAGACCTCCTCATGGACAGAACTTGTAAAAGCTGTTGTGCAATTTCCTTGAGATAAGTACTTCAAATTCTAAACTCATTGGCCAGAGCTGACAGAAGCATTTAACAAATGCATTAAGCACCCTGAGCAATGCTGGCTGGATTGAGCAATTTGAAAGCAGTGTTTGTAATTGGCGTTGCTCAGTGCTGGTGTGGCCAGGTCAGAGGTGATGCAATGAGATGAGTTTCAGTCTGGCTGACTGAAGGGGAGTTTCACTCACCTGAAAGTAAGTTTGAAAATGGGTATTTCTGAGTTTGGAAATAGCTGTTCTGAGATAGCTGTATTGCCAGCACAAAGTTTAAACCTAAAACCTTAAATCAGTTAAATTGCTTTCTTCCCTTAAGCACTCAAAGGTCTGTGCCTGGTTTCATTAGCCCTAAATGTGAATTTTCTTCCCCATATTCAGTGACTTTCAACATCCATCAAGTCCTGTCTGGTCCCTGCTCTGTCTGTGTGTGTCTCTGTGTGTGTTTTGATAAACAAACACCACCCAAAATCCAGCCACGTTCACCCCTGGATGGAGGCACTACAGGTTTGGGAGTGAGGGGAGGATGAGAATCCCCCTGTGGAGGTGGTGGCACTGCCACACCGGGGGAGGTGACTGCAGGACAGGCAGAGCACCCGGGCCCTGTGCTCCGGATAAATCTGTTGTGTTTGTGTCTCTGTGGTTTGCAGGGGGAGCTGGAGAGGCAGCTGCTGCAGGCCAACCCCATCCTGGAGTCCTTTGGCAACGCCAAGACCGTGAAGAACGACAACTCCTCGCGCTTTGTGAGTGCCCTGATCCCTGCAGAGCCTCCTGATCCCTGCAGAGCCTCCTGATCCCTGCAGAGCCTCCTGATCTCAGAGCCTGGGCACCTGCAGAGCCTGTACCCTGATCCCTGCAGAGCCTCCTGATCCCAGAGCCTGGGCACCTGCAGAGCCTGTGCCCTGATCCCAGAGCCTGTTCCCCTGATCCCAGAACCTGTGCCCTGATCCCTGCAGAGCCTCCTGATCCCAGAGCCTGTGCCCTGATCCCTGCAGAGCCTGTGCCCTGATCCCAGAGCTGTGCCCTGATCCCAGAACCTGTGCCCTGATCCCTGCTGCTGCTGCTGCTGCAGAAATCCCCTGTTCCAGGTGTTCTCTGATTGTATCAGGAGATTTCTCTCTCCCCTTCCTCCATGAATCCAGGTTTCCTTACAATGCCTTCTGCTTTTTGGGCTCACTGAAGGCACCTCCTCACTGGCTCTTGGCAGAGTGATTTTATTCTGACTCCAGCCATCCCTGAGCTGACAGCAGCTCATGATCTATCAAACAGAGCTGGGCTGGGCTTGTGTGCACAGATGCTGCTGGCTTGCTGTCAGGTGCCAAGGACCGGGGCACCCCATGGCACTGGCAAAGCCTGCAGCCTTCCTGTGCAGAGCTGTGACTTTATCCACTGCTTGGGTTGGAGAGAACATCCTGAATTTCTGCAAAAGCACACGTAAAACCCCATGTAAATGTCCTGATTTATTACAGGAAAGTCAAAAGGCCACTGTGTGACCTGGCCCAGGTGGCAGGCGCTGCTGTAGCTCCTCTGTGTTTTTGTTGGGTCCCTGCCTGCTGTTCACAGTGTTTTGGTGGCTGATAACCACTTCTGATGGGTTCCATTGTTTTAAAAATTGTGGTGGGACTCAGGATGAATAAATAGCTTTTTACCACTTCTTAGAACTTCCTTTCCTTTGAAGGAAAAAAAAAGATCCATCTCTTATTTCAGGGGGAAGATGTTTTTAGTACAACTACAAAAGTGTTCAGGAGGTATTAAATCATTTTGCTTGCGAGAACAGCATTAAAATTTACAGAACAAATGAAAGATTTCTTGTCTGCCTTTGACATTTCAACAGTTGCTTGGATTTATAATGCATGAACTCAACTCCATGATAAGAACTCTGGAAAACTGTATGACTAAATCCATCAGCCCCCTCAGCTGAGAAGGGAGAGCACGGTTCTGTGGAAATTCAGCTTTTTTAAATTTTACAGCCCTGTTATTTATAATGTTTCCTGATGCTTATAGAAGCTGGGGACAGGATTTATAACATCAACAGGTTTCACTGCACAGTGATTCCACTTTGTTACCTGTCCTGAATCCATCAGAGGCTGTACTAATTTAATGAGAATACTTCTTCCCCTAAAAGATGTTAGCATCTGGTTTGTGTTATTTTGAGCTCTGCATTTCCATCATGAGCATAATCACTCTGATGGCTCCAGCTCTGTTTTCATAAAGGAACCAGTATAATTCATTCCAGATGGTCTCATCTCATGCAGAAAAAAAATCATCTTTAACAGCCATTTTCGAACCTGATTTAGAAATCTCTGTCCTCCCACGAGGTGAGGGATGGTTCAGCCTTGCCCTGCTCCTGGTAACCCAGGCAGGACTCAGACTGGCCAATGGATTTTACTTTTCCCCCTTTTTTCTTCTACCAAAGGCAGTTCTCTTGTGTTCCAGGGGATCAATCTCTGGTTTGTATTGGCCAGGAGAGTGGCCTTGCTGGATTGATGTGGCAGCACTGAGTGCTTCCCTCTGATATGGCTTTTCCAAAGCCCTGGGCTCAGTGCTGTGGTGGTGGCAACAGAATTGAGCCCTTAGATGAGCTGGAGAGAGGCCATGGAGGCCTTTTGGAAAAGGAGGGAGGAATCTTGTGGGCCAGGCAGCACCAGAAAATGCTCCAGAAATGTGCACACCTGGAATGCCAGCATTGCTTCCCACCTCAGAGTGTTTGCTCAGGGAAAATGGAACCTCACCTTCAGAGGGGTTTGGATCCCAAATAAATCTGCCCTAGGAGTTCCCCAGTCCTGGAGTATGTTTGGGTGCAGTGTGTTCCCTTGGAATGAGCCCATGGAAGGAGAAGGGTTCCCTCTGAACCTGGGAAATCCTTGAGCCATGAGTGCATTTGGGTTATCTCTGGTATGGACAGCATTGTCTTAATTAAAAAAAGTAATTATGAAAAAATCTTCTTTCCTTTGCAGGGCAAATTCATCAGGATTAACTTTGATGTCACTGGTTACATTGTTGGGGCCAACATTGAGACCTGTATCCTTTTTCCTGCCACATCCTTCCAAAATGCAGCTGCCCTGCTTTGTTTTGCTTTTAACCCCAGAATTCACTGGAATGCAGTGAGAGGTTGCCACACTTGGACATTCCTTTGACAGCATCCATCTCTCCCTTTGTTTCAAAATAACTGCTCAAATATCACAGATTCAGCAGCTTCTGTGTGTGCTCAGAAATCCTAAACTCCCAAATCCCACCCCCTGGAACCTGCAGGGCTTTCAGGCTGGCCTTAAAGCCAGGCTGTGTTAGAAAGGGAAACCATGTGAAATGTGCTTGTTGTGGGAACATTTCTGAAAATCCCCAACGCCTTCCTGAGGAGGAGCTGAGCCTCTGTGTGTGCCAGGAGCAGCCCCTGCCTGGAGAGGAGCTCCTGATCCAGGACAGAGCCCTGCTCTTCTGGCTGCCATGAAGGTTCAGGAACACAGGGCCTTCTATTATGCTTCATTAATTGTAATTAATACCAAAGTGAATTCAGTTTTAGCTCTAAGAGTTGTTCTTGTTTAAGAGTGTAAAACCAAGTTAAAATACTGGCACTGAAAGCCCTTCCCTGAAGTTGTTTTCTCTGTGCTAAAAATGCATTGTGTAATTTTGAGTTTTCTGGGAGAATAGCAGTGGAGTGGTCATAAAAGGATGGAGCTGGAGTCTTGCTGAACAACATGAAGTGAATATTGATCATAAACAATGCTGTAGTTAAGTTTCCATTTGGTTCCTGTGTTTTGAAACTGCTTGATCTGAACATTAAGTGTTTGGAATTGTTAGAGAATGTGATTTCCCAATAAGGCTGGGAAAGATCTATAGTTATTCAAAATATGCTGCAATGATAAGTGGGTTTTTTTCATCCACCATAGCACAGGAATGAAGGCATCCTTTAGGAAAGTCCAGATGAATTGTTTTGCCTAGAGCTTTGTGAAAACAGGAGGGTTTAACTCTTGGGGAATTTCTTCTTCATCACAGGAACCCATCCTTGGCACCATCATTTCAAATCCCTGTCCTACATTTGCTTTACAATATGGGATATCAAGAAATAAAAAAAATGAAATAAGATTACAGCTCATGGCAGCTAATCAGGCACTACCTGCTGCAGAAATTGAATCTGGGAGCTGTTGAAAGGCAGTGTGGATTGTTATGGGGAAATGCAATGCTTGGAAGGAATGGCAAATGCACTTTGGATAATAAAGGAGTTCAGCAGCTGCTGCTTTTTGGGATCAGGAGTTCAGCTAGGGCCTCAATAGAAGTGATGATGGAGAAGGATGGGAGCTCCCCCTCAGCAAAATGCAGCTGGTCCATGGCAGACAGTGGTGGCTGCATGGGGCAGGGAAATGCAGGGGCTGCAGGGAAATGCAGGGAAGTGCAGGGAAATGCAGAGAAATGCAGGGAATACAGGGATGGGAGTGTAGAAATGTCAGGAGTTGGCTGAGATGAACAATGGGTTTCTACCAGCTGGAAATCTCTTACTTAGTCACTAAAGTTCATGTTGGACCAAGTCCAGTCGCAGAATACCAACCTGGTTTGGGGTAGAAGGGACCTCAGTGCCCATCCTGCCATGGCAGGGACACCTCCACTGTCCCAGGGACACCTTCACTGCCCCAGGGACACCTCCCAGGTGCTCCCAGCCCCAGTGTCCAGCCTGGCCCTGGGCACTGCCAGGGATCCAGGGGCAGCCCCAGCAGCCCTGGACATTACTCGTACAATTCTCTTTGGTCTCACACTGGTTCCCTGGCCTGCTTTGGAGCTCTCAGTAGGGTTTGAAGCAGGGTGAAGCAGGGATTGCAGGTGGCCCTTGACTCCAGGTGACCCCAGACCTGCTGGAGAAGTCCCGAGCCGTGCGTCAGGCCAAGGACGAGCGCACGTTCCACATCTTCTACCAGCTCCTGGCTGGAGCAGGAGAACACCTCAAGTGTAAGCTGGGAATGTCCATCTGACACCTCTTGGGTGCTGAATTTGTTGTTTCAGGGGTACAGGGTGGGTTTGAGTGATTCTGTGGTCGTGAGCAGTGAGCTTTAAAAGGAGAGGCCGGGTGGCTTTGCCCTGAAGTCACTGCTGGGTTGTGCTGGTGTTCAGGGGTCTCAGGATGAGGGAAGTGATGAGAATCTTGACTCCATGTTTCAGAAGGCTGATTTATTATTTTATGATATATATTATATTAAAAGGAAATGATATA
>JAWMQZ010000057.1:11070121-11082657 GCA_035584835.1 Tangara arthus | reverse complement strand
CTCAGGGGACAAATGACACCTGGATGGCCCAATGTCCCCAGGGCTGAGAGGCATCTTTTGAACTTCACCAATCACACAACGCCCTTGCTGGCATACTGAGATTGACAGACAGCTCTCAGCAAGGGGCAAGGGAGGGGAGGGGAGAGGTTGTTGGCACACCTGGGGAAAGAACCGGGATACTGAGACAGGCTAATACATCTCACTGCAACAAGTGCCGGGGGCTGGGGTCATGGGGGTGTGTTAGCTGGGGTACAGGGGGAGGTGACAGAGACAGAGGCTCTGAGTGTCCCCTTGCCTCTGCAGACATCACCCTACAGTGGCTTATCCAGCACTCGAAGTCCAGGCGGAGCTGAGGGCCCTGGCTGGATGGAAGCTGCCATTGTCCAAGCCCATGCCCCTCCCTCCTGCTCTGTCCCTCCAGCTCTCTCTCTAGATGGGTATTTTTAGGGGACCCCAGACTCTGCTGACATTGGGGCAGAGTCCTTGTTTTTATTGTAAAGAAGATGTCTGACTGCCCTCCTGTCCCCCTGTCCTCTCCTCCCCCTCTCTTCCTCCATTTTGGCACTGTTCTGTTGTTGTCTGTGTATACAGTATATATATATGTATATATATTTTAATTTTTTAATTTAAGGGATAGTGCTGTTATTAAATTGGGCCCTGTGAGCAGTAGGAAAGCTGGGGCTCCCCAAGGCCAGCCAAGGGTCAGCACTGGGAGGAGGAGGAGGAGGGTGGTAGCAGAAGGCAGCCCTTGGGGATGGGGCTGTGCCAGCTGCAGGCAGGTCCCTGGGGCTCCCTTTTCCCTTCTCTGGTGTCCTGCTGCTGCCTCCAGGCAGAGACCACCCTGGGGGTGTTGGGGGTGCCCACCTTGCCCTGCCTGGCTCAGGTTGGGGTGGGGGGGATGTGTCAATGCCACCTGCAGGCTTCTCACCCCTCCAGGGGACAGGGATTAGCCACAAGGCACTGCCATCAGCCTCCCCCTGCTGCCTCCACTTCCCCAACACCCCTTGGGGTCCAGGGCCACTTGTCCCCCTGTCCCACGTGTCCCCTGCTCTTGTGCCTGGCCAAATCCTGCCCACTGCCCAGCCTGGCTGCTGGGGGATGATCTGGGGCACTGGTACCAGTGCTGGGGGCCCAGCAGTGCCATCAGCCCTGGGGGAGCTGGGGCTGCCCCCCTGTAACCTCCCAGGAGAGCTGAGCTGGCTCCCCACGTGCCAAGGGGCATCACCTGTGCCCAGCTGGGGCTGCTGGCTCTGCCCTGGCCAGGCACATCCCTTGGGATGCCAGAGAGGGAGGGACATGTGGAGGCACCTGGAGACATGCTCAGAAATATCTGTGCACCCTCAGTGCTGCTCACCAGACCCAGGGGCGTGCTCTGTGCCTGCTCCCCATGCCCTGCTCCCCCTGCTTGCTCCACATTCCTATTCCCTGTGCTCTGCTGTCTGTGCCTGCTCCTCCTTTCCTGCTCCCCATGTCCTGCTCCCCATTCCCTGCTCCCCATGCTTGCACCACATTCCTGCTCCCCATTCCCCCCTCCCCATTCCCCCCTCCCCATTCCCCGTTCCCTGCTCCCCATTCCCTGCTCCCCATGCCCTCTCCCCATGCCCTCCCGGCTCTGCTGCCCTGGCTGGGGGGCACAGGAGCTGTGGGGCAGGGCCAGCATGGCTTGTGGGGACAGTGGTCAGGTCTGTGTGTGCACAGGGGGGTGACAAAGGCTGTGCCATGTCTGTGCCATGGGCTGGGGCTCTCTGGGGCCTGGCCGGGTTGTTTGGGGCCAGTTTGGGGGACTGGGCTGGCACTGGAGGCTGGGGGAGCAGGGGAGGCAGCTGCTGGTCCCAGTGCAGGGCTGGGGCACACAGTGGGGGCCCTGCAGCCCCCCCAGCCCCTTCCCACTGGGCTCCAGGGTGTCAGGCCGGGGATTTACCTTCTGTTCTTGTTTTTGCAGAATTGCACAAAGAGAGGTTTCTTTTTGTTGTTTTTTTTTTTTTTTAATTTAACGACTTGTAAAGTGTTGTCTCCCCCCCACCCTCCCTTTTTTTTTTTTTGTAAGAGATATTTTGACTCAGATTTGACCTCTGTTGGGAAATGATTCTTGTAACTGTACATTTTTTTTGCCTCCTAATAATAAATTAACAATTTTGCGTTGCGGGTGTCGTTGCTGCCACGTTACTTCCTCACCATCTCTGGCACCCATCCTTGGAGGCCCTGCCTGGAAGGGAGGTCCCTGTCCCCTGGGTGGCACTGGGCACTGTGTGGCCACTGAGCAGGCACCTCTGATGGTGTCAGGTCCTTGTTTCCTTGGCCTGGGTACCAAGACCAGCTCAGATACTCCATCCATGCCCATCATTGCTGCTGGACCTTCTGTTGTCCCAGAACTGCTGCAGAGCCCTGCTGGTCTGGGGGGGTTGCAGTGCTCCTGCCCCCTCTCCCTGCTCCCTGCTGGGGGCTGTGCCCACTGCTGCAGGGCTCCTGTGTCCTTTGGAGGTGACCTCCATGTCCCCAGGAGCTGGTGACCGTCGCTGCTGGGGTCCTGGGGTGGCCCTGCCCTGCCCTGCCCTGTCAGCTGCCCCAGGGTGGGAGCAGGGCTGGCCCGGGGGTGCTGCCCCAGGCACGGTGCCAGTGCTGCCTGCACCCCCTGCCCCTCCCCACGCCTGCAGCACAAGCCTGGCTTTGTTCACCCTTGGCCCAGGCTCAGGAGGAGCGATGTGGACCAGGCACATGGGAGGTGCCCTCCCCCAGCAGCCCAGAGCCGCCAGACCCTCCCGGGACCCCGCTGACCCCGCGGGCACTCAAAGGTATGGCCTGGGTATGAGCCCCCCTGTATCCCTGGGCTGAGGTGAGACCCCTCCTCTCCCAAACCGTGGGCCCCAGCACGGGCTCGCAGGGAGGAGGATGAAAGGAAAAACCCAGTTTTGTGCTCTCAAAAGAAAACTGGGGCTTTTGTTTCCCTGGAAACGGCTCTGCGAAAGCGAAGCGCGCGCGGGGCCGGTGGGTGTTGCGCACAAAGCCCGCACTGAGCCCCTGCCTTTCACTGCCCCTGGCAACCGGCTCCCTCTCCCTGGCACTCCGGGGCTGGGTGGCTGCCAGCCCTCGGGACAAGGAGCTCTAACAGCTCCGGTGGACGGGGCTGCGTGGCCAGGCTGCCCTCGGGCAGATCCGTCCTGCCTGCTCCCTGACCCCCCTGGCCCTGCCGGGAACATGTGGGCTTGGAAACCCTGGTGCCCTGAAACTGTCCTCCTGGGACAGTTCTGTCCCTGCAATGGGCACGGGGAGGAGGGCCAGGAGCCCTGTGGGGCAGTTTGGGGAGATGCTCTCACCCCAAGGGGTGCTGGGGGTGGTGGTCCCACCTCTTCCCGCAGCACTGCCCAGCAGCACAGTGCAGCAGC
This sequence comes from Tangara arthus, assembly GCA_035584835.1. NCBI lineage: Eukaryota > Metazoa > Chordata > Aves > Passeriformes > Thraupidae > Tangara > Tangara arthus. Next base: position 11,079,274 of record JAWMQZ010000057.1, on the reverse strand, counting down.
AGCACCTTGGCTGTGCATAGTGCATGTGGGGAACCAGGTTGGGGGCTACTTCAGCCCTGTGCTGGGCTGGCTGGACTTTACTGAGACCAGTTCAGGTCCTACAAATCGCCCCAAACCCAACACTTCAGCAGGCACCCTCTCACTCTCAGCATCACCCCAGAGGGAGGCAGCAAAGGGGCTGGGGGCCTTTCCCCATCTCCCCTGGCTGCTGCCTGCTCTGGCACAGCTGCTCCCTGCCCTCCTGCCCCCCGCTGCCCATGCCCACCCCAGAGCCCCCCAGGTTTAGGGAAGAGCCATTCCAGGGGCTCTCAGGGCTCAGCCCAGCAGTGCCAGCGGCTGCAAGCACAACGTGCTCTAGGTTACTGGTTTATTGAGCTCATACAGGGCACGGCTTGGATCTGTGGGATACGACCAGTTGGACCTTTTCCTCTTGTGGAGGGGCTGGCAGGAGGGGAGGGGACAGGAAGAGGGCAGTTTGTGTTTGCTGTGTCCTCTGGGAGCCATCATGGTCAGCCTCTGTAGTTTCAGGTGAGACCTTTCCAGCACAACGCCATCTCCAGAGCAGAGCCCCAGGGAGCCCGGCCAGGCAGCCGGGGCAGGAGGGTGCTGCTGTCCTCGCTGACCTCTGGGCAGAGGCAAGAGGGTCACCAGGGTAGCCACGGGGACTGGCATTTCAATCCCACCTGCCCAATGCTGGCTTTGAAGCCCATGGCGCAGCCCCCTGAGCCGTCTCTTTCTCTTGTTCCACATCCAGACACGAGTACTAATGGCAGAACAACGCTTGGTCTTGGGAGGAGGTGGTGAAACGATCGCTACGGCTCCCTGGTGGCACTTAGCAAGGCGTGCCAAGGGCCAGGAGGGGCGGGGGGGTCTCCCGGGGCTTGTCGAAGAAGATGGAGGAGGACATCTCTGTTTTGAGCTTGCTGTCGGCGCTGCTCTCGCTGGAGGAGCTGTCGGGGCCGCAGCCCTCGCAGCAGCAGCAGCAGCAGTCCATGAAGGCCTGGCCCAGGGGACGGCAGAGACACAGGAGCAGGACGGGCGTCACGGAGCACTTAAAGAACAGGAAGAACTGGTTGATGAGGTTGAGCAGATCCAAGGTCTGCTTGGACACGTCGGGGGACATGTAGGCCACCACGATGTTGCAGACGTTCTCGGGGGTGGTGCAGAGCCCGTAGATGACGGTCAGGGCGATGATGGTGCAGTTGAGGTGGCCCTCGGCCTGGCCCTGCTTGGCGCCCCGGCTCTCGCTCTTCTTGTCGGGGCCGCGGACGCGCCGCGTCACCAGCTGGCAGCTGACGGTGAAGAGCACGGGCAGGCAGAAGTAGCAGCCAAAGTACCACCACATACGGGCGTTCTGGTAGGTGAGCACCAGAGAGTAGATGGACTCGGGCAGGTTGGACGAGGGTTTCATGGTGCAGAACTCGGTGACCACGCCGGACACGGGCGACGTGTCCCGTGCCAGCTGCCAGAGCAGGATCTCGGGCACCGAGAGCGTCATGGAGCCCACCCAGATGACGGCCAGCTTGGCGATGATGGACTGGCACTGCTCGATGGGCCGCGTGCTGGCCTGGGGGCTGGTGGCTGCGTGGAACCTGTCGATGCCCAGGGCACACAGGCTGAAGGTGGTGACTCCCAGGGACGAGACCTGGTGAGGGAGGAGGCACAACAGGGACATCACAGGGGGCTTGGCTCTGCCAGGCTCGGGGCAAACCCCTGGCAGAGATGAGAATGTTGACTCCATGTTTCAGAAGGCTTGATTTACTATATATATTATATTATATTATATTATATTATATTATATTATATTATATTATATTATATTATATTATATTATATTCTATTCTATTCTATTCTATTCTATTATATTATATATCATATCATATCATATTATCTATACTAAAACTATATTGAAGAAAGAGAAAGGATACATCAGAAGGCTTAACAAGAATGGTAATGAAAAGCTCCTGACTCCTCAGAGCCCCACACAGCTGATGGTGATTGATCATTAAGTAAAAAACAATTCACATGAAACCAATCAAACATGCACCTGTTGGTAAGCAATGTCCAGACCACATTCCAAAGCAGCCAAACACAGGAGAAGTAATCAGATAATTATTATTTACATTTTTCTGTGAGGCTTATCAGCTTCCCAGGAGAAGAAATCCTGCAAAGGGATTTTTCAGCAAATGTCCCAGTGACAGCTGAGGTTGCTGTGCCCTGCTGGGGGGTGCCTGTCCCAAAGAGCTCCTCAGGGCTGGATATCCCAGCTGCACAATAAATCCCTGGGAGGGAGCTCTCAGGGCTGCAGAGATTTGCTAAATATTGATGGGATGTGAGTAAACAGCACAGACTCTTGTAAAATGCTTTATTCAAGTTTACTTTAAGCTGTGCCATTTTCCAGCAGATTTTTGGAGTCTGGCCTAGCCCTTCCAAGGCCATGCAATTGTTCCAGCCCACAGTTTATCTTCTTTTTTGGGTGTTGATGTCTGGGATTATCTGGCCTAACAACTCAAGCTGCTCTGTCAGATCCCACTCCTTATTTTCTACCAAGATGTTTCTGTGGCCTCATCTCAAGCTATTCACAGTTGTCAGAGACTTTCCCCAGACTTTCTGGCTAAATCATGGCAGTTCTCCTTTGCTATTTCATTTTTCTGCAGGCTGGAGAAAGAATTGAGGCAGCATAAATTAAACTTCCCACCCTTCCTGCCACCCCAGAGTCCCTGAGGGTGACAAGAGGGACAATTCCACAGGAATTTAATTCTGTGCTTCCTTTAGAACGCCTGAAAAAGGAGGAGAAGACCCGCCAGGAGTTGGAAAAAGCTAAAAGAAAACTGGATGGGGAAACTACAGACCTGCAGGACCAAATAGCTGAGCTGCAAGCCCAGATTGAGGAGCTGAAGATCCAGCTGGCCAAGAAGGAGGAGGAGCTGCAGGCTGCTGTGGCCAGGTCAGAGCGGGGCAAAGCTGCTCCCCCAAAGTGAATTTCCCCTGGCTGCAGTAGCAGCCAGCTCTGGAGCCCTGTGCTGGGCACAGAAATGGCAGATTTACAGAAATTCAGGGATCCCTCAGCATCCTGGCTCTGCAAACCTGCACAAAGAAGAGGTTTCATGTGGTATAGCAGTGTTTGGGCTCTGGAAGCTTTTTTAATCTCCCAAAACGCAGCCTCAGGAGGGAAAAATGTGTATTTCTTCTTAAAATAAGTGCTGGGCAGCACAGACTTTATCTGGGTTTGTGTGATACTCCTGCAATCCCATGTTGTGCTGAACACCACCTGTCTTTCTAAAGTATAATTTTGTAGGAAGAGAAAACTCTACAGATGGAACTTTTCTGGGGCAGTGTTGAGATCTACAAAATTGGAATACCTGACTGTAAACTAAAGCTTGATAACTCTGATAGTGCACCTTGGCTTTATCTGTGGTACCTTTCATCCATCCCTGCAGGTGTGCAGGCTGGACAGGGCTTGGAGCAGCCTGGGAAGGTGTCCCAGCCCATGAAGGGGTGGGAATTTGAGATGTTTAAGGTTCCAACCCAGCCATTCTATAAATGCTGATATTTATTTTATTGCAGTGGCAGAGTTGAGCTGTGTTTGTAGCTAATTTAAGCAGGAGGTTCTGAGGAGGTGCAGCCCCAGTAACAGTGGTGCCTGTTTGGCAGGGGGGATGAGGAAGCAGTGCAGAAGAACAATGCCCTGAAGGTGATCAGGGAGCTGCAGGCTCAGATTGCCGAGCTCCAGGAGGATCTGGAGTCTGAGAAGGCATCGAGGAACAAGGCAGAAAAGCAGAAAAGGGATCTGAGTGAAGAGCTGGAGGCTTTGAAAACTGAACTGGAAGATACTTTGGACACCACTGCAGCACAGCAAGAGCTGAGGTAGGGTCATGGTCTGTGTAAGAAAGCACCACTGAAATTCAGCTGTGATTTATAAAAACTGAAATGCTGATTTTTGGGTGACCCTTTGTGCTTCCTCCAGGACAAAGAGAGAGCAGGAGGTGGCTGAGCTGAAGAAAGCAATTGAGGAGGAAACCAAAAACCACGAAGCCCAGATCCAGGAGATCAGGCAGAGGCATGCCACTGCCCTGGAGGAGCTCTCTGAGCAGCTTGAACAGGCCAAAAGGGTGAGAGGAAAAGGAACTTTCTGCTTCAGGGGTTATTATATGTATATAATAATATATTACATAAATTAGATATAATATAATATATATACAATATAATATATTATATAATATATTATATATAATATAATATTATATATTATAAATACCAGAGGCAGTGTGGTTCCTTCCAGGAGACCTGAGCTGAGCTTTCCATGATCACAGAGCTAAGCTGGCCTCTAAAAATCCATCCCAGCTGTTGAGATTTCTCATGTTGGTTTGGCAGTGCTGCAGCTGTTCAGCAGCACATCAGTGCTGTGTCCTCTGGTGACCAGCAGAGGCACAGGTGGATCACAGCTCCTGGTCTTGTTCAGAAGGAGAATTAGTCCAAAAAAAGAAGTGTCTGGTTTTTGAAATTACATCTGGGGTCATTCACAAACGTGTGTGTGGACAGTTCCTGTCCTGTGCTGGTGTTTTTATGTATGGTGAATACTGCACAAGCTTCCTTAGCATTCTAAATTAAGTGAGGAATGTAGTAGTTAAACTACGATTTTCACCAGCTTTATTCACCTGAAAATCTTCTGCATGTCTTCTGCTCCTTATTCAATCAATATTCTTAATAAGAGCATGAAAAGATGGAAAAGTACACTGCAATCTGAAACAAAGCTCCTGTGACAAGATGGTGTGATGTGGCAGAAATGACACTTAAACATCCCTGGTGCCAGTGACTGCTTTGTGAAAGGCTCCTGACAAATGTCGGTGCGGTGCTGAGAATTCCTTGTTCTGCACTTCCAGGCTGCTCTGCCCACTCAAATCAGGGCAGCCTTGGTTCATATCTTCCCTTTTATTTCTGTGAGATGAGCCATGCTGAGCTGTTAATGGGCACATTCCTTCCTCCTTGCAGTGCTACCAAAACAGCCATTTCCAGGGCTGCCAGCCCAGATCCTGCCCTGCTGCTCCTCACCCTCACCTGGGGCAGAGCAGCCCGGGTTCCTCAGCCTTTACTGACACCCAGAATGTTCCTCAGCAGCATTTCACACACTGCTGAGCATGGAAACTGATCTGCACTATCATCTGTAGCAGGAAAACATTCACCTGCACCACAGAGCTGAACTTCTCCCCTTTTGTCTTCCCCAGTTCAAAGCAAACCTTGAAAAGAACAAGCAGGGCTTGGAGTCTGACAACAAGGAGCTGGCCTGTGAGGTGAAGGTGCTGCAGCAGGTCAAGGCAGAGTCTGAGCACAAGAGGAAGAAACTCGATGCTCAGGTGCAGGAGCTGACTGCAAAGGTGTCAGAAGGGGAGAGGCTCAGGGTGGAGCTGGCTGAGAAGGCAAACAAGCTGCAGGTAAGGCTCTGGAAATCCTAAAATCCTGGAAAACCATGTGCACAAAGGGCTTGTGGCTGATGTGGGACCTCAGCAAGGGCTCTCATGGGCCTGAGAGGCCTCAAAGTGGTACTGTGACATCATTTCTGGGCTGTGTGACATCATTTCTGGGCAGTGTGAGAGTTGCAGTGGCTTTGAAGGGTTTGCCTTGGCTGGGAACTGAGCAGACTGGGCTGAGCTTTTCCATAGGGATGAACAAAAACTGGTGGTGGCCTCAGGTTTGGTTTGGTGCTCCAGGCTGGGAGCCTGGCAGGGAGGGGGTGCAAGCACAGCCCCATTTTCCTGGGCAATGGAGCAAAGAGGCAAAATGCAGCCGTGGCTGACTCTGAGCCCCAGCAATGAGGGCTTCAGGTAAATGCAGGTGAAGCTCTTCCAGCAGGGAATGGCCCAGCTCTCTGGGGGAAGCTTTCAGGCTGCCTCTCAGTGTGTATAAAAGCAGTGTAGCCCAAAATAATGAGCTGGCACCTGGCAGTGACCTTTCCTCTCTCAGTGATGCTTCAGACCCAGCTGCCACCCTAATGATCCCTGAATTAATGCTTGCATGAAATATATGGTGCTAGAATTAAAAATAACATTAAAGTGTGAATGCAGGGATGAGAGCAAAGTGCTGAATATCAGAGCTCAGTAGCCTGGCTCTGGTTTTGTTACTGCACTTCAGGACTGACATTCAATTTCCTTTTTTGTGGCCAAACCTCAGTGGTTTTAGCTTGCTGTCTCCCTCTGTTTGCTCTGTGCCTGGAGTTTGCTGAGGCTCTGTGCTGTGCAGCTCCAGCCCCAGTGGGATTTGGGCTGTGCTCTCACCTTTGGGCTGCTTGCCTTGCAGAATGAGCTGGACAATGTCTCCAGTCTGCTGGAGGAGGCAGAGAAGAAAGGGATCAAGTTTGCCAAGGATGCAGCCAGTCTGGAATCCCAGCTCCAGGATACACAGGTGTGTGTGTGTGTGTGCAGCAGAGCTGGGCTGGCCATGAGCTCTGCTCCTCAGGGAGCTGCTGACAGAAAACACATTTTCATTCATGCTTTGGAAAGTCCCCTGGGCAGAAGCTGAATTTCCTGTCCAGCCCAGTGAGATGGGATGGGTTGGGATGGCTCAGCCACATGGGGAACCAAGTTTTCATTATCTGAGCTTCACTTCCTGAGAGTTGGGAGTTCTGTTTTATGTCTTTGTCTCTGAGGGAGATAAGAATCAAATAAAAAACCCTTTCCAGGCAGAATTTAATGTCAATATCCTTGGGATATATGAGGAACAACAGTCTTCTTACGGACAGCTTCAAATTCTTACAGCTCAAGTTCAAACTGCCAGGTTTTGGTTCTTAATTAAGAAAATGCAGCTTTCTGCAGATAATCATCACTTCAATATATTTTATCTTGCCTGTATCAAAGTTCTAATGGTGGCCACTTAACTGTGAATAATGTTAATCACAACTGGAGGGGTTTGTAGGGAGCAGGATGGGGGTTACACCTTCCATTAGTTTATGACAGAAGTTTCCACCTTTAAAATGACCTTTACATTGAAACAATGCAGAAAACCTGGAAGCATGCTGCCATTGCAGGATTTGCTGCTCCATGTTCTTCCCAGGTGGTTTTTAATAGGTGCTCTGTGCTTATCTGAAAAAAGCAAAAATGCATTTTGGAGGCGACTTCTGTGCTAGTCCCTTGAAAGATGGGAAAGTATCATCCTTTAATTTCTAGAACAGACTCTGGCAGGGGTTCCCTGACTAGAAATCTGCTTTATGAAGGTTTAAGCGTGCCCAAAATGAATGGTCAGTGGCCTTTGGAGAACCCAAATAACAGATGTCTTCATAAAGCACGTCCTTGTCCCCAAATCTGAGGGAGGATAAACCTGGGAGTCCCCCTGTGAGCTGTGGGGGTTTGGGAGCACACTCAGCCCTGCCCGTGCTGTGTCCCAGGAGCTGCTCCAGGAGGAGACCCGCCAGAAGCTCAACCTCAGCAGCAGGATAAGGCAGCTGGAGGAGGAGAAGAACAACCTGCAGGAGCAGCAGGAGGAGGAGGAGGAGGCCAGGAAGAACCTGGAGAAGCAGATGCTGGCCCTGCAGGCCCAGGTAGGCTGCTGGGAGTGGCAGCCCTTGTATGAGGAGCTGTCCCAAACTGGTGTCCCAGAGCTTTGGGGGACACATCGTGGCACTTCCATGGTGCTGGGGCAGATTTTGGAGTCAGGTTCCCACTGCAGTAATAATTCTGTGTGCCCTGAACTGTGGTGGGCAGGGCTGGGGTCTCTGGGAGCCTGAGGACTGCCAGGTTTGTGTTCCCTTAGCTTGCAGGAACTGCTCCTGCTGCTGCACTCTGCCCCTGTGCCTTTCCTCCCTCTGGTGATGCTCTAAGGGACTCCACTTGCTCTGGTTGAATTTCAGTTGGCCGAGGCCAAGAAGAAGGTGGATGATGACTTGGGAACCATTGAAGGGCTGGAGGAGACCAAGAAGAAGCTGCTGAAGGACATGGAGTCCCTCAGCCAGCGCCTGGAGGAGAAGGCTCTGGCCTATGACAAGCTGGAGAAGACCAAGAACCGCCTGCAGCAGGAGCTGGATGACCTGATGGTGGACCTGGACCACCAGCGCCAGATCGTCTCCAACCTGGAGAAGAAGCAGAAGAAGTTTGATCAGGTACTGCAGTCTCCTGCCACCTGCCTGGCCTTTTAGGGTTTTTAAATGGCACCTTGTTACTGCTGCTGAGCCTTGTGGCAAGGAGGGTCTGGCTGGTGTGCTGTGGTTGTGGGTAAATCTGTGAGCAGCTGGCCTTTGCTAGGAGCAGTCTGTCACTCCCAGTTCTGTGAGGCAAATGCCATCTCTGAGGCTTGTTAGAGCAAGTGATCATGTAGAAAAAGACAATTATGCTGGAACAAAAACTTCAGAGTTCTATCGTAATCCCTCAAGGTAGACTAAAAAAGGATCTGAAAGATGGGAATCATATGAAACTCCAGTCTTGATGAGTGGCTTGCTTCCTCCTCTCACCCCAGAGCAGCTGTAGTTGTTCCCTTACTGGCACTTTGATCACAGCTGAGGGACCAGGCAGCTCCTGAAGGCCAGTTAAACACTGACCATGAGCCACTTCCTGAGTAAAACACCTGAGGCAGGGAGGGCCTGACTGTGGAGCTCAGGAGATGGATTCATTGTTTCTCACGTCCAGATGCTGGCAGAAGAAAAGAACATTTCTGCCAGGTACGCAGAGGAGCGGGACCGTGCTGAGGCAGAGGCCAGGGAGAAGGAAACCAAAGCCCTGTCCCTGGCCAGGGCCCTGGAGGAGGCCCTGGAAGCCAAGGAGGAGTTTGAGAGGCAGAACAAGCAGCTGCGTGCAGATATGGAAGACTTGATGAGCTCCAAAGATGATGTGGGCAAAAACGTGAGTACGGTTCCACAGGCTGTTTGTTCCAGCCTGGGGATAGCAGGGAAAACTCCCTGCCTGGAGAAGGGGCTGTGGGGTGGTGTTCACAGGGGTCCCAGGACCAGGGAAGAGATCTGACTCCATGTTTCAGAAGGCTGATTTATTATTTTATGATATATACATTATATTAAAATTATACTAAAAGAATAGAAGAAAGGATTTCATCAGAAGGCTTGAAAAGAAAGGAAAAGAATGAGAATAAAATCTTCTGACTGACCAGAGAGTCTGAGCCAGCTGACTGTGATTGGCCATTAATTAGAAACAACCACATGAGACCAATCACAGA
>JAWMQZ010000057.1:11041338-11065963 GCA_035584835.1 Tangara arthus | reverse complement strand
CATTCCACAGCAGCAGATAACCATTGTTTACATTTTGTTCTTGAGGCCTCTCAGCTTCTCAGGAGAAAAAATCTTAAGGAAAGGATTTTTCATAAAATGTGTCTGTGACACCTCCCTGCAGGTGGACACGCTCAACACGGAGCTGGCCGGCGAGCGCAGCGCGGCCCAGAAGAGCGAGAACGCGCGGCAGCAGCTGGAGAGGCAGAACAAGGAGCTCAAGGCCAAGCTGCAGGAGCTGGAGGGCTCTGTCAAGTCCAAATTCAAGGCAACAATTTCTACTCTAGAAGCCAAGATTGCACAGCTTGAAGAACAACTCGAGCAGGAAGCCAAGTAAGGGGACAAGACCTGGTTGCCTGTGGGGGTTGAATGGCTGGAAGTTCTGTGCTGGACCTTTCTGAAGGGGCTTGGGTGTATTGTCTGGAGACTCCTGTTCAGGGGATAAGCTTTGACAAGGCAGCTGTAGAGTAACTGGGGCTGGGACTTCCAGAATGGATTTGCTTCCTACCAGCTGCATGAACTCTGCAAGGTGTTGATGTCCCAGAGCCACAAGGTGCTGCAGGAGTTTTCCTGGGACAAGGTGATATGTCCCCTGGGTGTTTCATTAGAGGAACAGCTTATGTGGGACAGCTTGAGATGAATCCTGTGCCCTCTCCAGAAGTCTTTCTGCAGTGAATTATCCATTTGTCCTTGAATCCTATTCTTAAAATTCACTTCTTTAGCTGGTTTGCAGGTGGGGCTTGTCCTACCACCACCTCTGTCCTTTCTGTGCTCTGGGCTCTGCAGCAGGATTGTGTTACTGGTTAAGCAGCAACTTTAAAGCTGCCCTGTCCAATCTCCTTGTCAAGGCACCCTCCGAGTGCTCTTTGTGCCATGCTCACATTGCCCCAGGGCTAAGGCTTTGTGCTCTGAGACCTGCATCCCTTTGTCCCTGCATCCCTACATCCTTTCATCCCTGCATCCCTGTATCCCCATATCCTTACATCCCTATATATCTGCATCCCTGCATCCCTTCGTCCCTGCATCTCTGTATCCCCATATCCTTACATCCCTATATATCTGCATCCCTGCATCCCTACATCCCTGCATCCCTTCATCCCTACATCTCTGCATCCCAGCACATGCATCAGTTGCATTGCTATGTCTGGCATGTTCAGAGCTCATGTTCAGCGGGGCAGATCAGGTGTTCCCAGCCCTCAGGCAGTGGCACCAACGCTGGTTTTGGGCTCTTGCAGGGAAAGAGCAGCTGCCAACAAGCTGGTGAGGCGCACGGAGAAGAAGCTGAAGGAGGTGTTCATGCAGGTGGAGGACGAGCGGCGCCACGCGGACCAGTACAAGGAGCAGGTGGGGGCTCAGTGAAACCTCCTGGGATGGGAAGGGCTTGTGAAGAGGAACTGTAATGGAAAGGGAATTAGAGTGGTGATTAAACCAGCAGGGAAAGCCCAGCAGGGATTCTCTGTGTGTGTGTGAGCTCTGCTGGGATGGGCTGTTCCCACCTTCCTCTCCCAAAGCTGGGATCTCTGTGGTGTTCCAGGGTCCAGGCTGGAGCCTGCATGAGGCTGTGCTCCATCCCCAGTGAGGGCTGTGCTGCATCCCCAGTGAGGGCTGTGCTGCATCCCCAGTGAGGGCTGTGCTGTATCCCCAGTGAGGGCTGTGCTGCATCCCCAGTGAGGGCTGTGCTGCATCCCCAGTGAGGGCTGTGCTGCATCCCCAGTCGGGGCTGTGCTGTATCCCCAGTGAGGGCTGTGCTGCATCCCCAGTGAGGGCTGTGCTGTATCCCCAGTGAGGGCTGCAGCTCAGGGTGACCCCGAGCGCTGGTTTGGTTGCAGATGGAGAAGGCCAACGCCAGGATGAAGCAGCTGAAGCGGCAGCTGGAGGAGGCAGAGGAGGAGGCCACGCGCGCCAACGCCTCGCGGCGCAAGCTGCAGCGCGAGCTGGACGATGCCACGGAGGCCAACGAGGGGCTGAGCAGGGAGGTCAGCACCCTCAAAAACAGGCTAAGGTCAGTGCCTCTGCAACACTGGGGCTGGGATTGACCTGAGCCCACAGAGCCCCCTGGGGCACATCCAGCTGGGGAGCCGCTGGGGTTAGGGGATGGCTCAAACTGGAGCCTGGTGATGAGAACAAGGATATTCCATGGGGATTCTCCTGACAGCTGCAGGGATGGATGGGATATTGGGGAGGAGTCCTTCCCTGGGAGGGTGGGCAGGCCCTGGCACAGGGTGCCCAGAGCAGCCCCTGGATCCCTGGCAGTGCCCAAGGCCAGGCTGGACATTGGGGCTGGGAGCACCTGGGACAGTGGGAGGTGTCGCTGCCATGGCAGGGGTGGAATGAGCTGAACTTTAGGATCCTCCCAGCCCAGCCCAGCCCAGCCCAGCCCAGCCCAGCCCAGCCCCTGCCGTGCTCCTGGGCGGGCCCGGGCGGTGCAGGAGCCTCTCCCAGCGCTGCTCTCCGTTCGCAGGAGGGGGGGACCCATCACCTTCTCCTCGAGCCGCTCGGGCCGGCGGCAGCTGCACATCGAGGGCGCCTCGCTGGAGCTGTCGGACGACGACGCCGAGAGCAAAGGCAGCGATGTGAACGAGGCTCCGCCAGCCCCCGCCGAGTAGCCCCGGCCCCGCCTGCATGCAGAGACCTTTCCAGCCCCGCAGGAGCGCCCCGCAGGAGCGCCCTGCCCTGCCCTCGGAACTGCCTTGTGGCCGGAAAGCTGCCTTACGACCCTCGGCATGTGCTACAAGGTTCCTTATCATAGGTCAACCATGTCTTAAGGCTCTCCAGCCTCACCACACTGTACCCTGCTTCAGATATAGGTACAACTGCTTTTTTATATATAGTAAACAACCGGGATCGTCTCTGTTCAGTGCATCTCTTTTCCAGATACTCATTGTAAAGCCATTTTATAAAGCATCATGTGAAGGATGAAACTTTTTTTTATCAATCCAGAAGCGTCATTCCCAGCGGGTGGGGGGCCAGGACAGACCCCTTGCCGTGGCTGTGCATGCCTTGTGTCCAGCAGCATCCTTCAGGCTCCGGGCTGGCCGCAGCCTCTCGGATCAGTGAAGACCAAACCGCTCCCGTTTCTTTCTTTTCTCCCAATTGTTGTGATCCGCACACGACCCCTGAGTGAACTGTGAAAAACGGCCTTGGGAAGTGTTAGAGGGAAGTGTAGGGATGAGTGAGTAGTGTTCGTTTTTATCCTGCAGTCCCATTTGAAGTGTTCTCAGCTCCATCCGTTCGTGTCCATGCAGTCCAGGCACACCGAGGTGGGTCCCGTCCCCGCGCAGCCCGTGGAGCTCAGAGCCCTGCAGCCACCCGGGCTGGGAGAATGTGAACACCAGTGGGAAATAAACACACAGCACAGGCAAAACTAATTTATTAATGTGAGGCCGAGCCAGGCCGTGGGAGGCCCCGGGTCCTGTGGGGCCGGGGCTCCTGCCCTGGATGGATGGATGTTGCCTGCCTACAGTTAACATGCCAGTGGATGTGAATCCTTTTTTTTTTTGTTGTTGTTTTGTTGTTGTTTTTTTTATTTTGAGCAGTATTACAGTGAGTAGTTAGCGTTCTTTTTTGTTTAAATAGCTGAAAACTGACATTACAGAAAGTGCCTTAGACACTACAGTACTAAGACAACGTTACATATATAATTTGCCTATATAACAATGATTTAATGTATTAATTTTGACTGTGCTTCATATCATGTACCTCTCTAGTCCAAGTGGTATTATTGATATTAGTGACAATGAATCAGTGTTAACTAGGAAACTTCCTCTGCCACATGCTCAAAACCCATGGATTTCCCTTTTTGGTTAAAAGCTTTAACATCTGTCGCAAAGGTTTTGTTGTGTGTGTTTGGATATTTTTAATCAAACTGGCTGTTGACCACCAGGCGTCTGACTGCAAATATCTTGTTTTCTTGTATACCCATATTTCTAGACAATGATTTTTGTAAGACAATAAATTTATTCATTATAGATGCGGCCGCCTGCTCTGTTTACTTACTGGAAGAGCTCTCCCGAGGCTGGCATAGACCTTAATAAACGAGATATGACTGGAAGCTGCCTTTTCCCTTCTTCCTCTTTTGTTTACTTGCTTTTTTTTTTTTGTTTATTTTCCTTTTATTTTGACCTAAATACAGCATCAATGGCTTGGTCCGAGCTGAGCCTTTGCCTTTGAGTGCCACTGGCAGGGCCCAGCTGGAGCACAAAGAAACTCTGAGCTGTGGTACAGGCTCTGGGCTCCTGCCTGAGCAGTCACATCCCCTCTTTTGGGGTCTTGGGGTGCAGAACCTGCCCTGGGGCTGGGCAGGAGCTGGAGTCCAGGGCAGGGGCAGGACACAGGCACAGCCCCGGGCATGGACAGCGGGACCCGGGACGGAGCCGAGCTCGGCCGGAGAGCGGCAGCAGCGGCACAGGCATGGCCCCGGGCACGGGAGGGATGGAACAACCCGGGAGGGGAAGGGATGGAGCAGCCCTGGAAGGGATGGAGCAGCCCGGGAGGGGAAGGGAAGGAGCAGCCCGGGTCCTGTGCACAGGAAACTCCTTCCAGCTGCTCTAAGGAAGCAAAATTCCCCCGAAGGGCTCAGCTGGAGGCTTCCAAGATGTCCCCAGCTGAAATACTGTGTCCCCCTTTCAGTGCCAGGAGCAGAGGCTGGGATGGCCCCAGCAGTGCTCGTTCCCCTGTGCCCAAACTGAGCAACATTCCCAAGGGAAGGGGTGTGGGGTAATGTGGCACTGCCTGAACGCTGCCCCCCACCCCCCGGGCTTGGCAGAAAACCCTGCTGGACAAAGCAAGAGCCACGGCCACTGGTTCTGCAAAATCCACTGATTCCACATTAAAAGAACTTTATTTTTGTAAGATTACTCTCATTTGTTTTCATTCTTTTGAAACCACATCATGTCAGTGGCACCAGGGTGGAACGGTACATCCTATGGAAACATGCCAGAGAGAGCCTGAATAAATAAAGCTACAAAGCCCAAGTTATGTACAAAGACCTCAGGCAAAGGTATTATGTTTACAAATCTATGTACAATAAAACAAATGTAAACAGTCAAATGCAGCAGAGGATGCACAGGAAGGAAGGACCATACAAACCCTAATGGCAAAGGGACAATCCCACCTCCACTGCTGGGCCAGTGGGGTTTTTTTCTCAGCATTTGTAACTCAACCACCTGGGAGCTGCAGAGCCCCTGACCGACGACTGCTGAACCCTCAGCTCCAACCCTGGCTCCATTTGCTGGATCAGAATAAAAATCCACTGACTCTGAGGCACATGGACAGAAAAACCACACAGATGTGTTGCCTGAAAAGACCCACACGGTTCAGTCGCCCCAAAGTGTCAGAGCAGCCCCCAGGTGAGGCTGCACAGTCCAGTCCTACAGCACGGGGAGTGATGGGCAGGGGGCTCCTGGGGCCAGGGGAGCAGCAGCTTCCTAAAGCTCCCATGGGGTCGCTGTGAGTGGGGTGAGGGACGGGGGCCAGCAGGGCCAGGGAGCTGTGGGGCAGCCCTGGGCACACCTGAGGGCACAGCCCTGCCCTGGGCACACCTGAGGGCACAGCCCCTGGCCACAGCACTGCCCACCCTGCTCCAGGGAGAACAGCCCAGCCATGCCAGGCCCAGCTGGGGGCTGGGGTGGGCACAGAGCCTGGCTCTGAGTGTGTGTCCAGCTGTCCAGCGGGCATGGACCCGGCCTGGCCAGGCTGGAGCTGCTCACCCAGCCCTGCTCTGACTGCCCTGGGTGCAGCTGCCCCTGAGAGAGCACCTGGGGCTGATCCCAAGTGCCAATGGCCCCAGGGCCACCGCTGGCCACCCCAGGGCACTTCCACGAGCTCTGAGAGCAGCAGCTGCAGGGCCTGGCAGGGGACAGGGACAGGGGGGACTGGCAGAGGAGGGGACAAGGCTCTGTCAGACCTAAGTGAGAGGAGAGGGAAAGCCAAGGGGGCGAGGCTGGGCCTGGCCCTAGGCAGAGCAGGACTCGGTGTCCCCCAGCACAGCAGGACTCACTGTCCCCAAGCACAGCAGGACTCTGTGGCCCCAGGCAGAGCACGAGTCACTGTCCCCACGCACAGCAGAGGTGGCAGCTGGTGGGGCCGGGGCAGAGAACGTCCACTACAGCGAGAGCAGAAAACAAACTGTATTGACAGGACATGGAGGGCCGTGGGCTCGGGGTCTCCTCTCAGGCCATGTTCCAGCAATGGGGTGGCAATGGGGAGGAATCAGGAGCAGTTCTTCTCGAGGTGGGCTGAGAAAAGCATCCAAGTCCAAGCCCTGGGGGCTCATACGCTCAGGGGGAGCATTCCCGGCGCCGAGGACGGGCGGGAGCCCCCCAGGCCGGGGGGGCCTTGGTCAAAGCCATTCACTGCCCTGGGGACAAGAGACAGCCCGTTAGGGGAGCAGCAGCCAGGACAGGCACTGCGCTGACCCTGCTCCTCCCTCCTTCCCTCCTCCATCCCTGCCAGCAGGGCAGGACAGCCCCAGCTGGGTGCCCATGCCAGGGCTGGAGCTGGCACGGCCTGGCCGAGGTCACTGTGCCAGGGGGACACAGAGCCTGAGCCTGCTGGGGCTCAGCAGGGGCTGGGCAGGGTCAGGGCAGCCCCCAGGGCATCCCCACCTGTCCCTGCCCTGGCACACAGTGCCCTGTGCTGGAGCCCAGGCACTGCCCCGTGTCCCTGTGCCCAGAGGGGACACACACACACACACACACACACACACACACTCAGCAGTGTCCCAGTCCCGCGTCCCTGTGCCCAGAGGGGACACTCACACACACTCTCAGCAGTGTCACAGCCCTGTGTCCCTGTGCCCAGAGGGGACACACACACACACACACACTCTCAGCAGTGTCACAGCCCTGTGTCCGTGTCCCTGTGCCCAGAGCCAAGGCACAGCCCCGTGTCCCTGTGGTCAGAGAGGACACACACACACACACTCAGCAGTGTCCCAGCCCCGTGTCCCTGTGCCCAGAGCCAAGGCACAGCCCCGTGTCCCTGTGCCCAGGAGGACACACACACTCACACTCACACACACTCAGCAGTGTCCCAGCCCAGCAGAGCTGCCTCTGTGCTCCTCAATCCCCACTGGGCTGCAGAGGAGGCTCCCAGTGCTGAACCTGGGATGCAGAGGCTCCCCCTCCCCAGTGTCCTGCTGGAGCTGTGCAGCTCCTGCCTTCCCACAGCAGCCTGTGGGTCCAGCAGCTTTTCCACATCTCCTGGAGCTCCTGCCAGCCAGGAGCAGCATCCCCTGCTAGAAATGTCCCTGCAGTGGCTCCTCAGGGATGTTTCTGACTGCCTGCCCCTGCAGTGCCATGGACTTGTGTCCATGTCCAACCACTCTCTGCCCTGATTACTAATTTGGACTCATTAATCATTAATCTGCATTTCAAGCTGTATTTTGTACTTAGCACCTCATGCCCAAGACTCCCTCAGCTCTAAGTATCCAACAAATCCTGGGTGCAAGATTTTCCTGGAGCTGACCAGCCCGGCCTGCAGGGGAAATGGAGCTGCTAAAGCACACCTGGACACCTGGAACTGCCCCAGGTGCTTCCAGCTGCCACAGCTGGGCAGGCAGGGACAGTGACACAGAGCAGGGACACTGCTGTCCCCACCCACGCTGTCCCCTCCCTGTGCCCTTGTGTGCTTTCCTGCCAGCCACAACCACACCACTGCACATCAGCAGGTCAAGAGCCACAAAACGCTGGAGGAAAATCCCAAGCAGAGGGCAAACCTTCCAAATGAACTCCATCCACGAATCCACACTTCCCCTGCACCCCTGCTGTGACCAGTGCCATCAGAAACATGCACTTATGGAAGTATTAAACAGAATTAAACAGAATTAAACAAAGCAAGCAGCACTCAGGCTTATGTTTGCAACAGGTCACAGCAGCAGAGAGGTTTATTTCAAGTCAGGAGAAAGAGCAATTGCACTCAGGCTTTGATCAGGGCCCATTAGTGTGGCACTACCAACTACCTCGTGCAGTTAGCAGAGCCCCAGCCCTGCCCCAAGCCCCAGGTTACACCACATGCAGCCAATCAGTGCAAATGAATTCATTTACCCATGACCAAGGTGGGGAATATGACCTTCTCACGCCTAGTGGAGAGAAAGGGAAAGTTTATGCACACAAAAATGACATTCCTGAGCACAGAGCAGCTGTGCCAAGCAGAGGTGCCCAACCAAGGCTCAGCAAAGCTCTGCACAGCGAGGCTGCTCTGCATGGGCAGCACAGCACAGCCACACACAGCTCCCCTCTCCCAGGGAACCTTCCAATGGGTCAGGGACTGGGAAAATGCAGATTTCCCAGCCTGGTACTGTGGTCAGGGCTGGGGGAACAGTGCAGACACCTCTGACTGCTGGGTGTGAGCACAGGCACTTCTCATGTTAAACTTCAGCTCCTTCATTAAAACAAAGCCCAAGGGATCCACAAAACCAGCCAAGAACAAACAGCAGCTGTGAGGACACAGGCACCCAGGACTGCAGGAAGGGGAACAAGCACCTCAGGCTGGCAGTCCAGGGCCCTGCAGAGCCCAGAGCAGCTCTGCTTCCTGGACAAAACTGGACTGACATTAACGACCAATTAACAATAATTACAACAGCAAGATACAAGTATCCATCCTGAGGACCATCCTCAGGTGCTCTTCTGCCATTGCCTGGCATCTGGACAGAACCTGCATGTTCCTGAAGGGACAAATCTGCAGGAAACTCATCTTACACCAGACACTGCTGAGTTTTTAACAAGCAGATAAACCCTGACTGCCCCAGGTCTGCAGGCAAGATCTGGTGCAAGCCCTGCTGTGCCTCTTTAGGCCTCCCCTAAAGAGGGGGCTTGACAAGAGCTGGAGACAGCGCAGGTATTTCAGTGAAATGGCAGAGGAGGACAGCAAACAGAGCTGTAACAGAGCTGTAATGGTGTGGCTGAGCTATCTGTGCCCAACCCAGCACTCTGCACCAGCTGCTCCTGGGGCAGTGACTGCAGAGTGGAGCAGGGCTGCACTCACAGCTGGAGCAGTCACACCTGGAGAAGGGCTGTACTCACAGCTGTGTCAGAGTCACACCTGGAGCAGGGTTACACCTGGAGCAGAGTTACACTCACACTTGGAATAGGGCTGCATTCACACCTGGGTCAGAGTCACACCTGGGTCAGGGCTGCACTCACACCTGGAGCAGGGTTACACCTGGAGCAGGGTTACACACACACCTGGAGCAGGGTGACACACACACCTGGGTCACTGTTACACATGCACAGATGGAGCAGTGTCACACTCACAGATGAATCAGAGCCACACCTGGAGCACAGTCACACCTGGGTCAGGGTTACACTCCCACCTGGAGCAGGGTTACACCTGGGTCAGGGTTACACTCACACTTGTGTCAGGGTTACACTCACACCTGGAGCAGGGTCACACTCACACCTGGGTCAGGGTCACACACTCACACCTGGAGCAGGGTTACACTCACACCTGGGTCACAGTTACACACTCACACCTGGGTCAGGGTCACACACTCACACCTGGAGCAGGGTCACACTCACACCTGGGTCACTGTTACACACTCACACCTGGAGCAGGGTCACACTCATACCTGGGTCACTGTTACACACTCACAGATGGAGCAGGGTCACACTCACACCTGAGTCAGGGCTGCACTCACACCTGGAGCAGGGTCACACTCACAGATGGAGCAGGGTTACACTCACACTGTGTCAGGGCTGCTCCCCCAGCCCAGCCGCCAGGGCCCAGCCAGGCTTTCCAGAGCCGCCCTGGAGCAGAGCACGGGCACTGCCAGCTCCTGCTGGGCTCAGAGTGCCTCAAGGCACAGCCTGGGAGCAGCCCAGGGGCTGAGGGGACAAGGACAGGACAGCGGGGCCGTGCAGCACCTCTGGCCACTCGCAGAGAAGCACACGAACACTTCCAGCCCTGTTCCTGCCCACTCCCCCCCTCAGCTCTGCTGCAGCATTTCCTTCCAGGCTTTCCCAGCCTGCTCCTCCCTCCAGGCAGCCAGCCCTGCCAAGGAGTGTGATGACAATCTGCATAATTAAAAGTGACCCCCAGCCCAGAGAGCAATCAGCTTATTGTCCCAGCACACCTCAATATAGCCCTGCTGCCTGCCAGGAGCTGCCATAATCCCCCCAGCACCTCCCTGCTCCCTGCAGGAGCACTGCTGGGGAGGCACAGCCCAGCCCTGCAGCACACACAGCCCCAAGGGCTGATCTGCACGGGATTTCAAGGCTCTGAATCCTTCCTTTCCAAACACCAGCGGCTGCAGAAGCTCCCAGTGCCAGTTTCTAGGGTGCAGCTCGCCCTGCTCCCCTCACAGCCCCACTGAGGATGGATGTGGGCAGCTCAGCTGGCTGCTCTGGCACTTCCAGGTTGGAACCAGCTGCTTTCATTCTCTGAAATAAATGCAGGATTGAGGAAGTGCTGAGTATCAGCATTGAACTGTAACACGAAGACACACAGGGGGCATGGAGGCTGCTTGCCCTCAGCACCACTGGAGCACCCTGTGCTTTCCACCTCTGTGGCCCTGAGCAGGGAGGAACTGGGGAATCCCTCCTGCAGCAGCACTGCCAGCATCCCAGAGGGAGCTCTGAGCACACACACACGGGCTCCGTGTTCCCAGGACAGCAATCCCTGCTCCGAGGCCGGCCCACAGCAGGGAGGAGCCACAACTCCATCACCAACGGCTCATCCCTGCCCTCCTGGAGGGGTGTGAGCACCAGGACTCCCTCCCTCCTTCCAGAAAACATCCCTGCCTGCCCTCAGCTCTGAGAGGCAATCTCCAGCTGTGGTTCTGCACCTCCCCAGAGCACAGCTGCAGCTTGGGCACCCCCTCCTCTGCCCCTCAGATGCCCATTGCCCACTGCCTGGGGTTGGTACAGCCACCAGATCAGGCAGCTGCCCTCAGAGGGCTCATTCCTCAGTGCCTGGGGTTGGTACAGCCACCAGGAGATGGGGCAGATGCCCTCAGAGGGCTCATTCCCCACTGCCTGAGGCTGGTACAGCCACCAGGAGATGGGGCAGGAGTGGCACTGCCACCCCACACCTGCTTTTCTCTCTGTTTCACAGGAACCCCCTGCAGCCCTTGCTCCATGAGCTGTTCCTCCTAGAGCAGAGCTGTGGGGGCTAAGGAGGGGCCTTGAGCAGTGCCCCAGGGGCTCCCCCAGGGCACAGCAGGGCCTGACTCACTCACCCCTTGTCAAAGAAGGACGTGTGCCCTGGGTGTGGGTACTTGGTGCCGTTGCTGCTCAGCACGGCGCTGCTGACGTTCCCTGAAATGTAGGATTTCCGTGATGCCTGGTCCTTTGCAAAGTTCCTGCAAGCAGCTAATTTGGATTCTAAGGCCTGTGGAAGGGGAGGAAAGAACAGTGTTAAAGAAGTGACACCATGAAGAGGGAAGTATTTTGCTGCTCATGAGCCCCAGGTTGCCATGATCAGCACTCCAGTGTGATCACCCTTGGCAAAAAAATGGGAACAGAGCTGTCATTTCCTCGTCACCCCACCACAAAGGAAACACACAGATGCTGATGCAGACTGCCAGACATTACTCAGCTCCACGAGGGCTCAGATTTGAGAACAGATGAACTCTGAAATAATTACCCAAGATAAGGAAGCCAAATCCTAGCAGAAGTTACCCAAACTTCTTCCCTCAGCAGCTGCCTTGAGCTGATCAGAGCACTGAGAGCCTAAAGCAGAATCCTCAAGCTGTGCACACAGAAAGTTGCTTTTTCTACCAGGACAATGCCTCCTGGAATTTCTTTCTTAATCTTGGCTTGCAAAATAAAGTCAATTTCTAAAGTTTCACTGCCATTCTTCCAAACAGGCCTGGTGAGGTTTTTCCCGCCCCCCCCATGTAAAGTGCCAGTGACTCCTGGAAGGAGGAGCAACATCCTGATTCTGTCCTTTGGTCCAGAGCATCACCTGCCCTTCCTGCCCCCATCAGAGGCTGAGTATCCACTTTATTCTGAATATCCACTTTATTCTGAATATCCACATGGTGCCTGAAGTCCTCACTCATCACAGCCTCCAGAACATTGCAATTGCCTCCACTGGGGACTGAAATCCGTCTCCCCAAATGTGGGCTTTGCTCCTGTTCTGCACAGAAGACTCCATTAGGAGGGCACTGACATGCTGCCACAGGTGAGTGAGCCCTGTGCACACTCCTAGGAATCCCTGGAAGTTTATTTAGGGGTTATGGACTATGCAGGCAGCTGCAGGCAGCTCTGGGTGTCACAGATTGTCCCCTGGCCACAGGCAGTGTCCCCTGAGCCCTGTCGCAGCTGCAGGCAGGGAAGCAGAGGGGAAACCTCCTGCAGAGACAGGAGTGCAAAGCTTGGGATGGGGCACAGCCCCAAATAACTGAGCAGCCTCTGAGTGCTCCAGAGCCCTGTCCCAGGGCCAGTGTGGCTCAGGCAGGTTGGAGAGCAGCTTGCTTATTTGGCATTTCCTGTCCTGGCAGAGTAATCCCAGGGATTGGCACTAAGCTCCCCAAATCCCCTGCAGACTCTTGCTCACAATGATCCCCTGTGAAACGTGTCACTGCTAACCCCCAGCTGTCCTGCTGCCCTTTCAAACCAGGCCTGAGCTCCAAGGGGAGCAGCCAGGGCGTTTTTCATGTCCAAGCCTGCTAAAACAACTGTGTGAACTGTGTGCAGTGCAGCTCCTGGCAGGCTGCAGGGGCACAGGGCAGAGCCAGCCACAGCTGCCCTGAGCTCCACTCACACTCCAGCCTCCACGGCTCAGAGCAGCTCCTGGCAGCTCCAAAGTCATTGCTGCTTCCAAGGGGAGAGCCTGGGTCCTGAGCAGCACTGCAGCAGATGTTCAGAGCAGTTCTTCTCTGCTGACAGTGTAATCCCTTTAAAGGCTCATGCATTTCACTTCCCCACCAGCCACAGATGGGAGCATTTGGCTTTCTCCTCATTTATTTCCTCACTTTCTTACCAAAGGTTTCCAGGCTGGCTTTTCTTTCAGTATCTGTGGCAGATCTCCATGGGAGAGGAGCTGTCCCACCCTGGCAGGGACATCCCAGCTCCTGCTCACCCAGGGCCTGAGCTCCAGCTCTGCAGCCCAGGCAGAGGAAGCTGCAGGCCCAGCAAAGGTAAGAATAAGCTGGCAGTGTCTAACCCAGCACTTGAAAAATTTCTATTTCAAACATGAATTTTTTCATCCCAAACTGGATACAGAAATATAGGATCAGGCTTTAAAAATCAAAATAATTAAGAAAAAATAAAGCATTATCAAGTACTAAGCAGTGAATGGATGATTTGGCAGCTCCAGAATGCACCCAGCAGGGCCCACGCTGTGCTGTGAGGGAGCACAGGGACGGGAGCCCCAGGGAGAGGCAGAGCTCAGCACTCACCCCCACTTTGCGTAGCAGATCTCCCACGATGTTGAGTGCAGATATTCGAGCTGAAGGAGTGAGTGGGCTGGTTCCAAACCCATTTGGTATAGCTGCAACACAGACACCTCTCATTACTTCACTCCTCCACAGCTCAGGTTCTTCAAAAATTTAAATAAATCAGCTTCTACATTAAAAACAAACCCCAAACAAATCTACAGTCTTGCTGCAGACATTTCATGCAATTACCCACAGTAACTGCAGGATCACTAGGCAGTGAGGATGATAAAGCTTAATTCCTGCCCTGGCTGCCATCAGCCCCCCCAGCAGAGTTCATGCCCTCTCCATCTGCAAGGCTACTGACTGCAACCCATCCCAGCAGCCAGAGCTGCCTCTGAAACACCCACTGTTAATCCCTGGGACTGCCCAGAGCCTCCAGATGGGAAAAGGGGCTGGGCTGACATCCCACTGCCCCACACAGGAAACAGGACCCCTGAGAAGTCACTGTGGTGACAGAGACTCCAAATTCCTGACCCTGCTCACCCACCACTGCTGCTGCACACTGAGCAGAATTACCAGTCCCTGCACTCCCAAATATCTGCAGGGCCCCAGTGCAGGGTGCAAACCCCTGTCAGCCCCAAAGGCAGTGCCCAAGCTTCACTGTCCTCTGAAAGCCATGGAAAGCTTCTTCAAAAGGAATAATCAAAGAAACAGGAGAAAAGGATGAGAAGAACATGACAGCATCTGGCTCTCAGAGATGTACCAAGGATGTGGGGAAGAGCCAGCCCAGAGCTCCTTTTCCCCCCAGCCCAGAGCTCCTTTTCCCCCCAGCCCAGAGCTCCTTTTTCCCCCAGCCATGTTCCAAAGCTGAGCATCAATCAGTGCCCCAGTGTCACAGACACATTTTCTGAAAAATCCTTTCATTAGGATATTTTCTCCTGAGAAGCTGGGAAGCTTCAGCTACTCCATGTTTTGCTGCTTTGGAATGTGATTTGGAGAACTGTTTACACAGCATGTGAAATTGTTTTTACTTGATGACCAATGACAGCCACCTGTGTCGAGGCTGTGAGCAGTCACAAGATTTTATTATCATCCCTTTCCTTTCTTTTCCTTTCTAGCCTTCTGATGAAATCCTTTCTTCTATTCTTTTAGTATAGTTTTAATATATCAATATAACATAATATAACATAACATAACATAATATAATATAATAATAAAATATAAAATATATTACATTACATTATATTATATTGAATATTATATTATATTATATTTTATATTATATTATATTGAATATTATGTTATATTATATTGAATATTATATTATATTACATTACATTATATTATATTTATCAGAAAATAATAAATCAGCCTTCTGAAACATGGAGTCAAGATTCTCATCTCTTCCCATGCCATCGTTGCCTGCAAATTTAACATTTGGTGACCCCGAGTGAGGAACATTGCCACACCCCAGCTCAGGTGGGGCTGTGCTCTCAGGGCTCTGCCCAGGTACAGCCCAGCCAGGTGGGCAGCAGAGCACTGGGACATTACCTCAGACCCAATTCCTCCCAAAACCCGTGCCAAAAGTCAGTCATGAGCTTAAAGAGCCTTGTGCAAACAGGGCTCAGCTCTCAGACCTTTTCTCCAGATGGCCAGAGGCTCAAGCCTGCTCTCCCTGAATCGATGGCAGGATTCCCACTCAGCAGAAGGGAAGCATGACCTCCTCCCAAACTGGGTGTTGCCAGCAGCAGCCTGCTCATTCCAGCACTAGGAAAGGGCAGGGCTGCTCCCTCCAGCTGCTCTGCAAGGCACCAGGACACTCCTCTGGCCTGGCTGATTGAACAGGACTATGGGAAGCAGGAGACTCTGACTTCAAAGGGGCTCTGAGGCAGCAGCACCACAAATACCAGTCACAAATACCAGGGGCAGTGCAGTGGCCTGGCTGGCTCTGGGCACAAACCACACTGCCCCTCCTGCTGCAACAGGAACCAGCTGATGATCAGGGGCAACTGCACTGCTCAAGGAATCCAAAGTCTTTGGGGTGTTTGGGGTTTTTCTGATATTTTCCCTTTAAGGAACAATGAAATGCTCGAGCTGAGCAGCAAAGAAAAGATCTTCGTGGTGCAAACGTGAAGGGAACAGGGGGTTTGCAGCCTTCACCTCTTGGCACGTTCCAGGTCATCGTTGGCCTGCTCCAGCTCTCTCACATATTTGTGCAGCTGGTCTTTGATGGCCCTTGTCTGGCTCAGGTCATCCTCCAACAACGACACCTGCTTGTAACTCTGGGCATACTGGTGCTCCAGTTTCTCCTGAAACAAAGCACAGGGAGATAAACATCAGCTGCTGGCACTGGCCAAGCCATCAGCACAAAAAGTGTCACTCTGTGCGCAGCATGCTGGTTTGGGACTGAAACTGGAGAGGGAGAAGGAACAGGCTGTGAGCCTCAGAGCTGGCCCCAGTGCAGAATGGCACAGCTGCCTCTCAGGGATGCAGCCCTGCATCTGCTCCCCTCAGCCTGCACTGACAGCTGCTCCAAGAGGGCAGGGAGACATCCAAGTGCCCTGCCAGCCTCCCCTCTGTGCCCTGCCAGCCTCCCCTCTGTGCCCCTGCCCTGCCAGCCTCCCCTCTGTGCCCTGCCAGCCTCCCCTCTGTGCCCTGCCCTGCCAGCCTCCCCTCTGTGCCCTGCCCTGCCAGCACCCACCTCCACTGCAGAAATTCTGGTGTGTCCATTGGCAGAAATGGGCCACTGAAATCTGTCACAAAACCTCCAGGCCCACAGACTCATCCTCTGTGAGGAATTCACTGCCAAAAACCCTCTGAGGGCCTAAGAAGAAACTCCTGAGCTCATAGAACACATCCTGACCCTGAAGGTACAGCTGGGACTGGAGACACAAAGCAATCCCATAAACCCTCCTTCCACTGGGTGAATTTCCAACCTCTGCCTTCACTAAATAAGCCAAGACTGCCCAAAATGATGCTTTTTCTATTGAAGACAGGCAAGAACTTGTTAACACAGAGGCATCAATTGAGAGCCACCTTTTGCAGATCCTTCAGCAGTTCCTGGCTCCACAGATAAGGTTGTGAATGGATTGGAGGCTCCTTGAGAGATGTGCACAAATCACCCAATTCCTGCTTTCTTTGGGGTCTCATGAAACCAGGGAGACCCTGAGGCCACCAAGACTGGTTTGCAAGGAAAGGTGACAAGGCAGTGGCCTGACAAACCCCCTGTGCTGTGCCCTGTTGCTATGCTGCTGGTCCCTGTGGAACAAACAAAGCTCCTCCCTGGCACAGCCTGGGGAATTCAAAGCAGCACAAACTCCAGGACCAAGTTTCATGACGTGAACAAGAAAAATTCTGCCAGAAATGTCCCTGGCCTTATTTGGGGTACACGCCATGCTTCAGTGTGGATCTTAACCAGACATCTCCTTTTTAATTTGGGTATTCAGTGCCCAAGAGCAGCCCAGTTGATTCAAAAAGAGATCCAAGATGAGCTGAAAGGAAAAGCAGCACGACCACAGAGAAAACCCACCTTTAATGTTTCCACTTCATATTTCAGTCTTTGGTTATCTGCTTGCAAATCTCTGTTCCTCTGCTCAGCTTGCACTAGCTGTGCCTCCAACTCAGCTTCTAATTCCCTGCTTCCCTCCTGGAACTCAGCCAGCTCTTCACGAGCCTCCTGGAAGCTGCAAGGAGAGGATTGCATCAGTGGGAAAGGCAGCATCTCCCAAGTTACAACAAAACCTGCAGCTCTTCTCTAAGAAAAAGCTGAAAAACACAGTTTTAAAGCACTTAAGTGCCATCCATAGGCCTCTAAGGGGAAAAAGAAAAATTGGGAAAATAGAGAAATTGCATTAAGCTAAGCTATTGAAGGAAATTAATTCTCTTACATCAAACCCAGCAGCCACCTGGAATGCCTGTGTGGAATCAAAGCTATTTACAGCATTCAAGGGAGCCTGAGAAGCACTTTGTGCTCCATTAGCTCTCACCGCTGGCAGACTTTATGGAACAGACAATGAATTAAGCAAACATTTAACCAGATTTTGGTCAGCAGCTGAAGAGAGAACAACAGTTTCTGCATCTCTGCACTAGCTGGAAAATTAAAGTTAGTAAAAATCCTGCAGAGTCAGGAGGGCAGGACATGCCTGCCTCATTCCACTGTGAGTTATTAAATACCAGAAGTAGCCGGCCCACATACTCTGCTTATTAAATTTGCATCTTTACCATATGTAATAGCTGAGCCCTGAGCAAGCAGCAGAGGAAACCACCGAGGCTTTGGGCAACAACACATCCAGTGGTGCCTCAGATGGAATTCCTGAGCCACAAGAACAGCTCAGGGTTCTCCACACAGACAGGTCCCTCCACATTCCCAAAAAACCCCAAACCAAACAAGAAACCCCACCTGGACCTTGGGCTCTTTGGGCTTGAGAGGGATTTAACTCCAAACAAACCTCAGCCCCAGTCCCCCCAGAGATGCACAGCACTGCTCCAGAGAGCAGCTGCAGCTTCTCCTGGCACTTTGGGTGCCAAAGCCCTGTAAATGATCCAAACCACGGGCACAGGCAGGACCAGGAGCCATGGAACACTTGGATAAAATGCAGCAGACACCAAATCAGGCACTTTTCATACCAGTAACTCCACTACAAGAAGCTTGAGGGAACAGGAATGATACAAGGCAAGCCCAAAGGCGCCTTCTTGTGATAAAACATCAAGATACCACTCAAGGCAGCACTTTAATTACACAAAGGTGCACATGATCATAGAAAGGCTCTGCTCTTGCTCAAACATGCTCAAAACATAGCCTGCAGTTCTTGGCATGGTGACACTGGGCAAGGAACACTCAGCTCCCACAGAGATGGAAATTTTAAAGCTGGGAATCCTTTCCAGAGAATTCTCTTCTCACAGGTTTTCTCTGAAGTATCTAATGACCATCTTGGTGTGGCCTTGCAGAGGAACAGATTAAACAGCCATCATTAAGATCCAAATCCTGGTCATTAAGAACGAAATTCAGCTTGCAAATCCACAATACCTTTGCTTGTACTTCAAGGAAAGCTCTTTCCAATAGGCAGTTTCCTCCTTTGGACTCGAAAAAGTAGGGATTTCTTCACTGTCCATGATCAACACGACCTGCAGGACACAAACACAGGGATACACTCAGGACAAACCCGGGCAGATCACCCCAAAACTCTGCTCAGTCCTGGGTTTTCCAGGCACCAGGATTGGCTCCCAGACTTCAGCCAGATGCCAGGAGTCCCTCCCAGGGCTCACCCAGCACTCAGAGCTGCCCCAAGGAGCCCCAGGACTTTGCCCAGCCTCTGCAAGGGCTCCTGGAGCAGATGAAATGAGAGCAGAAGGTCTGGTTGTATTTTGTAGCTGCCGCCAAAACTCCAGTGGTGCCACAATGTCACAGACATGTTTTATGAAAAATCCTTTCCTCAGGATTTTTTCTCCTGAGAAGCTGAGAGACCTCAAAAACAAAATGTAAACAATGGTTATCTGCTGCTATAAAATACAACAAGTAGATTTGTGATTGGTCTCATGTGGTTGTTTCTAATTAATGGCCAATCACAGTCCAGCTGTCCAAACTGTCTCAGTCAGACACAAACCTTTGTTATCACTCCTTTTTCTATTCTTAGCTAGCTTTCTGATGAAATCCTTTCTTCTATTCTTTTAGTATAGTTTTAATAATATATATATCATAAAATAATAAATCAAGCCTTCTGAAACATGGAGTCAGATCCTTGTCTCTTCTCTCATCCTAAAACCCCTGTGAACATCACCACAATTAGTGACCCTGAGTGACAAAAAATTCCCACACCACAAGGCCTCTCAGGGCTGGTCACACACTCAAATTCACAGCTCTATCAGTTTCCACTTTACTCCATTAAATGTTCTGAAGAGATTTTGCCTCCTGCCACCCCACAGTGACTGCACTGAGGCTGCTTTCAGAGCTGCAAGGTGAGCAGGGAAGGAGGATGGACACTCCAGGTGAGGGAACCACAAACAGCTCTGTGTGCACATCAAAACTCAACTTATTCTTCCTGCAGCAAGTCCTGGCTAATTCCCACTTGTGTCACATGCAGGTAACAGGAATTATCCACGTGGTCCTGCTGCCTCAGCCAGCCACAAGGAAGATCAGCCTGTCCCAGAAACGGCATGGACACGTCACAGAGGAGTGTTCAGAGAAGTCTCCCACACCAAGGCACTGGAGATCCCCTCTCCATGAGGATCCTGCTTTCTTGGACCTGCCCAGGCTATCAGCCAGCACAGGAAACACAACCCAACATACCTTTGGTGTGGTTTTCATGGTTTTATATGGTCTAGGGGACACATCAGAGGCCTCGGCACACGCCAGGTCTCAGAGGTGATGAAGGAGATAAAAAGCAGAGCAGGACCAGGAGAACGCTCAGACCCCAGCCAGGAGATGCACCATTGCTGAGCCCTCCCCAGGCAATCCCACAGCTCTTTAGGGAATTTGTTTTTCTCCTCACAAAGCCAAGCCTCAAATTCTGCCCTCACCACCCCAAAAAAGAATGGGGTGAACCCAAGCTCCCCTGTGCTCCAAGCAGAGGCTGTGAACAATGCCTGCACCAAGCCCATTGATCAGGAGAGCTGACCTAAAAGTCCTGACTCCAACAGCCATCACTTCCCAGCCAAGCCTGTCCCCTCAGGCTAAAACTGTCACACTAATGTGCTCTGTATCTCAGTGACCCACATTTCTGACACCTCAAAGTGGGCCAGAACAATCCCCTGCTTTCATCAGAGGGCAGCCAGGCCAAGCACAGCGAGGCAGAAGGGGCACATTGGCTCTCCAGCTGAGCCTGCAGCTGCCACAAGCCAAGAGCAAACTGATCCACAGGGTGCCAAGCACCTCAAAACCACCTCCAATCTCACACTGGGTTTATTTAACTGCACAGCTTTGCTGCACAAGCAAACATGTCACGGCTCAGGAGAAGGGATGGGGTTTCCTCTCCTGCACTGAGGAAAGGAGAAGTACCTGTGGAGCCGTTCCCATCACAAATTTCCGACAGGATTTTCTTTGGGAGCACTTGCATCAGCCGTTACCAAGGCAGCTCAGTCACTCCACAGGGACACATCCCAAGCCCTGTGCAGAAGCTGTGGATGTGGAGCTCAGTATTCCTGCCTGAACTGCTGCAGTTCCACGGTGGGAGCACGGAGCAGACACCTGGCACAGCTCAGGTGTGCCCAGCAGCTCCTGGGCAGTGGGAGCAGACACCTGGCACAGCTCAGGTGCGCCCAGCAGCTCCTGGGCAGTTGTGGGAGAACCTGGCACAGCTCAGGTGTGCCCAGCAGCTCCTGGGCAGTGCCAGGACAAGGTACAGCTGGGTGCTGTCCCCAGCACTTGTCAACACTGATCCAACCCTTCCACAAACCCCTCCAACCTCTCCCTGACCGGCTCTAAACCAGAGAGGCTCAGAGCAGCAGGGAGCACAGCCACCCCAGAATAAACCAGATAAAGCACCACACAAGCTCAGCTTCCACAGCTCAGCAGGGGCTGGGCTCAAAAGGTGAGCAGCCAAGCGGGTTGTCAGTAAAATACAGGATGTGGCTAGAAAAAAGCTTGTGCAAGGAAGTGTCTTACATCATTTCCTAGAAGCAGCTGAGATAAGGCACAAGACTCCTTCCTGTCTGCTCACACGGGGCACACCCTTGGAGATCAACATCTGAGGGATCCCTGCAGGCACAGCAGCCTGTGCAAGGCCAGGAGGGGCTGCCTGGGGCTCCCAAGGGCAGGAGGTGTGTTTGCCCCCCGCTCCTGTCCAGCATCTTCTCCTTCCACACACCTGAGGGAGGAGATTCAGCCCAGCGCTGCCTCAGGAATTCTGGGCAGGAATTCTCCCTTCCCAACCCATCCAGATCTTCCCCAGCTCTCTCATCCTGCTTGGTGAGGGGGGTGGTAGGTCATGACTGCCCCTGCTCCGTGTGTCCCCCCATCCCTAATGCCACCAGCAGGGATTTGGGATCTGCTGACTGCTCTGCATGAATCCCCGCTGCAGATGCCAACGCCAGCGTGCACTGCTGAGCTCCAGCACCCGCATCCTGCTTTTTGTATTCTTTATTATTTTATTTCTATTTTATCCTGCTTTTTGTAGTCTTTATTATTTTATTTCTATTTTATCCTGCATTTTGTATTCCCATGAGGTGCAGGACAAAGGGATTAGAGCACACAGCCACCCTGCAAACACGGTGCTTCACGGCCAAAACATCAACCTGGGAGCTGGGGGATGCTGACACTTCCAGACCTGCTCCCAGCACACACGTGGCCATGGGAAAATCCTTCACTCTGCCAACCTCTGCCCATTCCCTCAGAATGATCCACAAAAAGATGGATTGTGCCAGCTGAGAGCAAATCCCAGGAGTTATCAGAGCCCAGCCAGACAACCCCACAGATCTCATGTGTGGGAGAGCGGATGCCCACGGAATACCAAGAGTTTAACAAAAACTGCTTTGCCTCAGCCTGCTGCCTGTTGTCCTGGCCCTGGGAATTCTGTCAGGAGCTGAGAACCAGCACGGCCAGTCCTTCCTATTCAGGGCTTCTTTGCATACGTGGCACTTGCAGAATCCAGCCTTTGACAAACAACACTGAGGCTTTCAGGGAGCAGACAAGACAATGCAGCAGCGTCTTCCAGGGAAAATGAGAGCAGGCTTATGCTGCTGCCCCCTCAAATTCATTCCAACACAGCTTAGCATTCACACAGTGCCCTGGGAAAACCAGCTCCGTGGGCACAGCTCCAGCTCCAAAGCTGCTCCCAGACAAGAACTACCTTCAAACCACCGGGGCTCCTCTCGAGCCCCCCCGACAAAGTCAGCAGGACCCAGCAACTCTCCACTGAGAAAAGGAAAGAACTTCTCCACGCTGCAATGACTCTAAAAAAACACAGCGTGGAGGTTACGAACTTCTCTAAACCCAGAAGGGTTTGTACGGGACAAATCTGTTTTCCCACCTCGAAAGCATCCTTAAAATGAGAGGAGCAGTATGCTCCGGATATCGTGAGAGCCAGAGGTTCAAGAATGCACCAGAAATAACCAAACTAACATGCAGACAGGATTTTTTAAGTAATTTAAGTAATCTTGCATTCAAGACCAAGCCCAAACCTCTCTGGAGCCACCTTCAGCTAAGCCATGAGAACACAAACACAGCTTGAAGCGTAACACAGTACCTTAAACAAGCTCCCCAGGCTCTCCATGTGACTGCAGCGAAGCTTGGGGTGAAATCTAAGACCAAAACACAGCCTGAAACCCAACACGACTCTCAGCTGGGACCCACCCCTTCCCACAGAGGGGAATCCACTCCTCCCTGCTCTCAAAGTCACCCAGTCCCTCACACGTCACGGCAGGGATGACTTTGAGCACTGCAATTCACCCCAGATGTACCTGCAGCATCTCAAGTGGCTGCAGAAAGAATTCCTCCTGATTCTAATTGCCTCACAGTCCCCCATTTAAAACCAGCTCATAAATACTGCCCTATAAAGAGAATTAATATTATTTGATCTTCATGAACAGGTCATTTTTCTGTGTATTTTTCTGCTTTCTTCCTCACAACCCCTTTTGCCCAAGATTTTCAGACACCCAACATGAAAATTTAAGCAGAAGCAAAGCAAGGCCACTCAAACAGGACCAACCACAGGGCTGAACTCCCCCAGCCACGCTTGGCTGATCCCCCCTCCCTTCAAGACACCACAAATATCCACTGACCTTTGGAATTAAACAAGCAACCAGCTCAAAGAGGACTCGATCAAGAAGTTCTGCCAAGCTCACATGTGGCCTTCAGCTCTCGAGATAACACGCCACTCTGGCTATCACAAAGTGTCCAAGTGCCTGCTGGCTGCCAGTCCCCCCTCTCAGAGGCAGTGACGCCGTCACCGAGGGCTGGCACCATCCAGAGCTGCCACGCACAGCAGCAAGGACTGTCCACAGCCAGCTCTCCTTCCTCTTCCTCCTTTTTGCTGATTCATGGGCAGAAAAGCGGAAGAAATCTTGTTTGCATCATTCTTCACCTTCACAAACCACGAGCACCAACAGGTAACCTCCAGCTCCTGAAGCTCTTGACTTTCTCCCTGCAAACCCAACCAAGACTCGCAGCAAGGTAACCAGAGCCCTTCAGCCAAAACTCAGAGCAAACGTGCAATGTCTTATTCGAAGATGGAAAACAAACAAGCAGAAGGCACAGATCAGATTTCACCAATCAATTTGGGCTTGTTCTGCCCCTGCTGGAACAGGAGCCGGCGGATTTCCATCCGTGCCTGGATGTGTGCCTGCATCCACGGCTGGCATGAAACTGAACCTCTGGGAAGTGAACCTTCCCCTGCAGTTCTATTTCTGAACTGAATGTTCTCGAGTGAACCACAACGAATGCCTCCTTCTCTCTTACAACAGCAGCACGGGAGCTGTCAGCAAGAGAAGAAAGTCAGCGAGCACAGCGTCAGCACAACGCTCCTCGCTCTGCTGCAATAATAAATAAATCCTGCATTTCCAATTTGGGCAGCACAGGAGGCAGGAGATAACCAACCCTACCTGCAGAACTTGGTGCCAAACTCAGAAAAGCCTTTAAGATAAACCAAGCACCACACAGCAAAGCCTTGTTATCTCAACAGCCTCATTAATCAAATATAACATGTCTGCTCTGCACCACATGGCCAGGACTCATCTGTCTGGTGAATATTTGATATCCAGTCACAGGAAAACCCTTGAAGAGTGAGCCAGCACTGGGTTAGAAGCTTTGAAACCAGAAGAAAGGCACTGATGCAAAAAGCCTCTTCTCAGAAATCAACCTATGACTACAATAAGAATTTTCTATTAAAAACATTTATTGCTTTCACAAACATGGGAAGTTTTGGACATTTGACCTCTGCTCCTTCCCAAGTAACATCACTGAAGTGACTAAAAAAGCAGAGGCTGGTGCTCCTGCTGCAGGTTCAGCACCTGCAGAGGTGAAGGAAAGACTCCTGGAGATGTCCCAGAACACCCTGGCCTGAGCACGGGGACAATTTGCTCCCAGCTCTGTACCCAGGAACTCCAGAGGGATGAATCCACACAGAGAGGAGCAAACAGCACACTGAGCAGGAGATTCAGCCTGTGGAAAGGATTTGCTTGGCCCTGCCCCAGTCTCTGCTCCCTCCTGGGCAGGCTGGTGAGGTGTGATGGGCAGCAGAAGCTCTGATCTTCACCTGTCAGAACCCAGAACATCCCTCTGGCTGTCCAGAATGGCCAAGACCCCTGCCAGGGGGCTCAGAGACCCTGGCACAGAGCCCAAAACACCTGTGGGTTTGATTATGACCCGTGGAGCAA